>JBBPCZ010000040.1:4863687-4881139 GCA_037974445.1 Brycinus macrolepidotus | reverse complement strand
CTGACCTCATAAATGCTCTACAGAATGAATGGGCACAAATTCCCACAGAAACTCCAAAATCTTGTGGAAAGCCTTAAAGGCACAGTAAATGCCTGGTTACTTCTAAGGGATAAAGAGAGGCTGGAAAATTTTGAAACAAAAATATATACTTTATATATTGTTTTACTTTAATTTTAATACACTACTATATCTCAACTAATGAGATAACTTTAAAGGTCACCCAAATTATAGAATGAATGTAAACTATTTATTTAAAGATATTTAAAGTAAATCATTTGAATACCATTTGCATGGATGCTAGATGTATTTGCTAATTCCAACTTAAAAAACTAGACCCTGTTAATTTCAGCCCTGTTACTTATTAAAGATATTGAAAAAGATATTATATATATATACATTTTTTCAATGCACACAAATGTCCATATTTATATTTTTTTAGATTATTTGTATAGTGTACTTTTTATACTCTACTATAGAGTACCAGTTAAAGATATTGCTTTACAATATTAATATGCACTGGCAGTAAATTATACTTTAGTTTAAGTGTGCTTTGCACCTATTTCCAAAGGGATGGTAATAGAACAGCCCTTAAATAAGAGGAAACTATGATTACAAGCCCCCCAAATAGTAATGATGCCCCCCAGAAATGAAATTCTAGATATGCCACTGATACAAACTCTCCACTTCTCTTACAATATGGCTTAAAGTATCTATAATGCTGGAAATTATAGCATTCAGAGCCTTCATGTGTGTTGGAGGATGTAATTGGTGCGTGTGTGTGTGCGCACGTGTGGGAGAGGCGTGTGTTTGTGTGTGTGTGTGTGTGTGTCACTCCTCCACAGCTGTGTTTTGATCTGTCGTTTTGTCTCTGTGGTTCAGTAAGACCCTGCAGTGCTTCACAGGCAGAGCTGCGCGGTGGAGAGGTGAGTGCGTCTCCTCCCACCTCCCCCTCCTCCCCCACTTCCCTCTTTCCTCCTCTCATCCCTCGCTCAGGGCTTCCGGCCTCCACAGAGCCACTGTGCGCCTTCCCACTGAGGTCACCGTGGCCCGGGTCAGATGCGAAAAATAACCCCCCAACTACCCCCTACCCACCACACACACAAGCACACACACACACGCTTTGCTCCTCTTCAGCCAGTCCCATTTCTCTTTCCACCTCTGCCTTTCATTCTCTCTGTGGATCTGTGCCATCTACCCCTGCTGCGCAAATAGCACCGCACCTGACAGCATCATCCAGGCCCCAAGGTCATCTCTCCAGCTTCCAGGTGAAGCCGAGGAACAGAGAGCCCCTCCTGGGCAGGGCTGGAGTAACAGCGTGTTCCTGCTGGAGACAAGAGCAGTGCATTCACACAAATGGGAGGTGGATGTAGGAAGAAGGAGCTCGTCAGTTTGGATGAACACAATACAGCACGCTGTAACCTCATCATTTCCACTCACTTTTGACCCATGAGCAGATTTGACTCCTGATAAAATGACGGCCCTAAATCTAATTGTGACACATTTACAGAATGGCTGTCGTCTGATTAATTCCAAAATTTCACCTGCAGCACTGCAATCCGGGATTTATCCCCCCCTAAGGTTTTCAGGGTCAGCAATTACACAATAGTTATCTATGGATTTTTATTAAATGGTCCATGTCCTACATTTTCCCTGTATTTAATGTTTACCTCTGAGCTCTCATTATTGTTTTCTTGTATTATTATTTATTAACATTTTCCAAGCTGATTTTATACCTTATTTAACAGAATTAAACAGACTATTTTTGTGCACTGTACTGTTAGGGCTGATATACGTTATTGGTCTCTCTTCTGATTGGCTGCTGTGTTTTGTGCTTTGTTCAAAAGGCCGCCCAGGGTGAAACACTCCTTATAACTTCGTTGTGAATGCATGGAGCTTCTGAATAAAGCCGAATAGCTGGATATATGTGAATGTGCTGGTTTGTGTGACAGCATAGAAACAATGAATTAAAACAATGAATTAAAACAGTCTTTGCACAGTAGTTGTAAAGGCGTGGAGAAGAATGTAAATGCGAACTGGGATTTATTAGCATAAAATGGAAAAAAAGATGCTAAACAAGAAGTAAACACTGAACTAACATGAGGAAAACCCAATTATAAAGTTAAACAAAACAAAACAAAACAATGCAGAATGAAAACAGAACATAGACTGACAAGGACAGACCAGTGCTGAACAGAGATACACACCGAGCAAAAACCGAGCCAAGAAATGCAGAGGCAAAAACACAGAGAATCGACCAAGATAGACTAAAGACAGGGACACTTATATACAGTATAAACGGGGAGCTGCTGGGGAAGGCGGGTACAAATGAACAGGTGAAAACACTAAAAAGGAGGTGGGACTTGGAGTTTATAACAAAAACATGGAATAGGGAGAACATAAACAACAACATAACCAAGGAAACAAGGGAAAAGAACAACGAGAATAGAAAGATAGATTATATTATAGTAATTCACTCTTTTATTTAAAACACTCAAAGGAAATTCAGTTTTCCCATTAGGGCCCTTTGTTGTACAAGGAAAGGTCTTTTTAAATTATTATATTTTCTGGACTGTACTTTGACACAATTTTTTGAAAGACTACATATGATTTGATGTATACATGATATATTCTACAATAAACTGATGCAATATTCATTGGGGGGCTTTGAATTTGGGAAGTGGGGCAAGGAGCACCTTTTTTAAAGATTCTCTTTTTTGTGCTATATAAACAAAACTGACTGCTGTTTGAGTTAATTGTCCCTAACTGTTTATGCAGTATTATCCTGTACATACTCAACTCATGCACAGATACGGTTTAACTTTACACTAAATTGACACTGTTCTTAAGAGCAGCATTTCGTCCCATTTTCCCTATATTGCTGTAAAGAGGAACTGCGTAACCTTCTAATGATCAATTGAATATTTTTAGACGTAACACACACGACACTTTAAAAAAAAAATGCCAGCGACATCGTTGTCACAATATCGCCTGTTGATTAGGCGATATTGAGATGGTGCTTTTTCTTTTGAGCTTTTTTTTAAAGGAAAGTCTCTGCAATGTCTTAGCGATGTCATACCAATCCACAGTGATGTCACAACCATCTATGGCTGCGAGACGTAGAGAGCATAACTGGCCTCGTTCTCGCGAGGTGTGTAAGATGCCCCCCACCCCATCACTAAACACAATGCTAGCCAATGTCAACGTAACAGAATTGTTGGTTGGTGTTCTCCAAGCGTGCTGAACTGTCCAATGATGTTGCGTCAGCTGTAGTTTGAAAAACATGAAGTGATGTTTCACATGACTCGTAGGAAGCATGTGCTACCTAACCCTCCCATTGTTGGTGGGTTAGTGTGATTGATGGAGTTCTAGCTAGTGGATGAAACTGGACATTGTAGGAAAATTGGGAAAAATGAGAAATGATAGAATACATCACATGCATGTGCACTGGGCGTGCTGTCACACATCTGAAGGGCAGTCCAGACACATGGGACCAGACCACCTTGTCCTTGCTCTGGCAGAAAACACACACACTCTTATGTTCCCGCATGCACAGAAGCACAGAGAGGTAAGTGCACTCTCTCTGCAACAAGTGACCTTCTGACCCCTCGCGGATGCTCTCCCTCTCTCCATCTCTGCGTCCTTGTCTGTCTCCAGGCATGAAATGCTGCACTCCTGACGCACCAGTAATCCAATGCAAAAGAGATCATCTGGCCAGCATGATTGAGCTAAATGCTTTGCAACTGGATATCTGTTTTCATGAATGGCGTAAGCAAAAGAGTGCGTGCTGTTTTAAATGATTTTCTAATGTTCACCCCTGCCACATAATCGAATTGTGCAAGGCACATGTTAGTTAATACACAGATAACCTATATGCCATATATAGAATAGAGGATGAATGCTTAAGCAGGCAGGAGGCAAGTGAGGTAAATGACCTTTTGTCAGATGGTCAGCAGGAATAAGGGAGTGGGTTAAGGAGGCCATATCATGGTAAAATGAAATTAAGTAGTAAAATGACATTAAGTTGGTTCACATATTCTGCGTTTGCAAACTAAGCGGCAAAACAGCTCATTTTGTGTTCAAAGTATTTACATATGTTTACATATATACATATATATAGCCTATAGCAGTTTAGCCCGCCATTCACGCTGAAGCTATAAGGAGTGTTTCAGCCTAGACTGCTATTTGAATGAGGCCCAGTGAAGGGCAGCCAATCAGAACAGAGATCATTTACATATAAGAGAAGATGAGATAAGATCAGAAAGAACTTTATTTATCCGGAGGGAAATTCTTTTGTCGTGAACATGCTCAGTGCAGCAAAAGGGAATAAAGATAAGACAATAAAGAGTTCTAAAAAGACAATAACAGTAGTAATAGTGCAAACGGAATAACAAAATAATATTAACAATCACAATAACAGATATAACATAATAACAGAGTAGTAGTGCAAGTGGTTATGAAAAATTACTTAGTGTTTGTGCCATAAAAATATGATGAATGCAATTAAATGAGATAGCAGCAGTTTATATCAGCAGATATATCAGTTTTAAAGGCACAGTAACTAAAGCAGTCTGTTTAATTCTATGTAAATGAAGAGAGCTTGAAAAATGGCTGTGAAAAATGGACTGTTTTTGGTACATAAAACCACATAAACATCATAAATGGAGCTCAAGAGAAATATGGTGGTGGACCCCCTTCCCCATAAGTCAGTGTCACGACCCTCTTAACTGTGAGGGAGGGTTCAGTGTGAATCTCGTTCTACCATTTAAGAACGGTCTCTGTTTTCAGATGCACTGAGGAATTGCAGCCAAGTTTGCTTTTGTTCAGTGCTTTATTGCCATTTTTTGTGTATTAGAAATACACAGAATGTACTTTTCATGTGGCACTCTCTTAGTACATGAAAAGAAATAAATACATACACACACAAAAATGAATCAGTTCAAATCCCTTAAATTGCATACGAAATAAAAGACAAATGTAGGATATGGGCCTTTTTATTAAACGATTTAGGAGAAAAAAGAAGACTGAAAACCCAAGGCCCATATCAGGTAGCTCAGAAAACACGCCAGCCTCCGTCTTACTGAAGGTCACTGTTTATTTCAGCCCAGCAGACATGACATTAGATTGAGCCGTTCATAAAGAACAACAATAACGAAATGTTCCTAAGAACTCCAACCTTTTCACTCCGTGGATGGAGCGAGGAGATAACCTTCTGCTTTGGGATCCATATCTCCCACCTGTTTTATCTCAGTGCAGGAAATGTCTCCCACTGCAAACCTCAAATTTCACAATGTCTCCTGTCTGTGTCAGGCTTTCTGAAAGTCAGAGTTACCAAAGTCCTGTCTGAGTGTGTTAAAGAACAAAACACACATATAAATGATCTTCTTTGTGTCTTAGTTAAGAAAAATGCCTAAATGCATTCATGCATTTATCTAGAAGATGGATAAAAGCTGAAATGGTTTGAAAGATTTTTTTTTACTATATTAGTTATGTATAGTTAATATAGTTTAAAACACAGTGTGTATGGCTTGTGTGCATAAAAATGAAACCATAAATGATGCAAATGTGTTTCACTTAAATGATTCATCCAAAATGGAGAGGCACCTTTGGTTTGCTCATATCAACAATGCCCTCTAGTGGTGGCAATGCCAATGTAGAGCCATGAAAATGAACTGAAAATGGTATGGAGCTGGGGAGCCCAGCTGCAGTCCTGGAGGTCAGTGTCCAGCACAGATTGGTGGTTCTCCTCCTCTCAAACACACTTTCGATACCTGGCCATTAACAGGGTTGAACCAGGTGAAAGCAGGGAAATCATCAAACTGTGTTAGACACTGGCCCACCTGGACCCTTGGTATAGACCTCCAAGTAGAAGGTTATAACTAAAGCAGTTAAAATGTTGTTAGAGTTATGATGTTCATCATGGGAATCTGCAGAAACAGGTTTCCATAGATTATTTAAGATATGGGCAAACTACAGGTGCTACAGGTTCCAAAGCTGTTTGTCTGAGGGGCCTTCATTTGTCTGCAATTACATTTTACAAGTTAAAGGTTCAGTATGTGTTCATTCAAATTCTTAATTTTAGGATACAGTCAGGTGCTTTATATGTACTTTTAGTAAACATGACACCCCATACTAATTGAATTATATGGGTTCGATCGCCTATTGCCCGCTGTTGGCCTTGCCTGCCCTGAGCTATGGTGATATTTGAAGTATTAGATTGGTAGCATAGTAAAGCCAGGCTGTAATACTAGCTAACATGAGCTAACTAGCTTAATCTACTAAGGCTGGTATAGCTTCTTTTCTGCATCAACTTTTACATCCTTCAGCCACACCAAATGTTCTCAACTGATGAGAGGCTTGTACAGGGCATATCTTTTGAAAGAAATGGCATCCCAATACTTTTGTCCATATAGTGTAGCTTAAACTCACCAAGGCTGGTCTAGCTTCTTTTCTGCATGAACTTTTGTTTTGAAAGAAATGGCACCCCAATCTGAGTCATTACTCTTTAAAAGCAGTACATTTAACTCGAGGAGGTCTTCAGACAATCTGCTAACCCGAAAGCCAGGAATTACATTATTAATTATATAATATCCAGCAGTACTAAAACTATCATAAAACCTGTGGTTTTCAGTTTTGCTCTTAATATACATTGTCTTTAGTGTCAGTCAGTGTACATTGTCTCATTATGTACTCAGGTGGTTTACTCATCATCACTGGCCAGGGCCACTACAGCTGAACTTCTAGTTGCCACATGGGTTGATGTCCAAGTTTCCTTTCCGAAACAGAGAAGTGTAATGGCTCAACCAGTAGAGGGCCTCCAAGGCCCATTCCCTATTTGTTTCAGGACTGAAAAATGATAAAAGTTTCAGTTCAGCAAGGTAAACCTGTTAAATAGAGCACTTCAGACGAGTGTCTTTGAGAACGCCATTGTGCGAAAGCACATTCTCCTCACAAAGCTGGTAAATTGTTAAGCGCTCTTGTTCGGCCTTGGTTTGAGGAATGGCATTCGCTTCAATGGTGCATGTGATGTTAAACTTCCATGTTTTCCATCGCTTATTACATGAATGTCTAATCATAGACGAACGCTTATTACTCTACAATCAACCCTAGATACAAACCACCAACAAAGTAGACTTGTGAACTCACATAGCTCTGTCAAGTGGGGATCAGTTTACTCCACACATTTTTAATTCAATTCTAATGATCGTAGAGGGTGTGAAGACTACAGTTGTACACTGTGGAATCCACTCTGCATAAATTGGGGCTGTGGAGTATCAAAGCAGCTCTACAGCGAGTAATACATGTGTAATGTTAAGAATGTACTCTAACGTCTCCACATGACGAATGATATTTTTTAAATCATGCGCAGCTTCCCATTCCAACCATGAGGCTCCAAAAGCAAGGAGTATTCAATCTTATCTTAGATAAGAAAAATGCCTTACTGAGAAAGAGAAAAACAGCACAGGGGCCCGGAAGAGTTCTGGTGAAAAGCAGTCTATCTACAATCTACATTTGTGTTTTTGAGTTGTGTGTTGGCAAGGTTCAAGACTCTACAAAGACTTGATTCAACAAACTACAGAAGGTACAAAAAAAATGGGCAATCCCATCAAAACTAGCAGTTAGCGTGTTGTTTGTTGTGTTCTTAGACATAGTCCTAAGGGGTGAGGGGAGTGGGTGTCACGGCCCTCCAATAATTGTAACTCATTATAACAATGTAAATTAATTTTTATATACATGATAAAATGATTGATTTTACTGCTGTAAATAAGTGTATTACCAATACTGATGTAATAATAATAAATATGTTTGTTGCACCCTCCCTCGGTTCAAATAAACTTGGTTGTGTCTAGAGAGGAAAACACTAGTTGAAATGTTCTCTGACTTCACGTTGTAGTTCCTCAGTCAAGCACGCCACATTATGGTAAGAACTGGTGTGTGAAATGGTCTTTTGATGTGTTTCTTTTGATGGTATTTTATAAAAAAGACGTTAGATGAAAAGCAGTTGATGTGCGTTTAGTACTACATTCTAAACACCAGTAATAAAACCAATATAAATTCTCACAGTTATAGCTTTTGTTCGCAGTTTTGATCCTAATATACATTCATATACAATATATACAGACATTCCTTCACCACAAGAGATTGGGTAGACTTTTGACTATTACTATATATTGCTCCTTTAGTTAAGAGTTACATTAACATTATATGTGGGGTCCTGCTAGGTACAAAGCTTTTAACTTACTCAATCGCATTTAGCAGGTTGACACTTCTCCACAAGGGGGAGCTTTTAACCATGACATACCTTTCCTGAGCGAGTAAAATGGTATTCTTGCTTGAATAAAAAGTGATATGTTTAAAATGGCACGGATTGACACAGGAGAGACAGGATTGGTATGAAGCTGCCAGAACTGACACTCCTGACAGCAGGTGTGTATATAAAGCGACACATTATTTCTAGGAGTGTAGGCCCTGAAAAGAAATGGCAAGAAATGGCCTTACATGAGAGCCAAAAAAATCAGATTCACCTTTTGAAGAGCTGTGTTGAATCACGCGTGGCATTTACAGAATGCAGGGAAAAAGCGTAAATGTTTTTCTGTAGCCCTCAAGTGCTGAGGCTGAAATTGGGTACTTTCATTGCCCATCTTATTCAAAAGGTGTAATGAAAGGCAGCCAGGGACGTTCCTGGTACACCAGAGTCAGCGCTCATAACAGAATTAATGCTGTGCTGGCATGGAGCCCCAAGACATAATTCTGGAGGTTACATTTTATTCTTATTTAAACATTTGTGTCCAGCACCCTACAATCCCCTCAAGAATCCGTTTATGAGTGCAGATTGACTGACTACCGGACCCCACAGACCGACTTGGTTTTATCCACGACTCACTTGAGCACTTCATAACAAAAGAATGTTCCCCTCCAAGGACCGTCTTAGAGGAAATTTACTTTTTGTGTAGGCTCGGTAGATTGATGCTGACAAGGCACTGACTGATGACAGGCTGAATGAGGAGCCGTGGGCCTGTATGAGGACCGATGAAGTCTACATACACTAAAAACGTAACACACTGAATTTACTTCATTTCATTGAGTAAATCACTTCCACATGTGGCCACGCAATTACTGCCAAGAGTAAATAAACTGAGAGACAAAATGACGTTGATCGTTTTATTCATATGGGAATGATGTCTGAATCAAGAAAATTCAGTGCGAATACATAACTGTATGTATTCAAAGTTAAAGGGCCCATATCCTACATTTTCAATGTATTTTTTTAACCCAAAGTTATTGTATGACGTTTGTGTGGATGTGTTGTTGCTGTCAGAACAAATCTTCCAAAAAATTAACTTCATAAAAGAGAAGGAAAAATGTTTCTCAGTTTAAGTGAAGGTTACAAGATTTTATTCTAAGACATTTGGGACCATTTCCATTGCAAAGGGAAACTGGTATTTTCGAATGATCAAATATTTAGAAAGTGTCATATTTAAATGACGATTGCCCTGTATTGTGCCTTATTCAGAAATCAGTTCAGTTGGAAACACTCGTCCTAAATTCAGCATGAATTGGCAGACTTACCTGTTTTATGCCGAATAGGTGAATATATGCAAATATGTTAGCTTTTGTGACCTCACAAAAAATGAATTCAAAACTTTGTTTAGTTTTTCTACATGGACTATATGGACTGGATAGTAAATGGAAAATGTCTTGAAACTTAAGTAATGTTTACTTGCTAGTTCAGTCTTTTATTTCAGAAAAGTAAGAGGAAAAAACAGTTTTCCACAATCTGGGCCCTTTAAGGACCCTAACTAGTAAGAACACGATGAGGAACGGTGGGGGGAGATGCTTACATATTTTAGCATGTAAGCTGTTACCACAGCCCATAGCCCCTCTCTCAGTTGCCCAGCTGTAGAAAGGGTCTCAGCCAGGGACACTCTGGTCCTCAGGCTTTATCAGTTCTGTGGGGAACGTGAACCCACTCCAAACCTGTAACACCCTCTTATGCCAGCCAATATGGCTCCTTCTTACAGTGGAAAGAATGTCCACTCTGTCCACCAACTCATTGTATGACATCAGATCAGCGGGACACATACAGGTATTCATAACTAAGTAGTCAGAAAATCAGATTGCAGATTTTAATGAATGAAGAATGTCTACTTAATTCAAATTGCTAGTTGTCATTTATTTAGATGCATATGGCTTAACATAAGATGAAACCATTTTAAGTACAGGAAATACAGTTCATCGTTTTCTTCATACAGTTTCACAACATGTCTGGGAAAAGGTGCTATTCTAACCGAATGTCTTCTTAGGTAACACTGAACCCCATTTTAAAAGAGACACAAGAGAGCTCTTGGTGGGTTTCGGTAATATAAGCAGCCTCTGAAACAGAGAAGAATAAATAAAAGGTATAGAGAAGATGATCTGCGGGAAAGTCGCATAGGAGAAAAACGGTTAAAGGCATTTTGCAAGAACATTCCTGTTAGTCATGACATCTATGGTCATGCATGTGCGAGAACCAAAAACGGAGAGGGCGTGCCTTACAGGCATTCCTTTCCCCAGCACTGCGACACATCAAATGCAGCTTCACACACATTCCTGTATGCTGCTGTACAAACAGTGATACACAGTGAAAACAGCAATAAGTCCCAGCGAATGTAGTGTACAACATGAAAAATGTTTGCAGTATGTCAACCTTTGAACCACGGCTGAGTGAAAATGAATGAAACAAAAACATGATATGATACTACTCGAAAGCCAGCTAAATTCACTGATGAGAACTGTCTAGGTATGGCGTAATATGCTAATGACACCACTATTCTGAATACACCACTCGAGCTAAACTAAGTGTGCAAAATCGGAAGTGAACAAACAGGTACGTGGAGCATCTACGAGCCTACTGGTGCTCATTTGGAGAATCAGTCAAACGCTCCACCACTAGATAACCTGCATTCCCAGGTGGTGATGGAATGGCATATCTCAATCATAAGGAAATTTCCTTATAGGACAAGCAAAAAATATAGGCCAAAATACACATGCTAATTTCTGCTTTGTGCACTTCTATGGAATTTGCAAAGTTATGTAGGCACCAAGCTAACGGTTTTGTGCATTCACCTCCCAACAAAAAACGATGTCTGCCATTGGGTGACCTTAGACTATGACTTAAGAACAGGACTGCTGAATAAGAAGGGGAGAAATTCTGGCCAATTACATGAATAAATAAATTCATAGGAATAACTAATTAACCACCATTAACATATTTTCATCACATACTTTGGTTTCTTGGGGTTTTAAATGAACCCTTCAGGCTTAAAATCCCACAAATGTGACTTCATTTAGTTAATGATATGCATTATGTTCAAAAGTGTCCAGACACCCCTTTTAATTACTGAATGGGGCCATTTCAAGGAGCCCAAATGGCCTGACACATGCATCAACACAGTTTGTAAAATCTCAACAGTAATGCAGGCACACATGAGCCTAAGGTCACTATGCCCAAAGCCAAGTGTCGGCTAGTGGGGTGTAAAGTGGAAACTGCGTTTTCTGGAGTGATGGAGCTCCATCTAATATTTCTGGGATGAGCTGAAGTGGTATCTGTGATCTGGAACTAATTATCCATCATCACACTATTGCTCTTGTGGCTGAATGCAACCAAATCCTCACAGCAATCTAGTGTAAAGTGTACCCAGATAAGCAGAAGCTGTAACTGCACATAAGAGGCAGTAATACCCTTGATTTCAGAACAAATGTTAACAAGCTGGCGTCTACAACCTTTTGAACACATTAGTGTGGCTGCCATGCAGAAATCCACTACCTTTTCAGCAGTGAGGTGAAAGTGTGCGTTTGTGCTGTCGTGGTTAGCATTGCATCATGTGACCATGCAGGTGATCACCTCGAGTCTGTCACGACTCAGAGCAAATCAGGAGCGGACACAGCAGACAGGTCGAGAAAGACTACAAGTGAATGACAGGAAACAGAAAATATGAATGCACGCATACTTTTTCTATATATAGAAACACATACTGACTGGCCACTTCATTAGGTACACCTGCCTTTAATCTACATTCACCGTCAATGTTATCAGCTCCACTTATCATGTCCGTTAACACTCTTACCAGTGTGACACACACTAACATTCCAATAACATGTGAGTGTCACTGCTGTAATGAGAATGGACCACCACCCATAGGATACCCACTCACTGGGGGTACTGTGGGGGTCCTGACCATTAGACATGAGTAAAAGGGGCTGACACGTGATGCAAAGTTCACTTATAGGGTAAGTGGAGATGATAAAATAGACAATCAGTGTAGATACAAGCTAGATGTACCTACTCAAGTGGCCACTGTGTGTGGATATATATATATACACACACACACACACACAATTAAGGCATTAACCATAGTGCAGCAAAACAGCTCTGCGACAAGAGCTACATATTGTGTAAGAAAGAAACCATGCATTTTTCGCATTTCACGTCATTGTCTGCATTTTTTGGTACATTTGCACTGAAAACCACTCGCTATACAGTCAGATAAAAACATACAAAGGTACTGAGCTGAACATCTGTGAGGAAGAGAACAGTACAAAACAAACCTTCCAGTGTATTAAAATATTTTTTTCGCCTTAAACCAACCAAGTGATTGCCTCACTGATGCTCTTTGAGGAAACAGAATCGAAAAACGTTCAGTGCATTGGACTGTAAATTGCCGGCGTCTTGTAACACTGTTTACATATAGTTGGGTGTTTCTATTCCTAACTCACAGAGAAAGGTCCAGTGACTTAAATGTGTGCACTTTGCACTGTTTTTATTGCTTACAATTGTACTATTCTTATCAATAGTACAAGAGTGTTTATCCTGTTATCTACTGTATAATGACAAAGCAAGGCACATTTGCCGGTGTAGTTTTGATCACTTCACTGCATGAGTCTGGTTTTGAGAAACGGAATTAAATCACTAGCTGTGTACAATGTGATGCTTTCATGAGTGCATTTCTTCCCACAACATTCTGTGAACCTACTCAAGTCGGTAAACTCGGCATAGTTAACGGATGGATCCAAAATGAGTATATAACAATTCTGTGACTCTTATGTATACCAAACTCGACTGTTTAGTTTCTCAGAGGAAAAAAAAGTTATCGTTATTGTTATAAATACATTTGCTGGAAATTCACTGAGCGTAAACTCAGGGCGAATGTAAAGCAACTCCAAGAACCAATAATGTAAAACACCTCTACTGCATATTTGATTCTCGTAAAATGTGTAAACATTTGATATCAGTGAGAGGAATGTCAGATTGGCTTGCAAGACAACACCCTGTTTGGTTTGGCAGTTTCATTGCACGTGACCATAAGCAGAGCAGACAATGCTGTTTGTGACTTAGCTCAGTCTGGTTTAGTAAACTTGCAGTGTCCACACAAAACAGACGATTAATAATTACCATACAAAACATGCAAAAACAACCCCTACCCTCAGTCTTTTATTGGCATAGGTCCAGGCAGCTCACTCATTAAAGTGCTTTTAGTTTTCCAAATTTTTTTCTTGCACTCCCCCTCTTTTTTGCTGTTGTGAGAAATTTATACTGCTCTAATAGGAGAGAAGCAATAAAAAAATGGCTGGAATGGGTCCAAGACCAATTGTTCAACTTCCAAACTCCCGGGTAATGAAAACAAAAAGTGACGAGCTGGAGTCACCTTAAGGTCAGGCAGCACATCATGGGATCACTTTTCACTTTAAAAAAAAAGGTTTCCATTCCGGACAAGAATGCAGCTTTTCTCAAGCTGATCTTTGTCAGCTATCAAACCCATCAATTCTGTGGAATTTGATAAAGTCTTTGTTTTTTTTTCTACTGGAAACCAAATGATAATGTGGCTTTATTCCAAGGAACTGGTAGAATCTGGAGGGAGCCAGAAGGGCCCGCTGAGGGTCTATGCGAACAGCCCGGGGCCCAGGTGCTGCTCCAGCCACTCCTGCAGGGGCTGCAGGTGTAGAGGGCCGGCCTCAGCCTGCAGCTGCAGCAGGAGCTCGTGCAGGGCCACCAGCAGAGGCAGGCCCACGCTCAGCAGCTCGTACAGGAAGACATAGTCCTCTGCATTGTCCCTGAGGTGCAGGCCCACAGCCCGTAACTTCCCACCCAGCCAGTTAGCCATGCGGCGAGGCACGGCACACACAGCCTGGCTCACGTGCAGAGGCCAGTGCAGACTTCTCTTCAACAGGGAGGACAGGGTACCTGGAGACTGCCTTGGAGAGCTCTCCACACTGGCTGGACTGGGCCTAGTGCTGGGGTGGACATTGCCATCGGGAGGCTGAGGAAAAGGAAAAAGTAATAAAGATGCGGTCAGGCATTTTTTAAAATGAAAAGCACACATGAACCGAGCGACTGACACGGGGAATGCTTACCATATGTGGATCAAATATCCCTCCGAACTTAACGAATTTACGCTGAGAAAAATGGAGTTTGCAGTACAGCTTCCCTATAATAACAAAAACAGCACACAAAGTCAGCAGTATGACAATGTTATAGGTCCGACTTGGTTCACGAATTTGACTCGAATTACTTTAAACTGGACAAAATCAAAATGCGATTTGACTTTAACTTATACTTCAATGTCTACATTGATTCAGACTTGAGCCTCTACTGAAAAGGCGTTTTTTTATGTTCTTGGATGGGTTTGTTTTCTGTCGTTAGCGATAGGTAGATGAACTATATATTTCAATGTATCAAATGTTCATTCGGAATTAAGGTTGTCAGAATTAAGAAATAAATGGAATTGTAAACTCTGAACTCATAACTACTCTACTTTAGCCAACCAAATTCCCAATATTTTCGTTTACAATATTCGTCAAAAATGCAATCTTAGATGAAAAATTGGATGTAGTTAAAATTCATGTTTGCAAAACAAAACAAATTTACTTAGTTACTATATTACTAGTTACTACTAGTTCAGAAAGTCATACACTCCCCCTCACCCCCCAGACACCACAATTTGGATAGTGGCCCTTTAGTTTATTTAAGTTTGAGGCTCCTGATGTATATGAACTGCACAGTAACTGCAAGTTGCTTATTGGATGTACTGACTGGCAAATTCTTCCATCATCTTATTAATTTCTGTATTTTTATCAGCTGTTTGACTGTCCTTCCTTCTTAAGTAGTGTAGTCTTGTAAGCATTAAATAAAAATGGTATATTAACCTTGACAGATTTTGGATTTTGTAAAAATATTTTTAAGCATCATGATAAAGAACCATTGTAAGTGTGATCATTTCTGTGGTCTGGTGATCTAGTGATCATGTGTCAGCTCACCCTGCTCTGAGTCGAAAGCGTGTCCACCCTGGCACAGCGGAGCACCACAGGTGTGACAGCGGAAACACTCTCTGTGGAAGAAGAGCCCCTCAGCACGAAGGCGCTCTGCCACGTACACACGCTTCTTACAGGCATGACACACATCACCCAGGCTCTGGGGGAACTCCCTCCGCGAGGAACCCTGAGAAAAAGAGTCAAAATTCCAGTCAAAATCATAATAATCAGACCACAGTCGAGGGGGAATGCGCAGAAGTATTTGTGCAGAGCCTTGGAATGGTGTCCATGCTGTGGGCTGCTGTGGAAGCAGGTTGAAGATATTTTGTGGTGGTGGATTTCCGTGAAAAACAAAATTTTCACATATGTTTAAATCATGAGTTCGGATGAATTGAGATTTTCCATCAGAAGGCATGACTGAGAGGCAGTTCACAGACAGATCACAAAAATCCCACTGTTCCAGAATACAGCAAATCTAAAGCTCAACCAATTTAATGCTTCATTTCAGAGTCCAGAACTCATTTGAGATTCTAAAAGCAGCCAAAAATAACTTCAGAAGTGCATGAATGTAAAGACTGGACGTTATATATAAGATTATATGAGATGGCAGATTTTTATTATGTATTTAGCTCTCTTTATAACAACAACAACAAAAAAATCACCAACAAATACCAACTTACTCCCATTATAACTTTTTAAAAAGATGTTAATTGTACATGGTTATTGAATTTGTTAACATTGGAATGATGATTATATATGGTTTTGTACCTCTTATATCATTAGTTTACACCACCATTTTGGAATCACTGGTAAATTAATACTTCTTTAATAGAAAATAACGAGAACTAACTATTTCAAGTTAAATATTATAAACTACACAACATTTATGTATGATGTTTTATTCAATGTTATGTATTCTGGCAATAATAAGTTGAAAATATCATGAAACATGACAAATAATATAACTACTTATTTACAGTGATTTTTGTCAAACCGCCTTGTGATCTGATCGGCACTTTTGAAACATGAGTCACTATAGATGTTAATTTTATCTTAACTTTGCTTTATTGTGCAGTTTTTTTTGGTCATTTTAGCACCGTACATCAGTCTGGACACATCCTAAATGTCCCATTTTGTGTAACTTCCTACTAATTACCTGACATCTGTAAAGTGCCACAATGAAAGAATTTTCAAGAATCATTTCATACATTAAATGGAACCAGGTGAGTCTATATTATGAAAGCCATGGATTTCGTGGTGATTTCAAACTTCTGAACAGTAGTGTAGCCCTTGTTTACACTATATGGCTTACCGGCGGCTCTGAGCAGGCGGCCTTGGGCCTGTGATCGTTCTCATAGAGGGAGAGCAGTGTCTCAGCTCGCGCTCCTACCACCAGAGACACTCTCCCCACAGTGCGCTATCAGGCCCACGGCACACGGGAAAGGACAGGAGGACGAAATGGACAGTGGGAAGACAGGAGTGAAGAGATTTATAAGGGCATGAGAAATGAAAAACTAGAGGAGAATGTGAGAAGATGCCATTCAAGACAAGATGCTTCACTTTTGCCGTTTTGCCATGCAGTCTAGTACGAATGATTCTCTGATACAGGCTGCGAAAAGGTAGGCTGCATGTTTTTCATGTCTAAAAAACAACAGTGCCGCTCAGAAACCTTGTGGTATTTGGACTATTTTATGGCAGACTGGCTTCTTTACTGAGGGACAGTTATGCAATGATCAAGTCACTTTGTACGGCAGGCGAAGCTCAGAGCAGGCTGAAGAATAAAATGGGTTCGCAAAAGGAAAAGTGGTTCGGGTCAGACATCTGGCAGGGGAGGAGAGGACTGTGAGGAATGCACGCTCGGTGCGGTCAGCGGAGACGGCTGAATGTTTCAGGGCCTACTGTGTGCTCCTCTGGCTTTGTTTGATTACGAATCTACCACAAAGGCGGAGCAGCCCATCCCTCGTAAGAGTCGATAGGACCAGCCCATCAGGAGTCATCTCAGGAACACGAGAGCGTGCCAGCACTCTAAACAGCACAGCCAAATGCACCAGTGACTAACATTCATATGGAAGTGTGAGTAACAGAGGAAATGAAGTATGATTCCAGGCATCTTCAGATACCTACTTTAGACTGTTTGTGTCTTCCATAGTTCGAAGGACCTGTTTTT
>JBBPCZ010000040.1:4777711-4818636 GCA_037974445.1 Brycinus macrolepidotus | reverse complement strand
TTCACTGGAAGTAAGGGGCCTAGCCCAAACCCTGAAAAACAGGTGTGTCCCAATACTTTTGTCCATATAGTGTACATGTATTTATATTGTATGATGGATATGATGTATAACAGATTATCTTTTGGTATGCTTGTATCATAGACCTGCACTAAAGATGAGGAGTGCTGTGAAGGCCAGCTGTGTGTGTGGGGTCAGTGCACGAAGAACGTCACTAAAGGAGAAGCGGGTACCATCTGCGAATACCAAAACGACTGCAGCAACGATCTGTGCTGTGCTTTCCACAAAGGTACTGACTTGTAAAGGCATAAAACCCTAGCTCTTAATGCCTAAGTGGACGTGCCTGGAAAAAGAATGAATTCCTGGAGTAAATTACAGTAATTTAGTACTGGGACATTTCAGTCATAGCAGAGCTATACCCCTACCATTTGCTTCACGTTTTGTTACCGTGACGGTTTCTCTCTGCGATATTGCCTCCTGTTATAAAGTAGAATAGAGTAGCCATAAAGGTGCAAAGTACCACTGTGCAGTTTGAAAGCTCTGAGAATGGGGTTTAAGAAATCATTCTCAGTACGACTTGAGTGTCATGCCTTTTACCTCTCACTCACCTGCATTCGTCTCTCAGATCTGCTCTTTCCGGTCTGCATCTCCAAGCCGACAGAGCACGAGCGCTGCGTTATCTCAGCCAGTCATCTGATGGAGCTCTTATCATGGGATTTGGAGGGCGAGGGACCAAGAGAGCACTGCCCCTGCGCCGAGGACCTCCAGTGCCAACATCTAGGGTAAGACACTGGAAGTCGTTCAGGACTGAATTTATTTTCCAGCATGACTGTGTTTGCCATTGGCTATTCTAAGATAAACAAAATAAGACAGCCACTTCCAAATAAAGTTAAGGCATGCCTTTGAATCATGTCACTACTCTTACATTAATAAACAAAGGCTTGGATGGAAAAGCTGACCAGCCTTGACCAATCAGTGGACGTTTTTTAAACAAACACAATATATAAATATACTATTTGCAGACATTTCCACCATCTAAATAGTCTTTGGTCACGGATGATCCCATTCTGGCTTTTTTCCATTGACCCTCAGGGTAAAGGGGGGCTGATAAATTGCACAGCAACTTAATTAGTTGCTTGACCCAATAGAGTGGCCAGTGAATGTTAAAACTGGCTGGATGTGTACATTTGTAAAAGAAATCATAATGTTCTTTTTGGAAACACTGGACCAAACCAGACCCAAGTTACACTGAGTTGGTAACTTGTACTCATCCCCAATTCTAATCCTGCAAGATTCATAATTGCCCTGCTAAAAACAGATTCAAACATGATTATAGTGATACAGCTTCACTTACAAGAGTACCTGGAGTGAGATTAGACAGTGTAACTCGCCTGATGTGGGTAGATCATTTCAGCACGACAAAGATGATTGCTTTGAAACTGGTGCAGTAATGAGAACTAAACCACATGGAGGTGAATAATATTAAACATTTGCTCTATAAATGCAAGTGATACAGCTGGGATGTTTCTTCATACCCTGCTCTGGTCAGATGTCTCAATATGAAAATGCAGTTTATTTGATACTTCATCGGCATTTTTAAGGAAAAGGGCAAAAACAGCATAATTATGTGTGAGCTCTGGCAAACAAATTTGAGATATTTCTAAATGCAAGTATTTGTTATCTTTTAGGCTTGTTAAAGTTATAGTTATGCAAGCTGCAGTTTCTCCCATAACCCAAATGTAGTTGTTTGGCCCAGAAATCTTTAGGGCCCAAATAGTGATTCCTTTGGTTTATTCTGGACCAACAAGGCTAATGTAGGAAATACTGAAAGCTTATAGATTTCTGCATTGCTCCACACTGGTGCTATATATATATATATATATGTAGTTCGGATAGTGGGGCATACAGTGACTATAAACAAGTATTTTAACCCTTTTTTGTTATTTATTATATTTCTAGTGTATATACTGTATCCACTTTGAATGTACACGGATAAGGTCTCTGGACTTTTTACTCATAAATATGAACAAAAACCTATGTATTAATGAGCAAAAACAGATATAGGTTTAAAAAGCTGCACTGATAATAAAACGAAGTTTTCAGACACCTCAAATATAAAACATATATACTTTTTGCAAAGCCATTTTGCAGCTTCGAGACCTCTACAGTATGAAGAAATTCGCTTTTTGAAGCATTGTGGTTCTTGGCAAACCATCTCCAAAGCCCCAGGGTTATGATGGTCCTACTACCAGTCTTAATTTCAATATCCTTTATGAATTTTTAATGGGATTTAAGTCAGAAAGTATGCTAGACTATGCCAGCACAGTCTTCTTTTTTTTAGAAACCAGCATAGTTATTTTTGGCTGTATGGTTGCCATCTTCTCTCTACTCTTGAAATTCACTTCTCATCTAATATCTCCCGGTACATTACTGCATTTGTTTCCTTTGATGATGTGTGATGCCGCTCTACTGTTTGTAAAGAAGCAGACCCTTACCTATGTAGTTCACTGTGCGTGTGGTGTTCCTATTATAAAACCAGCTGAGCGACTACTTTGCTGTTTGTTCCAAAATTTTTCCGATTTGCTGAAATGTGCTTCCCGTAGGGTGTAGAAAGAGATTGCCATTCTTTGCATACTCATCATTTTTTGTTCCTGCTGCTTGTAGATTTCTTTTCAAGTGACTGCAAGCTTCTCTCTTACCTTCCTTATCCCTAGTCTGAGAGAAATGCCTAAATACAATTGGTCATGTTCCAAGTGCATATTATCAAGCCAATTGTACCGACAGATGTTTAAGGTGTTGTATTTCTTTAGCACTCTCCATGTTGAGTGTGGTCCCTGAGAACTTTAGGAAACTCCTTTAGCATGATTGCTACTTGTTGCATGAAATCTTCCCAACCAATGGCAACTTCGTCTATAATGGCAGAAGGTGCAGTTTGCCCAAGAACATTATTTTTTTTATTCTTGCAACATTAACAGAAGTTTAACTTTTATATAAATTAAATGTCTGAATATTTTAATGCCCTATCTGTATTGTTTTTAAATATATTTGTGCTTAGGAATACCTTATGTTCATATTTATAAGAACAAAGTCAAATGTGTCCATTTAAAGTGGAGGCACTGTAAGTATATTAAGTAACAAAATAACTGCTTCAGACAAATTTAAGGGGGGGAAATTTGCAGAAATTAGATTTTTGAACTATTGCTTTAATACTAAATAAAACTACTGTGCCTCCTCCAGTTTTAAAGTCTTGCTGTGCTCTCTTCATTAGCCGAGGCTCCTTGTGCTTGAACGCCCAGAGCTCCAGTGAAGAAGAACTGACAGACGCCCTGTACTCCGAGATCGACTACATTGTCTAAATCTGGAAGCGGACCCTGATTAAGTTGAGGAATCGATGAGACGTCAATGATTCTCTAGTTAACTTTCGCAGTCTGCACTGTACTTCATTGCCCTTAACAGTCTTTAGCAGTGAGTGTACACACTTTAGAAAAACACTACTCGAACCTAGTTCAGCCAGAATAAACATACAGAAGCTGCTTCATGCTGCAGTGCTCAAATCATATTTAAGACCATGCCTAACGCAGTAGATCTTAGTACAGATTGATCCATATGTTCAAACTCATGCAGGGCACAGGGAGTGCAGGATGCATAATTGTATAAAAATGTATGTATAATTAAAGCTATATGGCTGAATGATTATTAGTATTAAAATGGGAAATCCACTGATTTTCTGAATGTCTGCATAATTAAATTGTAACCAAAGTTGGAGTGGTTGGATGTTAAATGTGACATTCTAACAAAAGTTGCCATGTCAGAATTAATGATAGGAACCAGACATCCCAAGTGTTTAGTGCCTCTACATCACAAAGTATTATAAGAAATCCAGAGATTTTGTTATGATAGTTCTTTTAGATTACATTTTGGCCTTATCTGTATTTGACCATTATCAACATTGCATATGAAAAAAGGCAGATAATGTCTAGGCATACTGGTTGTTTTGGATAGTAAATAAAATGTAGACATCACAATCTTATCACCTCCATTTGTAAAGAAATCAAAGTCAGGTTTTGCTAAAATGCACTGTTTAACATCAAACCACTCTGAATGACTTTATAGATCACAAAACTTGGAAAAATATACAAAAACTGTGGAATTGCTCTTTTAAGAAATACTATACAATGTTACATGTTCCTATTTATGGTTGCCAGCGAGACTGGGTTAAACTCCCAAAAGCAGCATACTCATGAAAATGTTGTCTCAATGCTATGAAATGGAAACTTGCAGAAGATAATAAAAAGTAAAAAGTGTTTCAAGGGTTCTCATTCATTTTAGCAGAAAACGGTAAGCAAAACTAAAAAATAAAAATCTTGCAAGGGTACACAAACTCTTTTGTCCCATTTGTAAACCTCTATCCTTCATATCACTGGATAGTGGCAATAATTTAAATCGAGCCACTGAAACGAAAGACATCATAACTAATGTGTGTGCACATGGCATTAATCCTGCTCTATTATTGGTTATCACAGAATGGACAAAACGAGTGTGAACCAGAGAGCCCATTATCTGCCTCAAAAAGCTTTTGGGTGTCCCAATTAACGGTTTAAAGTAAAGTGGCCCCTTATAGTCACGCATGAACACACCACAGCACACAGTGTGAATAATGTCAAATTCTCTCTCTGTATTTAACCCATTCACCAAGTGAAGCAGCGGGCTGCCACCAACAAGGGGCGCCCGGGGAGCAGTGTGTGGGGACGGCACCTTGCTTAAGGGTTCCTCAGTGATGAGGCTAGCAGTTGGAATTCAAACCCACAACCTTCTGATTGCAGGGGCAACTCCCTAACCACTAGGCCACCAGTGACTTTAAAAGTCAAAGCTTGGCAGATTTGTACAGATTAGCATTTTTCGTCCACAAAAGAAACTTCACTAAATGTTTAATGAGAAACTCTGATCAAATGAACTTGGGAGCGTCAAACAGAAAGCCACACCGACTTCAATGACATTTTTGCACGCTTTAAACATAACGATCGCTGAAAATTCCAACATGGAAACAGACAGAAACTGATAAATTTTTTTTATTTCCATATTGGCATGTCTACTGTGAACAGCTTGTGGCAGCGTTAGGAGCCATAGAGAGACCCACGGCGGTTCGGCCTGGCACAGTGGTACTGCGGCCCAGACTGCTGCTCCTCCAGTGTGGCTGTAAAGCCTCTGTCCTCAGGCTACGCAAAACAGCAGCATCTATCCTCTTACACACATGCATACATACACACAGACCAGGCCCGAACCCACACAGGCTCCGTTCACATTGTGCAGAAATAAAAACAAACCAAAAAAGGCTGAGTACAGAACCAAAAAAGGAAAAGGAAAAAAAAAAAAAGAAATTAAAATGTGTGCCAGAAGTCACTCACAAGACCTAATATCATTAAGTCTGGGGTGAAAATAATTTACAAGGAAAACAAAAACTGGGTAAACAGATAAATGAAGCGTTCTATTTGATTTGTATCGCCATAGTCTTAAAGGCTTGCAGACTAAAATGTACCAGTGTCAGTAGCCCCACGCGGAGGAGGAGTTGTGAGAAGAGCAGAGCTCTGGTGGAACTTCAGCAGTTAGTGGGGTGGCACAGAGGGACGGCCGCTGTAACACCCACACATGCAGGGAAGAACTCTGGGGAAAAGGCCAGGGCAGAGCCTCATCAGCCAGAAGAAAAGCGCTTAATTCACACCTATTACTTTTCATTAAAAGAACAAAAGAGACCCCAGGATTTTTAAATGAGAACAAACAAGACTGCACCCAGATTTCATGGAGGACCTCAAAAATATGGAAGATGATTGGACTGTTGCTGGCTTCTCCCTTATGATCACTATTGAAGCTCAGAAGTTTTTCCCACTTACTGAGCAGAACTTGGATCATATGCACATAACTTGGTGGACTCAACACTACTCGATCATAGAGTAAGTGATGGAGACGGGAAGAACAAAAAAAAAAAAAACAATGGAGAGAGAATTGAAGATGGAGACAGCCCAGAGAAAAATACAAATCACTCCCAAACAGAGTCCAATATACTCTATTCCACAAGTGCATCCATCTGTGTGAGATCATGTTAGATTGATTTGTCTGAATGGTACTGTATTTTTTTTTCTTTTGAAATAGCTTTTGCACTTCCCTTTAAACTTTACAGTACAATAAACTATAGTGCACAATAGTAATCTGAGCCACGCAATGCCCCAGCGGAGCTCAGAGAAGAGGGCGTCAGCCTTACAGCACTGGTGACGTTGGATTCGACGTGGGCCCCGACGCCAGACGAGGGTCCCTGGCGAGGCAGCGCTACACTGCAGCGGGCAGGCCAGCTATTAAAAAAAATCATCAGGGTGGTTTGAGCCACCTTCAGTCCTGGCCCGAGTCTTTGGTGGGCCCTCCATCTAAATAGATCTTGAGGGCTTTCTCTTTGCGTGGTGAATAGCTGACCCGGTGGCCCGTCTTCAGCAGTCGACTGCTCTCCTTCTTCATCAGTTCATTGCGTTCCTCTTCAGAAAGCTCCATGGGCTCTTCAGTGCTGTCCCTGCAGGGGGAGACCCAGAGTCTATGAGGACAGCATATTCCCTGACAACCATTAAAACACAGGCTTTTCCTGATGAACCGTACATGACTAACTCCGCAATAAGTCTGGGTGAGAAGACACTGATCACTGTTTTATCATCACTAATGCACATTTCTGGACACTTGCTACTTCTTGACACTAGGTGGTGATCTCTGCCTTTTATAAGGTTGGAGTCAAGACATTCAAATGTAAAAGCACTTGAATGTCTTGACTCCAACCTTTTATTACATACATACATACATACATACATACGTGTGTGTGTTTCATATATAGCATAAAGAAATGTATATGATTATCAATAATCATCATGAAAAAGTCTTATTGTGTTGTTGTCTGTATGCAGGAGGTCACTGTCCCTTTACAGGTATTGAAACTACTTTCAACAGGGCATGCACATCATGGCTAATGACACTTCTTGAGTCATAAGAGCAATTACTGTTACCTGTAGAATACTACTGCGCCATCATCACAGATGTAGAGGGGCCAGACATTGAGTGTGGAAACTTTAGGATTCCAGTCCAAATCCTGATGGATTTCCAACACAGATATGTCACAAGGAAACGTCCCTCGTCCCTGCAGGTGAAGGAGGGAGATATAGCATTAATGGACTGAAAAATGACAAATAAGAATGAGACTGTCAAACACCACCTCTGGGGTGTTCTGAGAACAGCACACTTTAACCCCTGCTTTGCCACTACTCTGCTAATAATCAAGACTACGGATTTACAACACATCGGTAGCTGTTACTGTCTGATCTGTACACAGATGTCAGGACTATGGATGACCTAGATAGAAGTGATGATATAAAGTCAAGTTCAGTGTTGCAAATCTTTGTTCAGCAAAGTGTTTTCATGGCTAATACTAAACTAAACGCGAAGCCAATTTCATGTTCCATTGCCAACTCAAGTTTCAGTACAACTGAAATAAGGCTGAGAGGCTAACACAAATCATGTTACGATTGTAGCTCAGCAAGGTATGCCACGGTCTGATCCAACCTAATTTGTATTTGATTTATAAAAATGGATATTCGTATAGTACATTAATTTGCTAACCCTATTAAATATTAATACATAATAACCACCTGGTATCTAGGTTTAGGTGAGTCTCAGATACAATGTAGAAAAATGAGCAACTAAGGATATGCACCGCATCACTTTGAATGTCACACTATTTTCAAACTTGCAGGGATCTATTTCCTTTTGTGCAAATGTATTTTTTTGTTTATATTTTAAAACACAGAATGGCATGCCAAATTGTAGTTGGTTAGTTGTTTTTTTTCAGCCTTTAGTTTGATAGGCATGACATGATTAAAATCAGGATAAAAACTGTTTTATTCTACTGTCTTTAATTTATCACTTAGCACTACTTGTACTTATTTGCAGAAATATCCTGCACTTATGGTTTTCCTTATTTTAAATCACTTTTTTTCTTTTACAACGGTTTATTCTATGTTTTATCTTTTAAAATTTTAGCTCTATAATGACGTTACTGCTTACTTTTCTTTTTATTCTCATTTTATGTCTGTAAACCATAACAAATGATCTCTATATGAATACATAAATAAATCTGCCTTGCCATGGAGTTAATTATCAGTTAATTGTATAAGGCCAGATAAGGCCATTGCATATGGGTGCATAATCAAGACCACATTAAGTTGCTCAGTTTTTGCAGGAATCATGCAGGATGCAACCATGTGCTACTGTGGCACTCCAGGACTAGAATGTGAGAATTAAATGAGCAAGCTGCCATACCTTGGCAAACTCCAAGTTTGCAAGAGGAATTCCACTCATTTCGCTGAGCTGCAAGAGAACAAATAATGCTTTAACATTACAATGAAATTCCCTTCTGAGCCATGACAATGTTTCAAACAAAAAAAACTGCCATCAATACTCCAAAAAGCCTGAGGGTTTTCCAGCACCTTTTCCTTAAGCTCCTCCACACTGCTACTCTCCAGTACCACTTCCCGAAAAGGCTCCAGCTTCATTTGGGCTGGACACCAGCGCCGTGTCAGTACAGCCAGCTGGGACATGGACTTCATCCGCTCCGGTTCTGCACAACACAACAGGTATGCAATCACATGGCCAACTGGTATGCAATACAGAGTTCATCTTACCATGTTAAAATACTGAATATCGTAATGTTAGGCACACAAAACATTATACTGACAAAAATATCTTGACACATTTTGCACAATATGGTTTTTTTTAAGAGCGCCCTTTTTAATCAATGGCTCTTTTAGAGTGATTTTTACCTTCAAGAACTTCAAGAAAGACCTCCCAGTTACTGGAGATATTGATGTCTTCTTCATAGACGTGATAGTCAAGAAACACTGTGCCTGGGTTTTTCCAAGTCTTCTTCCTGAGACGAAACCTGCAAAGGCACACACGGGCATATGATTTGCATTCTGTGTGGGTTCAACTCCATTGCTACAGTGCAGAAGTGAGTCAGGCTATTGAATAGGTCAAATGCTACAATGAGTCACTGAATTGCGCACACAAATGAATGTGCACAGCCCAGTCACAGGTACATGTCTTGCCCATTGTATAATCTGTCATAAAATAGCACTTTCCAATCTACATGCATGCCTCTAAGGGTCTGTATACAGGCCCAGACTTCCTCACTCTTGTAACTACGCAAGTTTCATACTAGCAGGCAAATAATTTCAAGTAGCTACTGCGATGACCCCTGGGTTACGCAGTGTATGTTTATAATAGTATGTGTTAGGTGCTCACCTGTCTATGCTGAGGTCCAGTTTGCACTGTTCTCTGAGCTGGGGCAGTAATTCCTCCTTGGACTGCCTCACAGTCATGCCCTTAGCAAACACAGTGTCCAACAGGAACTTACAAGGCTAGGGGAGATCACAGACATCAACATCAGCTTTACGTTTCCAGCAATCACGAGAAATTCTGAAGTCACTACCATCGCACTAGCAGATAGACTGCAACGAGCAGATCATGTAAATGTGTTTACTTGCAACCGCAAAACCCGCATGAAGACACTGATGGTTTGCTTACCTCAGGATCATTGACTAATAGCTGGTACACCTTCACCCTGTACTCCCCTTTCTTTAGTGCTCTTCCTAACCGAATGGTGATCTGTTGTAAATATCAGAACAGCGGAAAGCTTTAAAACAAGCTGAAGACTTGAAAAAGAGCTAGAGATGCCTGTTACATAATCACATGCTAATAGCCAGTAAGAACGAGAGACCTTGTTGTCATCCGAAAAAGAGGAGAGTGTCTCATTGAGCCTCACACTCTCAAACTCCTGATTGTTGGCATAGACCCGGAAGACCTTGAACTGGGTGGAGGTGACGCCAACGAACGGCTCCAGGTTCTGTTTGAATGCTGCCAGTGTGATCCTCTTATCAACATGGACAAGTAAACCTGAAAAGGGAGAGTTAACCGAATGCATTAACAAACACATCAACAAATGTAAAAATGCTGCACACTCAATAAAACACACTTAAGCATTCTCTTCTTAAATTCATTAGTAAAGGATCATTTCAAATCATTCCCCTTAGGCCTGTAATGATTAGACAGTAATGACTGGCCAATATCAATTATGGTTAAAAGGCAACATGCCATAATGGCTCTAACATATGATGCATAACGTCATTACAGACAAAAATGGCTTCTGCTGTTCTGCTGCACTATAGAAGACATGGACCGATGCACACACAGGAGTGTAAATGATGCCAGAAACTTGAGTAAAGACAAAATGGCAGAAGGCATAATTATTTAGTCGATTAATTGAAAAATACCTAATACAGTAATAATTGTTTGTTGCAGGACAGATTTCCTTTTCAAAATGATAATACAAACACAAACACACTTACATTTCAGGTTATCCCCTGCAACATCCTCCTGTGAGTAGGGCTCCGCTCTAAAGTACAGGTACTGTGCCTCCCCCTTGCTCTTGCCGTTCTCGTCGTACTCGCTGTCGGTGCCCGAATCCTCCTCGGCAGTGTCCCACGTCTCCTTTTTACCCTCGTGGGCTTTGGAGCGGCGGCTGCTGGTTATGCTGTGTGAGTCGAGGCCGTTGGCCAGCGGAAGTGGGCCACTGTCGGCATTACACAGAGTGTCACTGCTGTGGCTGGAGCTCAGGATGTCAGAGTCTACTGAACTGGTGCTACGGTCATTGTTTACGTCCGAGTCTGAACGCTCCTCTGAGTGAAACTGGTTTTCTGGGTCAGAGGTGGTTCCTCCAGTGCTGCCCCCACTGGTCACCTGGGTGGCAGCTTGGGCAGCACTGTCCGGCTCAGCTGCTGGGGATTCAATGTGCTCAAAGTCACTGTGGTCTGAACTCTTCTGGCTGTCGCTAGCGCTTGAGGAGGCCTGCTGCTGTTGCTGCTGCTGCTGCTGCTGCAGGGACAAATTTTTGAGCTTCTCTGTGCTCTCTTCCAGAATTGCCTCTACAGACTGGCCACTGCCCTTAGCCCCTTCAAATGAGTCTTCGGAGTCACCGCTCACTTTGGGGCAACTAGTTCTATGGGCCAGTGAGCCTGGCGACTGCTCTGGAAGGGAAACAAACAATCTGATCGTGTTCCCATGACGATCCAGGAGTTTCCATAAGAGAGAGTCAGTGAAAGTGACCTGGTGGTCTGGCAAGTCTGAGCTCTCCACAAAAACCTGAGAGAAGAGGAGAATACAAGGGACAGCAGCCAAAATTACAAAAAATGCACATCACACACTAATTCACTACATCCACTTAGCACTAGCAAAGTAAACCTTGTTACTCCTGAAGAAACCCTCAGCTTTCAGTGTCTTGCTGGGCACGTAGAGAAGCCGAAGGTCATTATAGCAGCGCTCCAGGACGACACGCATGGTTTCTGCAGGCAGCCCAGTGGCCTGAAGAAAGAAATGATCGGATGAGGAAATGCATGGCAGGTGAAATTTCACTAACAACTTACCTAAGGGCAGCATTAATAAGGCTACATGATAAACCTGTGTGACAAACCTGCCTTAATACTGATAAAGGTGTACCAAGACAAGTATCACTTGTCACCTTTCATTCATGGCGCATGTTGAAGTAAGTCTTTAAAAATGTCTGTGTAGGTTAATGCCAACTGCCATACAAGGCTTACGCAGGTGCCATGTAGTATTATGAACTTCACCCTAAGGTAAAGTGTTACCGTAATTTTTGAAGGGAACATAGTAGGACTAGGCTGTAAAACAGCCGATCTATGACCAGGTTAAATGTTTCCGTTATTGTAAACCAGGTTGGATAGTCAGGTGGAACAGGTCCTTTATTACCACACTTACTCAGAACCTGGATGAATGCTGGTCTGTGCATGGTGCTGGGAAAATTATGTTCTCACGCAGTGAGTATGGTCAGACAGTGAAAAAGAGAGAATGTACCTGTGCAATGAGTTGCTTAAACTCTGTAATGGTCTGGTTCAGGTATGCCCTGACACTGACAGGAGCAGCGATGGTCTCGCTTTTCAAATCCACAACATGCACCTTCACCATCACCTCTGCAGATACACAAACACGAATAATTAAATACCTTATACTTCATATATTTTCCATATATTACCATATAACACAGAATGATGAGAGTCAAACAAAACACAAAAGAAGAAAAACAGTAGAAGCTGAGAAAGGTGTGGAAGGGGGTTTTGTCATCTAAATAAATAAATAAATAAATAGTCTGATATCCTGAGGCACAAATATTACATTCCACTCAAATACAACATGAAAAGGCCTAATGCAAGTAAACAAAGTGGTGAGAATACAACAATGCCATCAAGTGGACATGAGCAGTTAATAACTATGATTTGGAGATAAGATACGGTGGGTATAGAAAAGAATCACCCCCTTCAAAATACTCACATTTTGTTGCTTTGCAGCCTGAAGAAACACAAAAAATTCCCAGCTATATTTACTCAAGGCAACTTATCCAAATGAAAGATATGATCAGAAAACAGGATCACTGAGATGGAAAAAGGATCATCCTCTGTGTCAGTACTTTGTGGAACCACTTTTTGCTCCAGTTATTGCCTTGAGTCTGCTGGGATCCTTCACTGCCAATTTACACATTTACTGTGCAATATTTGTCCACTCTTCTTTAAAGAACTGTTTGAGGTCAGTCAAATTAAATAGTGACTGCTGGTAGACTGCAATCTTTCAGTCATTCCACAGATTTTCAATAGGGTTTAATTCTGGGCTCTGACTAGGTCACGCAAGGACATACACCTTTTTCTCCTTCAGCCACTGTGTGGTCAATATTGCTGTGTGCTTTGCGTCACATTGGAAGGTGAATCTTCTCCTCATTAAGAACTTTCTGGCAGAGCGGAGCAGGTTTCTTGCCCCATTCATTTTTCATTCCATCCTGACAAGTGCCCCAGTTCCTGCTGCAGAGAAACACTCCACAACACCATGCTTTATTGTAGGTGTGTGTTATTGTATGGTGGAGTGGTGGTGGCCTAGTGGGTAGGATACCTGCCTCTGGACCAAGAGGTCATGGGTTTGAATCCTACCTTCAGCAAAACCCCCACTGGGTTCCTGAGCAAGACCCTTAACCCCAAGTTGCTCCAGGGAGACTGTCCCCTGTAGTTAGGGAATGTGAGTCGCTTTGGATAAAAGCGTCTGCTAAATGCCGTGAATGTAAATGTTCTTTGGATGGTGAGCTGTACGGGTTTTCCACCATGTTCAGCCTGAAATATTCAGGCTGCAAAGCAATAAAATGTGAATATTCTGAATATACTGTAAATGTGAAAAAATATCCATCGAAACGGTCAATTATAATGCATAAAAGTTTTCTGTAATTAAGAAAACAATTCTTCACTTGATCTACAGTTGCACAAGGACCAAAAATACACTGCGCATTTTTGTGCAAGTAAAGGAAAAGGGCTCTGATGCAAGTGTTTTAGTGGGTGGTGGTTCCGAGCGTGCTGAAGGTACCTCCGGGTTTGTAGGGCTGGAACACTTGGTCAGGTCTGCGGGTCTCCAGCAGCAGGTCAAACATGTAGGAGGATTTGACCCCCCCAAGGAGCAGACCCATAGGCATGTCCTCCTCCCCTTCATACGAGCGCTCCAAATACTCATGGAACTCATCATACTTTACCAGCCGGCAGCAATTCAGAGGAACTGTGCCCTCAAGATCCATAAGCTATTGAGGCGAGTGAACAAACACACAAAATATATTCAGAGAGATCCTATACAATGTGATGTGATACATAAGGTAACTGTTTCCAGTCTTGAACGACTTCCCATAACTAAAAGACTAAATTAGCTAACAAAGCTGTAATGACCAGTCTGTAAATCTCTCTCTATATTAAGCGTAGGTCAAGTTTACCTTGTATGCTATTTCTGTTGCCTCTCTGAGCGTTTTGTCCTTGTGAACCTCCAGCTTGTTTTCCATCATCATCATCTTAAAAGGATGCATGCAGAAAAGCTTGATCTAAAAGACAGTGAAAGTTAGTTCAGAGTAAGCCCATGGAGAAACTGTGGATGAGGTCATTGCAAAGGTTTAAGAAGACACCTTGCACGTGTTGCGCTCAATCTCTCTCTGCCTCTTTTCCTGCTCCTCGGATTCTTTCTCTCGCTGGACGAGGCGCTTTATGTGCTCTGGAAAATTTTCCACATCGAGGTACTCTGCACACACAAGTTTAAATAATTTAGAGCTTCATAACAACAACAAAAAAAAATGAACTACAATATAAAAATAAACATTAATTCCTGTCAACAGATGACCTTACAAATACAAAAAAGGATTTTAACATATCTTTTTGAGACAGTTCTCTTACTTGCATTCCTTGAGGGATCTTTCAATCTGTATATGAGCATATACGCATTTGTGGAGCTGTTGAAACATAAAAGATTATTAGTTTCATATACACAGGGGGAATTCCAGTCAAAATGTTATTAGTGATGCAAAGCTGTTCGTTCTTAGACCATTTTGGCATCTAAAGGACCACAAGTGTAAGAAAGAGGGGCAGCCATCAATGGGGCTTTGTTCACAGTCAAAGAAAGAGCCTGTTGTCTCCATCTTAGAGAGACGTCACTTAGTTGTTTGATGAATAAAGTTCGCGCTGATTATGTCGCCAGTTTAATACACGGCCCTGTGCAAACACTCTTCCCTTTAAAGGCAAAAGCCAGAGATGGCAGTGTAAAGGAGCAAGCAAGATGGAAGGGTCCACAAACCTAGCAAAGGCACTGGAGTAATAGCCTCTGCTCCCTGAGGACCCGCCATATGTCTTTCTGATGTCGTCCTGCGTGATCTACAAAACATAACCATCGAAGGTTTGTCTCATTAACTGAGATAAATTTCTGTCAGAATTCTAATAACACAAATGATATGAGGAACCACTGGGATAAGCTATTCATACTGTCAAATAAGAGAGATTAGAGTGTTATAATCGGACAGACCTTGCTGACATGCTGGTCATTGAAACTGTACCACTGGCCGTCGCTGAAGGACTTGATACAGGCGTAGTAATGTCCACCTGCAGCACTCCCAGAATGAACCATTACCGAGAAGAGTTCAAAGGTCAGTGAGCTCTGCACAAAACAAAGGCAAGAACTCAAGTATATGTTAGCAATTCAGTGAAATGGAAGCACTAGAGTAGACCTTTAACCAGACCTGAAAATTTAAACAGATCCAGAATACAGCCTGAACATGCTGCTCAAATCCAATCCAAACCACAAAATCAAATTTTGAATCCAAACCCAACCACACAAGTAAGACCCAAGTGCTTTTTTTTAGGCAAACATTAACATCACTCATGACTGATGACTTGGTGAGTTATTTCAATGTTTTATGCTAAATCAAATAGCCATAAGAAGCCATTAATCTATCTTACAAGAAGCAGCTAAATCAATTAGCTAGCCTGATGCATTTCTTTGTATGTCTCTTAGCTCCACTAAAGCTAAGCCTCTCCATCTGAAAGCTGTTCAAAACAATCTAATTAATGTATATTTGAATATTTCAACGTATCTTGCTTCAGCCTTTGTAAGGCATGACAGTAATGTTGGGTATAATTTTTTTATAGCCTAATATTGCATCCACTGGCCTTTGTTCCTGATTTTTATTTTTCAAAAAAAGTGATTAATTCTCACAAACCCAAAAGTGCCTTACGATTTAGAGTCCAAAAGTTTAACAAAAGCTTCTACACCACCAAATACCAACAAACAAATTCAAGTATTCGAATCATACAGCTGCTTAAAAACTAAAGTGGGTACATGGAGGTAAAAATCCATTAAAGATGGGAGATGGTTTACAAAAAATTGCAACCCAAGTCCAGGAAATATTTGATTAATGACATCTGAACCAGACGTGAGGCAAGTAGTCAAGTTCCACTGGGTTTGAACGAAATGCTTAGTGCAACCCTAGCGCAGCTGGAGGCAACAGTGGAAGTACCTTTGGCTTCAGGACCCTCTCATTGGTGCTGGTGCTGTCCAGGCAGATGCCTTCATCAACGCCATCATCCGTGGAGAAGTCATTGCTCATTTGGTCGCTGTGGCAACTGCCCTCATTCTCTGCCCCACTGTCAGTACAGCTTTCAGTCTGAGGAGACTTCTGCAGTGCGCAGTTTGTGAGGTAAATCAAAAGGCAGATAAGAGACACTCATCAGGCACAATCATGCATTATTGATGCCTCATTCAAGAGCAAACTGAGATGACTAATCAAGAGCGCAGTTTAAGCAGAATCCTTAAACATGCCTGTCTACAGCAATCAAGGAGATATTAAGACTCGTTTTCTACCTCATCCTCTAGGTCAATGAAGGGGCTCATGTCAAGCTCCTCAGGGAAGGTCATGCGGTCATTGAGCTTTATACGGTGCATAGTGGTGTAGTCAAAGTCGAAACGCTTCAGCTGCAGGGTCAGCAAATAGGGAAAGTGCAGGAATCTCAGGCCCTGTAGCACAAGACGGAAACAAAAAATAAATAAAAAAAAATAAAAAAAATACAAAAAAAAACGCCAGAAAAGAGAAGAGACAGAAGATCCTGCCGCAGCAGCTCACCTTGCGGGCATCACATTTCTTCTTGCAGCGCTCACAGAAGTACTGGTTGGGCCCATCCAGTGTCTCAGGCTGGATAAATGCCTGCAATGCCTCCTCCTGTTAGACAACCCATATTGAAACACATAGTGTAGCTTTTTTGCATAGTGTAAAAATACATAAATGAAAATCAAAATTTTTTGCCTAAAACTAATCTGAATGCTAATGAAAATAAACACTTAAAAACACTGACTGTATATTTTTATTTTATGTAGAAAAACATCTTGGGTCTCAGCTTTTGGCTGAAACTATTTCCGTCAATGTTTCAATGCACTGAGATGAAAATGGCGATTCAACTGCATACATTTTTTAAATAATTCAGAATTGCAGAAAAATCATGACAACAAATCATGGCAAATGCATTCATTCATGATGTAGTTAATGATTTCCTAGAAAACTGTAACTGAATCATTGGGAGGTCAGAGATTTACAGCCCTATCGCACTGAACGTACCACACTCCCAAAAGCCTGGCTGGCTCCAAAGGGCCTGATGACCAGAGGGATGTCCAGGTACGTGTCGATCCGCCAGCTCTCATAGCCGCACTCCAGACAGCGCACGTAGTCCTTCAGCTTGCCTTGGTACAGCTGGTTTATAAGGTCAGCCTGACAAGTCACAGCACACAAGCATTCAGAACCTAAACATTCACCAGATGCTCTGCTTGGATTACGACCAAGAAATTCCACAGACCCGCAACCATACACCCTCAATGAAATTCACCCTTTGAAAAATTAAGCACTAAAGCTGAGTGTTAATTCACAGATAATACTTTTCCTACTCAATAAAGACAAGCCCAATCTCTCACCAACTAACAATGAAACACTTGCTCACTCCAACGCAAAGGGGACAGTCTAAACAGCAACAACAGGATGAGGGTTCGTTTTCTTTTCTTTTCTTTTTTGTCGTGCCAAAATTTTAGCAGAGAAATATTAGCAGTGGAAACACTGATTCATTGTTTGTTGTGATGTCATGAAAACCAATGCATTTACATATATCCACCTAGGACCGTCACAGTAGAGATCATTCACATATTGTTAAAGGTACAACAGCAAAAAAATAATTTAAATTCATGAAAAGAGACAGACATAAAGAGATGTTGGTAATGTGCAGCGTATAAAAATAGTGTTTTTGGTAGCCACACAAACATTAGTGGACCATAAACGTGAACGCCAACTAAAACTTTGCAGGACTCTGCATTGACGGCTTGAAAAACTGGGAACATCCCTTAAAACAGAGTCAAGGAAATTTCTTTAATTGTACGACTTTAAAACACTTCTGACCCAGCAAGCCCCACGTGAGGCCAGACCCTGCCAGTGTTTACACACACTGTTCTCAGAAACTGCCAACCCTGGGACATTCTTACCCACACTGGACCCTTTGTTCTAGCCTAGGGGGGAGGGTTCCCACTGGCTGCGGATTAGTGTCATGTCAGAAGGTGCAATGGGCCGTACCTGTTCTGTCTGTTTCCACTTCTGCTCCAAGGCATCGAACATGACCCGACACAGCTCCTGGACATCATGCTGCTGCCACGCTATAGAACAAACACAAGCACAAAACCACACACAAATTTAAGTCAAAGCCGCAAAATTTCACAGTCATTCGAAAGAGGAAATAAAACCCCACTATCATGGCCACTACTTCCATACTATCATGGCCAAAACAGAGAGACTCAAGAGGAGCTTTTATCCTCAGGCCATGCGACTCCTAAACCAGAACATGCCCCCTCCCCTCATAGCATTACGTTAAGGGACTGATACAGCACCTCAGGGTGTCATGTCATATATTCATTGTCACATTTCATATCTGCCTTCATTATTTATTATTACAACATTACATGCTACTATGCTGCTATACAGGTCCTTACTCTGATTACATTGCTGTGCTAATACGGCACAATACACTTTTACATGCCACTTGCACTATTTTGTAATGTTCGCACAGTCATAAAAAGGAGCGGTTCAGCATACATTTCACTGAATGTTGTACTTGCATAACTATGCATGTGACAAATCTTGAACATTCTGAGAAAATAGGACATAATCAGCAGTAACGTAGCTTTGATTTCTCTCAGGGATGTAAACCCAATAAATTAGAGCCAAGAGGAGCTTCACCTTCACTGCTGTCCCAGCCAAAGCTACGTGTCACATCTGTGGTCTCAATGGCACGCTTCTTGCTGGTCTGGAGTAGCACAAAGAGCCTCTGCAGCTGGTAAGGAATACTGGTGACCGGGTCTTCCTCTGACTCCTCAAACTCCCAGCTGAATGAGAAAAGAGACAATGATTTTATCTCCAATATCATGTTTTCTCTCTTCATTCGTTAAAAGGCAGTGTTAAACACATGGTGGTCTCTTACTTGTAGAGTGCGTTTCTAAACTCTGGAGTCATGAACAGGGTCTGCAGTAAACTGTTCAAGTAACAGGTCATGGCCTGATTGACCAAACCTACATATCCTACAGAGAAGGAGGAGCACAAGTCAGAAATTCCCTTAGAGAGAGACTGAGTGGCAGATTAACCTATAAATATTCCGCCCACAAATGCATTTCTAGCACCTGTTGCTAGGTTGGACAAGCTTCACAGAACACTAGCAATATTCCTGTACAGCTTAATGAATTTAGATTCTAAATAACTGCCCCAACCCTTCATTCTGAAACACCTGTCCAAACTTGCCGTTTCTAGGGTAAAAAAAAGTGGGTGGGATAGATCAATACAATGTCTCAGGAAAGCTACCTGTCTCTGACTTGTTGAGTATTGAGGAGTAGGAGTAGCTGGGGCTGCTGTAGTCACTGCTGCAGCCCACAGTACCGTCCCGGGGCAAGGGCCCAATGAAACGGTCCTGAGAGCTGTCATCCAATCCACTGCTGTCTGCTGTGCCTGACTCATCCTGTACACACACAGCAATTACAAACAAATATTGTAACAAGCAACCAGTCATCCATTTGCTTTAAACTACACCTAATACAGAACAATTGTTAATCATATATATGAAACATTTTCTGCTTTCTTTTCCTCATGAAAAGCCCATTCCCTGTGCAGCTGTTGGAACGGACAACCCACTTATTGACCCCAGTACCAGACATGCATTCACATTACATACTGATAACTGAATTTCCACTTTCTCTGTGGACTTTCTCTGCTGATCAGACCACTCACAGAAGCTATCTGAGGCTGCTCTCCATCTTTGTCTGTGAGTTGCAGGAAGTTCCTCTTCCCCGGCTCAAACCCAGACTCCACCAGAGACATCTCACTGGCCTGGTCCAGAGGAGCCTTTGGAGAAGGAAAAAAAAAAAAACAGAAGACAAGGATGTTTACAAATGGACAATACAAAGATATAAGAAAATACTATGTATAATGACCAGGACTCATCTCGTGGAACTCTTTCCTGACTTGATCTTGAAATATCTGTGATATTAATACACATATTTAGGATTCCTGAATGCTCTCGGGTATTAGGTTCACAGTAGGACATGTGGTAGCCAACCGTCATCGAGATTCACGAGGTCATTTGAGTCTGACTAAACCAAGAGTCAACAAATAGTCTTCAGCATTTTTGGAGGCCATTTGTTTACTCTGAGAGGAATTCTAAAGCATGGACCTGTTTCAGGAGATCACTTACTAAATATTTAAGGTTTTGTACTCTAATATCCCATTGTGTATTCATAGATCTTTTATGCAGAGATTAGACGACTACTTCTCTGCCAAAATCTACTAAACAAACCCTGCATAGTACACCATTATGCACAGGTGGAACAGACAGACTAACCTGGAATTAATATAAATATTTTTATGCCAGGTCCGGAAAGCGTTTCCAGGCTTTGAATATTCATTGGTATTTCAGAGAAAGGACATCAATGCTCATTCTCAAGAATCGCCCTTATAAATGGAAATGGAGCCTCTTTTATGAGCCACATCGAAGGTAAATGCTAGAATTAGAACTTGATGGTGATAAACAAAATTAGAATTTTTGGTTAATTAATCACCATCATGTTTTCAGTTAGAAGTGACAGAAGAACCAGTTTCAGTGGTGTCCTCTCCAAAGACTCGTAGTAGCCTGCTCAGACGAGTATTATTCTTAAAAATCAGAGTCATCAAAATTGTCATGATTCAATATCGACCCGTTATTATGCATTTTGCAGCAAGCATTTTTTGTCTGATTATTCAAAGTGCTCCAACGTGTACAATTTCTAAGGCAAGCTAGGATTTATTTAACATTTTTAACAGTAACAATCCCTGTCCTTTTGAATGTTTTTTGCTGATGAAATGTGTTGGACTATGGACATAAAAATTTCTGGCTTGGAAACAAAGACTAAGCTTCCGACTATTAAAAATACACCTCCTAAATTTACTACAGCCCCATTAAAAGTAGTCTGGGGTTAGGGGAGCACCTCTGGAGGAACTGGGCGTCAGAGAGTCTGACTAAAGACATTTTATTTTGGGTTAGAAAGGCACATGCATTTATGTGCTGCAACTCATTTAGTCATATAAGAGGCCCACTGGCGCAATGGCATAGCCTGGATCAAACCCCGGGCTTAATCCAGTGACCTACTCAGTGAGCTAACTCCAGCTCCGGCACCTGTGCTCTGGGTCAGCTGCAGGATTAGCACCCAGCCAGGTTCGCATAACACACACACTCGCCTCATGACCCAAAACAAAACTCTATTCACCCTCACAATATCTATAAAAGGAACATGGTCCTGCTGATATAGCAGGCACAATATATAAAGTTACATGAGTGTTCATTACAGTCAAACAATTTAATGCACAATGAACTACATGTGGCAGGACGCGCCATTTTTTAGTACTCTGTCAGAAAGTTTACAGCTATGGATCTTTGAATGTGTGAGGTTGTGTGTACGCATGCACTTCCGGTATTGATGTCCATCTGGCTATAAAAATTGTACTGTCAGGTACAGTCAAATGAGGACAAATTCCTTTAATGTGTAAACATACTTGGCCAACAAAGCCTGACTCTGAATGTCTGCAATTTTAGTCAAACAGAATAGAAGAAAAAGAGCTCACCGTATCCACCACGCTGCCCCATGCCAGTTCAAAGGTGCCATTCACGTAGCCAGCCTTGTGAGCAACATCTTCAAAGAGCTTGGAGAGGGACGTGGAAGCCGGAAGGTTTAGGGTCAATCTCTCACTGACTGTCTTGGCGTTGGTGGTGTCCTGGACTATACACAGCACTCTGGGCTCCTCAGCAGCACTCTCTATCTGTAGCACATGGAACAACACTTTCACTTTAATTGTCAACACGTAAAAGAAAAGGTCGCGTCACTTCGCATGCTGCTAAACAGGCTGCTGACATTAGCCATTTTAAGCTAAGATGGCAGCAAAAGGTGGAGCTCAGGCGACAGTCAGCCTTCGAGAAATTCCTTGGGTCCAAGCCATAACATGACAGGCACACACGACACGAGGCAGGCAAAAGTGGAGCAGTGGTGCTTATGCAACTCAGTATTGATATGACCTACTGTAGCCCTGGTCACATTAAGCTCTTACAAGACACAGCTTACATGATAAGCCTGTGTGCACATTAGTACACCAAGGAATATGTAAGGAAGCTCAAAATCTTACCCATGTAAACACTGTGAGGTTTCCCCTCAAAGTTGTAAAAGGGTGCACTGATCTCAGACAACAACTCCAGGGTTTGGTCAGAAGCATGCACAAGAGAACATGCCTTTCAATGAACTGGAGAAATGTCTCGTCAAGCCACAACCATTTGGAACCACCGGTTATGTAACATGGAAAACATAGCCTAACTGTGTAAAAAGATTTGATCATTGACAACGCAAGAGAGCATAATGTCTGCTAGGTGACGACAGTGTGAAAATCATAGACTCTGTTTACAAAGCTGGAGCCATTTTCTTTTCACACAATGTCTCCGTTCCCTCAGACTGCTCTCCACTGCCAATCTGCTCATGTTACCACAAGCGTCAGGGCCTCCAAGTATGACGCAAATAAAATATTTCTTGGTCATTTGGGGACCGGCACCATGTTTTTGGGTGAGTACAGGAAAACAAGTCACATCAGAAATAACTTCTTTGGCATTATAATCCCTCTTCAGTGAATACTGTAATGCATTCACAGTCACTGGCTCATTTCAAAAGCTTGACTTTGGCCACAGAAAAACACAGTACAGGTGCTTATACTCCTCCCAGGCTTTTACGCACACTCATTAGTTTACAGTTAGTAACTACTTGCTTAATCAATGTGTCAGTGCAAATGCAGACACCATGCTGTTAACACACACACAAACACACCTTCAAAACTCTCATGCCAGAGCTACCTGAGAGAACCTCTTCTTCATTTCCTCAAATATACTCTGCCTGCAACTCCAAAATATACCCTGATGACAAAGCACAGAAGACAAAACTCTGAAAACATCTGGTCCAGAGGGACACTGCTGACTGAAGAGAAAAATGACTTAAGAAGACTAAACCTCTAAGTGGAGCCAGACTACCCATACTGTTTTAAGTTCTACATGTATTCCACACACGGGAGAAAACAACTGTGGATCTCACAGAGATGAAAAAAAATGCCACAATGCTACTCTAAAAGATCCACAGATGTCAACACACACAGCGGTATTATCAGATTAAGGGGTATTTTTATCACAGATAATATCGCTAGGTGCTGACACGAAGTAGGGGAGAGGCTGGGCTCTGCCATCGTTGAACCTGGCAAAGAGGAAATTCTCTAGGAAGACAACGCAACTGCAGAGATCAATCAACTGTATGCAGCAGTCACTTATTTTACATGTTGGGTCTATACAACCTGAATGAAGAAATGTGACTGGAAACTGTTGGTTCAAAACTTACTAATGACAAAAGGGCTGGGAGGCAAGCTGGGTGCGCTGGAATGTGTTGTTTAATAGTGCTGGTCACTTGCAAACTTTGATGTTGATACTATGCAGTTGATATTAGTGTGGCTGCGTCATTATTATTATTATTTTATTATTATTATTTTTATACTTCAATTTGGCTCCTCTGCTCCTCCTAGTTTTTTTTTTTTCTTTTTTAATATGGGCATGAGTCCAACATCAAAACATCCAATAATATCCCCTACAGGGCACATGTATATACGTTTTTGATCGATTGATTGGGGGCAAGTATTGATCATTAATAAACTTACCCACAGATGGCTTGGTAAGAGATGGGAAGTTCACGACCACGGTGTGAGAATATTTAAAACATTTTTTTTTATTTACTTTTTTGGCCCATAAAACCAATGTTCGGGTGTCTCTAAACACTGGTTTTACAACAACCACACAATCACACTTTACGTTTTCTCACGGAAATACATCTAGTTAATAGAACGTTCTCCACATTCACAACACACATTGCCATGTTTTTGCGTTGCGATATGGCATAGTTTCAACAGAAACAGAGTTACTATAACCACTTTAAAATTGTCATTGTATTCTAGATTGACAGTTTCAAAAGATTTTGGATATGCAGCGTAGCGCTGGTTTTACAAGGCTTCAGGATGCCATCTTATACTGATCTCCCGTTATAGCCCGAAGCTTCTCGGATGGCACTGACGTAACCAATCACAGTGAGAGCAATTACAATGTGGCAGAAGGCAGAGCAGTTCCAGAGCGTTTATCACCAAAGGCGAAAATTCACCGCATGATCTCTCAAATACATACTTTTGCACAGATGCGTATTGATTAAGTAAAAGCCCTGAAAGCATACTAAACATAACTCTACATCAGAATGTGGTTTTGTTTAACAGACTAATCTAGTAATGTGTTCAAAAGGGCCTAAAACTTCTACATACAGTAAACCTCATTATGTAGGCAGTTTTTGATTAGTTATTAGTGCACATATTGCACAAGTACCAACACAGTGCTGATATATAAATACAATCTATTACTGTGCTATTGTGAACTGTGGTCAAAGGTTAGATAACTTTCATGTTAACATTTTTTATGTCGGCACATGTCTAGCTTACCCTGACTAGTAAAGACAGAGAGATACTTCCAACGGCAGCACCGTACTGAAGTGCTCCATCAACAATCAATAACAGCAAATGACAAAACCATGGCAAATCCAGAGAAATGTTGTATAAAGAAACTAGATGCTCGTGTTTATCATTCTGAAAGCTGAAAACCCCATATTTGATAAACTGCGGTGGGAGAGACAGGTGGAATTTGAATGGTTTTCATCAAAAGCTCCCAAAGCTTATCCTTTAATGGAAAGAGGGACTCAGAGAACAGGACAGATGGTGTATGTGAATTTCAGCCTCTAGTAGCAGCAACGGCTCCCAAAGCATCAACTAGGTTTCACAGTACCCCATATTTCTGATAGGTCCAGGACCCTTACAAAATCTTCCCAGTGAGTACTATTTATTAGAGAAATGTTGAACATGTCAAATTTTCCACTCAATCCTGACACACTAGTAGTGACCACAATAAAACCATTCATGAAATTATTTGCAGGGTCAGAAATTGCGCTCCTAAAATGCAAGCTAAACTTTTTCTCTCACACATACGCTCAACAATTAAGTTGCAGGGAAGCTTGTGTGCACTTCTACTAATCTGAAAAATAAAGTGCTCCCACCCTGCTGACTCACCCTTCATCTAAAGCTCTCTGTCAAACCGCTTAAACGCTGGCGGCAGGTGGCCCTTTCAGTCAAGCAACGGACCCCCCTCTCTCTTTCAAACAAGCACCATAACACAGGGTTCACACAAACTGCTTCTAGTCGAAAATACACTCCATTTCAATCATGTTCAGGCTGGGAGTTGGAAGTGGGAAGGTGGAGAAAGCCACCTTCATGAATGTACAGGGGCAAACTGGACATGTCCACACTCCTCAGAGGGACTTGCAGATGAACTGGCTCAAAGCTGCAGACAGGCCTCACTTAGGCAAAAGTAAAAGTGACATGAGAGTGCAGGAGATATGCATGCAGCCCTTGAACAGAAACAATGAGTTCAGGAGCTCGTTAAACTGAAAACTCCGCAAAAATGTAATTCACAGTCTTTCCAGTGGATCACCCAAGACATGTCTGGTGTCTGAAGTTTGCTTCAGTTTTGGACTGGACTAAAATGTTCCCACCATAGGTGGGTCCTGAGTCAAAACACCCAAAACTCAAGTTGAGCCCCGAGTCCTAAACTGTGCATCCTGGACTATTCAGGACACATTCTTTCTCACATTTAATGCCATTTCAAACCCGAACGGCAAAAATGATGGAAAAAATAGCCCATTTAAATAAGCATGGACTACATGGTAAATTAACATCAAAGTTAAGTCTTATTTTTATTATTGGTCTTTGGCATCTCTTCTTCTCCTACAGTTTTTGAAACACTGGCATGGTTCCAACGCCAAAACAACTATTAATATTCAGCATATTGCGTGTGCATTCAGGTTCGATTGGTTGACCAGGGGTTGAGTATTGATTGTTTAAAAATCTAAATTTTGTGGTCAAGTCGCCTCTGTAACGTATGGAGAGAGAGAGAGAGCGAGCTGGGGGTCGAGTCGCCTTAAGTGTGTAGCAGAGAGAGAATCAGGGCTATGGTGGCCAGAAAGCAACAAAACATGGAGCAACAAATCACAGCAGACTGATAAACAAACTTCAGGACTCTAAAGCTCATGGCAGTTATAAAAAAAAAGTTGTGTGTTACTGTTTGTTGTGGTTTACATCAAAATAATCAGCCCGTGAATGAGGCTACACACATCCTTCCCCACCCGTTTAGGGGCGACAGCTGTCCACCCACTTTCAGCCGTCCTTAACCATCAATGGCTTGGTAATAGACAGGGAGTTAACGTCCCCATCGTGGTTCAATAACAAAACACCGCGTACTGAATGAAGAGAGTTAGGAGAGGTGCCGGTTCGAGAAGCCACTATGAGCAGAATTTTTTTTTTTTTTTAACACAAACGTTTTTGGCCATAAAACCAATGTTTGGGTGAACTATTTACTCTTCTAAACTTTTTAGATCCATGGAACATGTGTAACCGTGACAGACAATGATAGAGTACCACTAGTGCAACTACATATGAAATAAAAAAGTAATTCCAAAGTACTACTGTATTCTTCAGTGTTGAATTCAACTGAATAAGTGACTGGTAGTATATTTTGAGAACTCTGTGCACCCACTCAACCTTCAACCACCCCCTACAGTATTTCTCTGGTTGCTAGTTGATGAAGATAAATACAGCTAACTAACAGAATAGCTCGCTAGGGTTTCCAGTGCTGCTCATTCTGGCAGGTGATGCAAACGGACAGTGTGTCTGTTATTCTGTAACGCTCTGAAATACAACAACTTTAACTTGCTGAACATAAACTAAAAACAGACGCTTCTCTTTAGATGCAAAACAACAGAAACCAATACAGCCATGCTAAACAAAGTTTACAGAGAAGTGAGTAAAAGATGGAGAATTTGGAGCTTTTTGGAACTGCAGAATCAAATACAGCGAGCTCAGTTTTTTAAACTACCATGAGGAAAAAGAGAAAGTTACATTAGTCCAGTCAGACTGGATTTTTGATATGCATTTGAATATCACTGGTTTCCAGCCTATGGAGGCAAACTTTATAAGAGATTACTGAGAAAACTGCACAAAAATTAAATCCACTGAATCAGACATTGAACTCACTGAAACAAACAGTTCCAGAGAACCAGACAGATTAAACAAATTAAATTTCCCATCATTAATGCTTACACAAGGAAACAAATACATCTTGTGAAAACCACCTCTGTCTTTCATACGTCTTTGGGTCCTGGGTCTTTTCGATCCAAAAGTCAAAGTTGGGGTCACTCATGGTCCAGACTGGAGTCAGACTCGAGTCCACACATTTGTTTTGGCATCACAAGACCTGCACGGCTAAATAACCTCACACACTTCAAACCACAAGTTAAGTAATCTCAGAGACGTGTTTGTGGTTTCTCATATTAGAAAATTATCTAAAAATGGACAAAAGCACATCACATAGTTTAACACAGCAGTAGCAGTAACCACACTGAGGCCTGAATGTTGTCCTATTTAAAGGAGAATTTTACTGATTTCTTTAAAAAATAAATAAATAAATAAATAAAAATAATACAAATCCAATTGTTGAGATGTAAACAGAGTCATTCAGAGTATTTTGATGTGAAAAAAAAATTATTGATTAATTTCTGACTGGGAATAGAAGCCAGGGGTCGTCGAACCTACATGTTTCAAGTTTTTATACGTAACGTTGATGACAAAATGGTGGTAAACTTGGAGAAAAAACATTCTTTCTGTGTTTTATTGCCGAACTAACAGCATACCTGTACTTTTACACCATTAATGTATTTTAAACATATGTTTTAGGCCAGTACTTTCTTCCAAAGAAGATTGTTACACAGTGTTTCAGACATCAGGCAGCGCATTCGTAACCAATCAATCCTTTTCTGTAACGTAACCTATGTTTTAAAGGCATTAAACATTTCAAACTTCTGGTTCACTCTGAATTAATTTGTTAACACACTAATGACTTATTTATGAAGAAATGTAAGTGCTGAATTTTATTTTAACAGGCAAGCAGTATGTAAAAATGTCAGAAGCCACAACAGAAAGCCTACTTAATGTGGTGTGTGGAAAGTGTGTGATGAATTTGGAATTTGGCTATTTGTGAGGTAAAGGCTTCCATTATTTGTAAGCTACATTAGCCTCGTAGCTCCAGCACAAAACTAAACTAATACAAATCGAATGCCAAAGTAAACATAGCAGATACAAAAAAACAAAACAAACAAAAAATCTAAAAACCAAACAAAAACAACAACAACAGAAAGCTGGGTTTACTGCTAGCAATGACTTGACTGGTGGACTATACTTGGACTTATGGGAAAACGTGTTAATTTGATTTTTTCCAAAGCAGATATCTAAGCTGAAGTCTGTCACTGCACAGACCCAATAGCTCGGTCTGTATAGGGCAGATTAAAACTAAAGTCTCTGTAATATCGAGACAAAACTGTTCTCAGGATCACCAAAAATGCTGCTTCAGTCTCTGGTGTGCACCAAACAAATGCCTGGTGGTTAGGGAGTTACCCCTTTGATCGGAAGGTTGTGGGTTAAAATCCCAGGCCTGCTAGTGACACCACTGAGGCGCTGTGTTCCTGGCTGCTCGCTGCTTCACTTGGTGAATGGGTTAAATACAAAGAAAGAATTTCACACCGTTCACACTGTGTGCTCTCTTCATGCATGACTATAAGGGGCCACTTTACTTTAAAAGTGTCTTTAGGTGTTTTGGTCTGTGCTTCTCCACTGTAACTGTGTCTGAAAGTGACGGTGAACTGATTGTGAACCCCAGCAGAGCGTGGAGGTCTGTTACACAGAAGCAAGCTTTAGAAAGCCTGTTTACTCGGCAGAGGCCCGTTAACTCTGCCCTTTCATCCGGGCAAACAATCTTGAAGAAAAGGCTTCCCTGATACAAAAGGATGCTGACACCAGCAGAGGTGAAGCCTTTAATGAGCACAACAGCTTCATTCATATGCTAATTTTGCGAGACCACCGTTTACTGTAAGGTGTGTAACATGCCACTGTATCCTACACCAAGACTAGAGCTCTCGTATTGGACTGTACACTCCAAAATGTTAAAATGTCATGATAAAGTGCCCACTTGACATTTAATGTAAGCATGAAATACTTTTCTTAGGAATTACATTCATATAATGCACATACACAACTGACACCCATGTACACTTAACATTTTTTTTTTCTCTCCCCTTAAATACACTGAGCCTTATTCTCTCACTTGTCATCCAAATATAATGTGCAAAAATGACTCATTCTCTTTTATTCATATTTGCACAACTGAAACAAGACCTGCATTTTTGGAACTTTACTTGGACACAAATTATTTTTTTATTATTAATTCTACAATTTAATATTTTGGGTTAGGGTTTCTTGCTTTCACAACAGTCTCACTTTTAAACCACAACCTCATTCAATGCTATCCTAAGAAACTCAAGGATGACAGAACTGTTGTGATCTTTCAGCCCACAACAGTTTGCATTTATTTTTATTTTTTATTGCATTAACACTAAGTCACTTTCATAAGTCATTTTGCACTCCTGATCTGCTGGTACAGCACACTAAATCTTTACACAACAACGTCAGTGCTACACTGTGATTTGTTAAAATATTCTTGTCATTGTGTTGCAGTATTGTTTATTGTCTATTTTTATTTCTATTGTCTTATATTTCAATCTTTCTTGTTGCATTGAGCATGCTATTGACAACTGAATTTCCCTCCGAAGTTCTCTCTTATCTCATCAAATGCCAGCAGTAGAAAATTTTGGCATAATTAATATAACTAATCGTACTCATAAACAAGTTTAGGGAACATAGAACATCTGGGACATCATAAAAATGACTTAAAAATGAGCAAGTTTGCTTTATTCATGTTGCTGCTGCAACATAACAGAAGAAAAACAATCCAAAGCCACCCAGCTGATCCTTTAAGCACTCTTAACTAACAACATAGCAGATCAATGCAAATAAATGCATTTTTGTTTGGAAACATTCAACTTTAATGGTACTAACTACTAACTAATAACTAATTAGGCCAGAACCGAGGCTTTTTTGGAAAATATGACATGTCTCAGGGGTTATTTTTCTGAAACAAACACGGAGTGAATGTGTTGCTAGGGTTGCTGCTAGCTCTCAGAGCTAACTAGCAACTAGCACGGCATAACGTTGCAAGTCTATTCACCAACAAGTTTGTCATGAACTTAATAGTTAAATGTTCATACGAAAAGTTTACTCCTTTTCCAAATTTATTCACACTACGTACGACCTCAAACTAAAAGTAAACTAAAATTTCCTCGACGCTAGCCAAATATTTTTAGCTAGTAGTATGCTAACAGCATAAACAACTGAGTTAGGCTATTGGGAAGTTGAAAAAAGTAAACAAATGTCAGTTAAGTATGTATCAGTAATATCTTGACGACTGAAAAAGCCTTAATAAACAAGCTGGCTTCGAAATGGCTTAGCTTAAGCCGGTCTGAATGTAAACTACGAAGTCAATTAGCATGCTAAGTTAGCTGCTAATTCTGTAGCTGGCTAGTTTTTGTGATGGGAGACCATGTCAGGAGGAAACAACACGTTTGCTGTGCTTTTTACACCGTTTAGCTGTGATAAAAACAGACCAGACACACACACTGAGGTCCAGGAATGGAAGAGAGTGTGTTAAAGGAGACAGCAGGGCCTGTCAGGGAGGAGAGCCCCCTCTCTCTCACCTCTTTGGGTACGAGCTGGGTTTCCTCGCTGGGCACCATTTCCATCAGGGCGACAGCTACACGGACATCCACCCGGGCTCTGGCCTCAACAGCAGCTCTCTGCAGTAGGCTGGGGCATTATCTGAGTTCCAGCAACAAATCCAGACAGCTGTCGAGGCCAAAAAGAGCTGCTGAAAACTTGTAATGGAAAGTGATGGAGGATTCTCTCTCCGAGCTGCAGAAACACACTCACTAATCAATGGAGAGAAATGGCCGTCACACAGTGTCGCGAGATTTCAGCTGAAACCACGCGTCACTTCCCAAACACCCTGCGTCATCACTTTAACATGACGACGACGATGATAATGAAGATGATGATGGTGATGGCGGTGATGGTAATGATGGTGATGATGATGATGATGATGGTAATGATGGTGATGATGGTGGTGGTGATGATAATGATGATGGTGATGGTGATGATGGTGGTAGTGGTGATGTGATGATGAGGATGATGATGGTGATGTGATGATTATGATGGTGATGATGATTATGGTGATGATGATGATAATGGTGGTGGTGGTGGTGGTGGTGGTGATAACGGTGATGTGATGATGATGGTGGTGATGATGGTAATGATGGTGATGATGATGGTGATGGTGATGATGGTGGTGATGGTGATGATGGTGGTGATGAAGGTGATGATGATGGTGATGATGATGATGATGATGATGGTGATGATGATGGTAATGATGGTGATGATGATGATGATGCTGATGATAGTGATGATAATGACGATGGTGATGATAATGGTGATGATGATGATGATGGTGTTGATGATGGTGATGATGATTATGATGATGGTGATGGTGATGATGATGGTGATGGTGGTGATGAAGGTGATGGTGATGGTGATGGTGATGATGATGGTGATGTGATGATGGCGATGATGATGATGATGGTGATGATGATGATGATGGTGGTGATGAAGGTGATGATGATGGTGATGATGATGATGATGATGGTGATGATGATGATGATGATGGTGATGGTGATGGTGATAATGATGGTGATGGTGATGATGATGATGATGATGATGATGGTGATAATGATGGTGATGATTGTGATGAGGATGATGGTAGTGGTGATGGTGATGACGATGGTGATGATGATGATAGTGATGATGATGATGGTGATGTTGGTGGTGGTGATGATGATGATGATGATGATAGTGATGATGATGACGATGGTGATGATGATAATGGTTATGATGATAATGGTGATGATGATTATGGTGATGATGATGATAATGGTGATGGTGATAACGGTGATGTGATGATGATGGTGGTGGTGATGATGATGATAATGACGATGATGATGATGATGGTGATGATGGTGATGATGAAGGTGATGATGGTGATGGTGATGATGATGATAATGATGGTGATGATGCCGGTGATGATGATGATGATGGTGATGATGATGATGGTGGTGATGAAGGTGATGGTGATGGTGATGATGATGGTGATGGTAATGATGATGATGGTGGTGATGATTATGGTGATGATGATGATGATGATGATGATAATGGTGGCGTGGTGGTTGTGGTGATGACGGTGATGTGATGATGGTGGTGATGATGATGATGACGATGGTGATGGTGATGATGATGATAATGATGGTGATGACGGTGATGTGATGATGATGGTGATGATGATGATGGTGATGATAATAGTGATGTGATGATGATGATGATAATGATGATGAAGATGATGATGATGATGATGACGGTGGTGGTGGTGGTGGTGATGGTGATGATGATGATGATGATGGTGGTGGTGGTGTTGATGACAGTGATGTGATGATGGTGGTGGTGATGGTGATGGTGATGATGGTGATGATGATTATGGTGATGATGGTGATGGTGTGTGTATATATACTTATTTAATCAACACTACATTATATTAAAACTCAGAAGACACACATACGTTCTTTGGTCATTTTTAATAGTAAATAAAATTTGCATTGTTGACATCATGACTCCTGGTTCCTATCACCACAACTGTAAAGAAATCTGATTTTCTCTGCAATGCAGTGCAACCCAGTATTTCACATCAAAACAATCTGAATGTTTTATTTACATGTAAATGGTTGAAATAGGCAGATTTTCTTTTAAATCCATGGAATTCTCCTTTAACTCAAGTTACATCACTCATTTGGCCTCTATCAGGCCCTGATATTGCATTTCCAGACATTAACCGTCAGTGTCAGCTTTCCTGCAACCCCATCGAGTGCATGTTTAACGAGCATTAAGGAATGAGGTATTCACAGATGTATTTCTTTTGTGTGCGGCAGACCTCATCGTGCCATTTGCCCTGTGAGGAGAGGGACAGAAGAGCGCAGCTCTCTCGTTTGCCTCCGGTTGGTTCCTTCTTGGCTCGATCCCAGTTAAAGTAAGTGATGGGGACGCTGTTGACGTCCACGTAATGGCCTTCTTTCACTATGTCAGTCACACCTATCCAGAACTCTTTGGAGTCTGGGGAGCTGTATTTGACGTAGTCTCTTATATCGTTGTTCTCCTTCAGGTTTCGTGGCGTAGCCAAAGTCCCACCCTGGGCGATACAGTCCTCGTTGGCCTCATGATAGTGCTTGGGCTCTTCGACAGCCAGGTAACACTTCTTGAAGACCTTGATCCCTCGAAGACAAACTGAAAGCACACAGTTTGAGTTCCACACAGAAATAAAGGCATTTTAATTTCAGTTTGATGTCCAGTTACTTAAGAAGTACTTTACTTCAAGAGCAGTTAAAACTGTATGAAGAAAACCAGAGGCCTGTTGCTAGACCAGAGACCAATTTGGGATGTAAATAGGAATTCCAGTTTGTTCAAAATTTCTGAATAATGCAGTTGCTGAGATGTAAATAAGGTCCTTCAGAGTGGTTTGATGTGAACTTGTTCATTGTAACTTGATGACTTTGAAACTTGATTTACAGTGGTGGTGAACCGGGAGTCACAATGTCTAGGTTGCAAATACGGCCATTTTATTTAATAGCTGAGACCAGTAGTGAACCTGCATGTCTTTTAATGTGTTTTCTATGCGTTTTATATGTTTACAATGGTATTATTGTGGTGAATTTGACAAAATATGTTGTCTTTGGAGACTGGTTTACTTTACAGCATCCTGCATACAACCCTTAAGTGAATTTCATATTCATTAATGAATTTATAAAGACATTTTAGGCTAAAAGCTTATCTCAAAACTATTGTAAAACAATGTCTCAGGCACTATGCAGCCATTTAATATAAAAACATAAACTCTTTAGATCTCTGGTTCCTTTCACCACCACTGTTAGCAGTTCTAACTCAGTAAATTTCCCTAGAATGGTGCATTTCACAACAAGTCACTCTGAATGACTTTATTTACCCAGTAACGTATTATTAACAAATTAAAAAATCGATGGAATTCCTCTTTAAAGGCCTTTGAGGCTCAATGAATTCAGGCAAAATTTAATTTGTTCCCTAACGTAATTGATCAGCCCAGATATGTTTGATGTCTAAAGTTCGCTCCTTTAGTTTAACATTGGAGCTACAAGGCTCATGTAGTTAATAATGGAGCCACGAACATACCCACCAAAATATTGCTTAATTAATTTAGGTATACCAAGACAATGCTATGTTCAAGACCCCTGAAGCTCCTAGTATTTTTTCATCTCTTTTGATTTATCAGATTTTAAGAAGAATGTGTAAAGCACACACCTTCCAGTCGAAAATACAGGACCATTCAAAGTGTAACAGCCTGCACAGAAGCTCACTGTGTGAATGTAAATCAAACCCTGTGGTCTTCTGGTTCCTGTAAGGCCACAGGTTCAGATTCATGACTGAATCTATAGTAAGAAGTGGGCCTATAGGCCTGTGGAATAGAAGAGTTCTGCTGCCCTCTGCTGGAGGACAGAAACACTAAACCAAGGTACAATTACAGGTATGAACAAATAAGAATTATTTATTCATACCTGTTCCACTTTTATATCAGTAAAATAATCTCAGTAGGATATATTGTTTGAAAGAGAAACAGGAACCCATAGGTGGGCGATATGTCAAATATATATTATCCCAATCATTTTAATGATACACAATATGTCACAGAATGTTTTTTTTTTCCTGACACCTGCTAAATAACACACTAAAAACGTCAGTATGGCCTTTTAAAAAATACTATCAAGAATTATAACTACAATTGATTTTTTATTTAACATTTCACATACTGCTCTGCAATAAGTCCAATTAAAAATGGCCAGTTATGCTCTGTTTTATTGTAAAACATCCTTTAAGAAAAGTACACTGAGACATATTGTGGTGTAATTTATCACTGTAATGACAAACACTGTCAAACATGGTTAAACAGATGGAATACTAAATAAAAAAATAAAAAAATAAAAAAATAAAACCTTAAGCTTCAGACCTGTTTGCAATGCTTGCATCTCTTTCAAGGAGTTCACCTCCTGCCATAGTTTATCAATCTGTGTCCTCATGTCATCATCTTCTGCTATTGCGTCTCAATCGAAGAAGAGGTTTGGGAAGAAAGAGAATCAACATGATTAATGTGATAAAGTGAAGGTGTCTACTGATCACTTATAATACTCATATATGGTATATTAAAGCCATACTCTGGTGATTTTCAACCTAATCTCAGTGTGCCACACCTGTAGCATGTGGTTGATTACAACAGAAAATAATTTCAATATGTTTTATTATACTTGATAAAAACAACTGCCTAATGGCTTCTATTATAAATGTGTTTGAAGTACAAATACATTTTTCCTCTTCATGCCTATATTGTCACTGTTGGGACAAAACTTGCATCTTGTATCTACAATTTTATCACTGTTTTTTGATTAAATCATTTGATTAAAAAAAAAAAATTTAACATCCAATTTAAGAGATATGAGATACATAAGTAGGCACATTTTCTAGAATAATCTGAGTTAATAATTTGAGTGCTGGCTTGTCTTATGCCGTTATAACGTTACCTCTCTGTCGAGACGGGACTGCTTTTCTGGTGCGGGGCGGACGGCCCAGTCCGAGGTGGAGCAGGGTGCAGCCGAGCAGAAGGAGAAGAAGAAGGCGAGGAAAAGTCATGGCTGAAGTGTTGAGCAGCCAGCACATATTTATGTCAGTGGCAGAAGCCCCTGACAGCTCAGCAAATCCAGCCCAGCAAGCCTTGCCTGCACACACTCAGCCTGTTTGCTGGAAGTGTGGAGTTTGTGTGCTCCGAGTATGAGGACTGGAATACCAAGGGTGCGCTCGACAACAACCGCTCCCCTGTTTCCACCCATTCATAAATATTTACCTGGCCCAGCATGCAGTAGTAGTTTTCCCATACATTAAAGGACAAGCCAGAAATTCAGTGACTGGCTCGGTGTCGTAGTACATTCTGTACCAAATCAAATATGTTTTCTGCCTTCATATGTTTTTTTTTTTTTTTTTTGAGTTATGTGAGCAACCTGCATGAACCAGTTAGAGAATCAGAAAAATAGAAACACAGGAGAAGGCAAAGTGATCAATTCAGTGACTGGCTTGGTGTCGTTGTACATTCTGTACCATGTCAAATATCTTTTCTGCCTTCATATGTTTTTTTTTTTATTGAGTTGTTTGTGTAACCTGTATGAACCAGTTTCAGAATCAGAAAAACAGAAACACAGGAGAAGGCAAAGTGATAAATACTACAGACGCAACAGTTAAAACAGGCCTCGTTGATATTTCAAGAATAAAAACACTGGAGCGAGTGACTAGTTTGTAACTGTATTTGCATAATCAAAAGTGCACTCAGCCAGATCCATTTCTGTACTATAAATGATTTATGGTTCATGGTTGATTGAGCCAAGCCCATGATCTGATGTCTTTATTTATTATGTATCTTCAGAATGAAACCTCCACTCACTGCTCACACACTCCACTGTTCGGTTGGTGAAGAGTGACAGCAGGCCATGAGCCTTCTAAAAAAAAATCTGTTCTGCTTTTTCCTTTAAAACACGCAGCAGTAAAAAGATGACAGGTCAGCACATATGAACATATTTAAAATCTTGAAATACACACTTTATATTAATCTAGTGCGCCCAAGCTGTGTCTTTTCACATCCGTTAAATGTCTCTGAAAACAAAAGACTTTGATTGCAATCATATCTGCATGCCATCTGGAGGGCCTGCCAGTTATATAAGGGGTGGGCGATATGATGTATTGCGATAAATTACGACACACTATGCTTCTCTGAGTAGAACTGGGTATTGTTCACATTTTCTGACGCCAATACCTAGACTTTAATACAGAAATTACATGATAGTTTTTACATTAAAAACCTGAGGTAGGTGTGGCTTAAAAAAAGAAGTAAGTGGCTGATACTGATACTATTAGAATGTCATTAATTTCTATTTTTAAACTCTTCCTACAAGAGTTTAAGCTTTTTATCACACACACACACACACACACACACACACACACACACATATATATATATATATATACACACACATTTATTTAATTTTTTTTGCATACACACAAATGTCTATTTGTAATTTTGTATTATTTTTATAGTGTATTTTTTCTACTATACTGTTGTGTAGTATAGCTTCTGTTCTACTGCTTTGCTGCTCTTACATTTGTTCTGTCCACTTTAAGCCGTAACAATGCAAATATCCCACTTGTGAGACTAATAAGGTTTACTAAGCTTATCTTATCTTATCTTATCTTGTCTTATCTTAGTTTAGAGTTTATATTTATAGTTTATTTATATATGTTTACTCTGTGTTCTTTGTACCCTGTAAAATCTGGAGCCATGCCATCACTGTTTCCATGTATATAGCTGAGATGACAAAGTTCACTTTGAGTTTGACTTTGATTTCGTTTTTGTATTCTTTGCTATGAACTCCATGAGCAACGTCTGCAGAAACCTGCATCCCAAGCTACAAATCCAGAGAAGAATAGAGATTTAGGGCAGGTGTTTTTACTGACTGCAATGGACCGCAGACCAGTCAAGTAGTGCCGACATTAATAATACACATACATAATGTAACTGTCAGTCAGTCACCAGCCTTAGTTTCAGAACAAGCATGCATACTGGTTCACTGACCGACTATTGAATTTGATTTATTTTGACCAGTTTTTTGTTTATTTCTCCTTTTTATTCTACATCTAGGTTCCAATCATTGTACCTTTTTGAGGTGGCAATACTGTTTCGCTCCATGTATCATGAACAAAAAGTACTGCAATATTTTATTTTTCTCATATTGCCCAGCCCTAACGGCATTATTCCTTGATTCCTTGATAACTGCTTTAAGAATCTGACTCTATAATCAGATTGTAGAAATAAACTCATGCAAAACCATATAAAGCCCCTGTTTTTTGTGCAGAGGGAATGTTAATCCGCAGCCGTGCTGCAGGCCGCTCGGAAGCGAACACTGCACGTTTGTGTTGGGGCTGGGAGTCGGGGAGGTTGGTGGCACGGTGAGGAAGTCCAGTTCAGTGCTGTGTGTTCAGACAGGCCTATTTTTAGGCCGTGATGCTTCGGGACAGATGAAGGGAGGGAAGTAAAGAGTGTAAAAAAGAAGCAAAAAAAAGAGCTCCCATGGATCGTCTCATATGCCTCTTGTTTTTCTTCGAGATGCACGAAGCATAGACTATAAGTCCCTTAAATCCCCTGAAGGACTCTTTAAAGGAATACTCCAGCTTTTTTCAATCCAATCTCTTTGCACTGTACAGTCAATTATGGCGGACAATAATTTCGACACATTACTATAGAATAGATGCCGATGGGAAAATGCTGCATGGGCTCCTATTATGCAGCAGAAAGAGATTGGGTTAAAAAATGCTGACTTCCTTTTACTATGAAGCACACTGACTTTAAATGGACAAAAAACACTTAGCTTTTGTTTCATTGTTTGCAATCCTCGCATCTCTTTCAAGGAGTTCACCTCCTGCCAGTTTAAAAGTGATAGTGATTATTTGGTCATACGTGAACACACCACAGCACACAGTGTGAACAGTTTATTCATTTGTGCCCTCATGTCATCATCTTCTGCTATTGATTTACCCAATCGACCCTATCTACCTGCTTCTCCTCATAATTACTCATATATGGGACGTTAAAGGAATACTGATTTCAACCTAATTGCATGCGCTACATCTGTAGCATGTGGTTGATTCCAATAGAAAATAATTTCAGTGTGTTTTATTATACTAAGTAAAAGTACTTTAAAACAACTGCCCATTGGCTTCTATTATAAATGTGTTTGGAGCTCAAATATGTTTTTCTCCCATGCCTATACTGTCACTGTTGAGAAAAGGCACACTGACTTTAAATGGACACCACATACTATTCATGTATTTAAGGCTTTCATGATGTAGGGAGCCTCATTTACATGGAATAAATGATTGGTAACGGGTACACTGCATTAAGCATTCATACGATGACAACGACCCAAAAAAAAAACATATTCAGGCCTCAAAAGACTGGTTGACTTGTCCTGTGATATTGTAGTGATCCCGAAGAAAAGGTCAAGCATGTTCCATTTCGTACTCATATTTTTAGTTATTTTCATTGAAAGGCTGGGAAAAGGCCACTGGCTGATTTTTCCGAAGATTGAAAAGGTTTCCGTTTATAACGGATGATCTGGTCTTCTCTCAGCACGGCCGTGGGGCCTATTTGGAGAGGGAGAAAAATCTGTTTCGACTCTACAATTTCTCAATCATGGCTTCAATCAAACATTGTATTTCTCAGTGTTGTGAAAGATCAGATAAGAGGTCCATAAAATGAGATTTGGCCCTCGGTCTCAGCACGTAAAGCCAGCCCAGGAACACAAGAGCAAGAACGACACATGCCGCAGAATGCTCTGCAGATTTTTTTTTTTTTATTGTAATAGAACTGAGTTTCTATGCACAACATAGCAAAAGCACTAATCACCAGCCACTACACCTAAACAATATGCACTTCTTCGCCTGTGACTACTTTTGACCTACTTATCTAAGCATGGTGTTGACTTTTTAAGGCAAGGTGATGACCTTCTGCACATTTTAGGATCATCTATACTCAACAACGATAAAAAGACCGCCTTTACAGTCTCATACAGGACTGTGCAAAAGTCTTGGGCACCTATGCATGTAGTGTAAAACCATTTATCTCAGCAGTGAGGGTGTTTCTGCAACAAGAACACAAGTTAACATTAGAATATATGCAAACTAACAAGAGGCCGAGGTGTTTTTGGTTTCTAAAAAGTAGCTGATGTTTTGAAAGCAGCTTAGAAGTACACAGGTTTGGTTCCAGATTTCTCTTCTATGTCTCCAGCCGCTGTATGGATTTGTGAAATTCCAGCAATATAACTGATTTAATCCAATGAAGTACTGATCGAGCCAAACCAGGTATTGGTTTGTTACTACAAGTAAAACTGGGCTTCCAGGAAGAGAGGTCTGGAAATGGTTAAGCGAACACATTAACATACATAAAATGTAATTTTATTTAATCTAATACGATATATTTTGTTTATATTAATTTCTCAGGTGCCTAAGACTTTTGCATATTTTAGACATTCCTCTGTATCCTAAGTAGTGCTCTGAAAGATGGCAGTGAGCTTTACTGAGTGTGGCATGTTGCTGAAATCTGGGAGCAAAGTCCTTTTAATGTCATTTCTAACAAGTTCTAGTTCCTATTTATAAATATCCTCAACAAAGAAGCCAAAGAAGTCTGCTGTCAGATTAAGCGTGTACTGATAGTTGTAGTAAGCCATGATCTTGCATTCTCAAACAAGGAACAGCATAGTACGATATAGGCACGAGAGCTCAGCAGGGTTCGTATGTATGATGTGGAATGGTAATGTGTGTATCAGGTATTACACCCACCTTACACATACACTTGTTAGCCAGTTCATCAGAAACACCATGCTTGTAGGTTTGTAGGTTTACAGTTACAGACTGTTGCCTGTGGCACAGTTTAATAGCTCTCCTTTACCCCCTTCCATCAATGGAAAGGGACTACCATTGGACCACCACTCCCCAGAAATTACACTATATGGACAAAAGTATTGGGACACACCTGTTTTTCCGGGTTTGGGCTAGGCCCCTTACTTCCAGTGAAGGACAATCTTAATGCTTCAGCAGACCAAGACATTTTGGACAACGC
>JBBPCZ010000040.1:4749408-4764047 GCA_037974445.1 Brycinus macrolepidotus | reverse complement strand
AACCCATTCACCAAGTGAAGCAGCGGGCAGCCAGGAACACAGCACCCAGGGAGCAGTGTGTGGGGACGGTACCTTACACACGGGTACCTCAGAGGTGCCACTAGCGGTCTTGGAATTCGAACCCACAACCATCTGATCACAGGGTGAATGCCCTAACCACTAGGCCACAAGCTGCCCCAGTGGCCTAGTGGTTAGGGCACTAGGCACTGTGGTGATACTGCTATTGTGAAACTGCAGCTGTGCAAACAGAATTTACTGAAGAAATGCCTTCATCTGCATATGTGTAATCCCAACAAATAAATGTCCTGGGAGACCCCTCGAAGGAATACTTTTCTTTCTATTCTTTATCAGTGACTTCTGTAGCTGCCAATTATCACAGACAACCATTTTTCCTTTTCCCTCAGCACTTGTTCACTGAAGTCTTCAGCTTTTCTCTTCTTTCCCTCAGTACAGGGAGGCGCGTCAAGATCACTGTGGAAATCAAAAAGGTGATACAGAAACACTGGCATTGTCCTTTAAAGTGCCGAAGGGGAAGTGCTGTGTCTGGCCAGTGTGTTCATCACTGTCGCGGAACTACTGAACTACAGCTGAACGTTGAGAAAAGGTCCGGGGCGATGCTAACGTTCCATTTAGCATCCTGATAGACATCTTCATCTTGTGCCACGGGGGGAAGAGCGAGCGAGAGCAGCTGGACTGCACGCAGGTAATGAGATTGCGGCCTCTCCTGCTGAGGACATTACCGTCTGCAGCCTGGCCGCCACCTCAGGCCACTTCTTTATTCTCTCCTCTTCCCTCCTTCTGTCTGATTCTCACAAGTAAGAATTCTCCCCCTCCCTGCGTTCTGGTAACAGGATAAAGAGTGAGATTGTGCTCCCCGGGGAAAGTGTCGTAACAGTCAGGTGATTAAGCCCACACACGGTGGGTCTTTTGTGCGTGTCGAGCAGGTGTTTCTAATGAGCTGACCGGCTGAACAGGGGGCCTAAATGCATTACTGTAAATAATTATGAATATAAATGTTACCGATGTTGCAAGAAAACCATGTACAATGATGAGGCAAAACATTAACACGTGATTATCTTGGGCAAGTAATTAACGTGGGCAGGTGAAGTGATTATCTTAGGCACGTCAAGGTCTGAAATATATTTGCCGGTAAGTGGACTTACGGTTCTCATGGTCGAGAAATAAAGACATCAGCAACTTCGATAAGGGCCAAATCGTAGCAGATAATTGGGTTGAAGCAACTCCAAAATGGCAAGCGGATCTACAATGGTTCGAGGAGGTATAAACCATGAATCTGCAACAGGGCATTGAGTGTCCAAGGCTCATCGATTCGTAAGGGCAATTAAGGTTTTGCTGGACTGAACTGACAGAAGGGCTGCTGTGGCAGAAGAAATCGAACTTTTTTATGCTGCTTAAGGGATGTGTTAACACAGAGCACTGCATCCTGCTGAGTATAAGTCTGCATAGTTGCAGACCAGTCAGAGCACCCAAACTAACGTCTGTCTACTACGCCTACAAAGAGCACACAAGCATTGGAACCACACCTTAGAGCAACAGATGGAGGTCATCTAGTCTGATGAGTCCCAGTTTCTGTCTGCTGCTTACTTGGGGAAGTGACGGCACACGAACGCATTATGTGAAGAAGGCTAGCCGATGGATGAAATGGGTGTGTGATGGGCGTGTGATGGGTGCATGATCGGTGTGTGATGTTATGAGCTTCTGCTGTCAAACCTTGGGTATGGACATTCATGTAGACATCAGTTTGAAACGTGGCACCTTCCGGCACATTGATCAGGTGTCCTCTTTCAGCAGGATGACAGTACATTAAGCAGGAGGTTTTAAAATGTTTGTCTCATTCTGTATATCTGAAAAGGTCTTTTTAACACAGCAGAAAAACAGTTCACAACGTAATCTAGTCGTTCTCCAACTGGTCCTCAGGGACCCCCAGGTGCTCCACATTTTTCTTGACAACACATATAGATAGAGCAAAAATATGGACCATCTGGGGGGCCCTGAGGACTGGTTTGAGAACCACCGATCAGTGTTAACCCGTAATCAACCCATTTTTCATGAAATGTTACAATGTACAGGCCAGAAGGTGTATTTTACGAGGCGTAAACAAATAATGCCCCCTAAAAATGGTGCGAGCCTGTCTGAGGTTATGAAAATGTAATTTGCTCCCAAAGCATTTGTAGGAATTACAGTCATTAAGTGTGACTAATATTGGATTTGACACAAAGCTACCCCCATTTTCACTGTTCATAAGTGTTGTTGTTTATTTGTTTATGCCAGTTCCCAAGCAGTGTTTAAACCATTTTTTATAACATTTTATGGCTGACGAAGAAAGAATCAACAGAAAATAAAACACAAAATCTTCCTACTATGGTTCTATAGTAACCATAGTAGGAAGTGCTAGTTATCTTATCTCCCAGCGGAGGGCAAACACTGTATCTCCCCCTCCTCTACGCTTCCAAGTCAGTGCTTCAGACAATCTCAGGCATCTGTTGACACACAGATCTGTGTCAACAGTGTAAAAGCCTCTAAGTCAATAAGGCCTATTATAGTTGCATTTGTGACAGATTTTGCTCAGCTGTCAAACTGAAGCGTATTGTAGAGTGATGTTCATTTGACTGATGTTACTAACAACAGCAGACTCAAGATCTCCTGTATCTACATCATAACATTTAACCCTTAGAACTGTGTGTATTAGTAAAATCTGATTTAAATAAATATAAACAGTGTAAAACAGTCTAAAACCGCTGTTTGCTCTCCTAAAGGCTCGCCATTTGCTCTCCTACAGGCTCACCATTCTCTCGGTCGCTCTCCGGACCCCCTCCCTCCGCGGGTTTTCCCACCCACTTGTGGGAAGACTATCCTGAAAGTTCTCCCGGGTTCAAAGATCTTTTCTGTTTGCTTCTAAGGGTGTTTTCACACTTGGTCCGTTTCATCCTCTAAAGCGAACTCAGATCGATTAGTCAGCATTTTTTGCGTATATGTGAACACGCCAAACGAACTCAGACCCCTCTAAAACAAAACGAACTGAGACCACATCGGGAGGTGGTCTCGGTCCGGTTCGTTTTAAGTCCACGGCACGGTTCGTTTAACTCACGCGTTATGAACACAAAGCGCTCCTGGTTCGCTTCGACAATTTTTACCCTCTCGCCTTCACGTGGTACAGGCCCGGGAAACAAAAAGATTATTTTTTTTATTATTGAACTGTAATAAACATACAAACATGCCATGGTACAACTCCATTACAGTTTCAATTATACTTCGGACAAGCAAAAATGAGATGACAGACAAGAGACAATAAACTAATAAATGCAAACGAAAAAATGATAATAATAAAAAAATGTAAAACCTCAATGAATAAATAAATTAATAAATGAATGAATCAATCAATCAATCCTAGAGATTCTTGTCAAGATCAAGTTTCTCTACCAAGTTGCAGAGCCTCAAAGCATTCTTGCTCTCCTTCAGTTTCAGAGAAGTAAACTAATAGCATAGATCTTTGTGGAAAATGTAGAAGTTGGGTGAAGCTTTTAACCACCTACTCTTATGTAGAAAAAAATTCCTAAGAATGGGGAACGTGAAGAAAGAACGGCAGCAGGTTGGATGAGGAACTAAAGTATGAGCAGAAAAAGAACTGAGGCCCCATCTGAGCTGAAGTGGACCAGAAAGAGAACCGAGTCCCCTTTCAAATGAACTCACACTGTGAACATAAAAAGAGTTCCCTTTCTGCTGGACCACTTCTGGAGGACTGAGTTCGGTTCCTTTAAAGAGGACTATATGTGAAAACACCCTAAGATCTAAAATAAAAGAACTTTGGGCATTTTTGTTCTTTATGGGCATTTGTGTGTGACAATATTTTTAAAATCCCAGTGGCAGTTATTGTTTTTTAAATTACAATAACTTTGGTTCTACGTGACACAGGAGCACCAAACAAAGCTCAGCATGATGTCTGACACTTCGAGCATCAAAATATAACTTCCATATAAAGAGCTGTTTTGCTGTATGACGACAATTTACCATTTGTTGGATCCGTGCCGCTCATGTTCTAAGGCTTAACCCCTCAAACAAGGCTTATAATACAGTAATTACTACAAATTATGCAGTGGTTCTTAATGGTCTATTTTCTTCATGATGCTTCTTGATGTTTCACTGCTCGATAGGATTACTGTATAGAATACACCAGATGCACCACGCTGTACCACGACAGAAAGAAATGGAGAGGATGGCACTCTCCACGCTCCCATCACTCATCATAAAGCTAAAGAATCATAGGTGCGCGGTTGCTCTTGTACCAGAGGCAGCTAGCGTTCTCTCCTGAACATGTTCGACTCCTATCATGTTCAATGGCGCTGCATGACTGGCAGCAGAAAAAGATGTAGTGGCTGGCTTCATGTGCCTCAGAGACATTACATGCTGGCCCTCAACCTCCATTTAGGGCTTTAATTAACCTGACCCAAGCCCAATAAAATTCTTTCTGAACTGAATGTGAGAAGAACCTGAGTTTAAAACTGACCTGAGACCAACAAAATCCTGTCAATAAAACTGACCCAAACCAGTGCATCATAAATAAAAATAGAAAATAATAATCTATAAGAAAACAATCAGCTCCCCAAAATGAAGTTTAATCCCTCTTTAACTCATTTATTCAAATAATGCTTTCAAACAACATACCAAATGTTTAAATATCATTGACATTTTTTTTCAGCCTAATAAATGAAATGCAAACATCCTTTTGACTGCACTAAACTGTACTTTCCTGAATTGACTGATAGCCACGTGTGGAACTTGCTGGTGGTTGGAACTGGGAAGAAAATTGGGCAAAACATCCAAAAACACACACATTCATCCAAACTGAAATTGTCTGTCTGAATAAACCTCGCACACTTTGTCGCAGGATGAAAATACAAACAACCTCTTAACATTCTACACTCACGGATTGCACATCCCTGCACACAAACACTCAGGAAGGTTCTCCTTGAAGGACTATGCTTATACAGGTACAAATCTCTACTCCAGTCATCTCCTGCTGCTCAGATAGAGGCCCTGACAGCTCCTTCATCATAACACACAGAAAAAGAAACAAAAAGAAGGAAAGTGAGACCTGTGCTGGCAGCAGCTGTCTGTCGGGATGCTGCATAAACAAAGAAATCGAATTCAACCGAGCGCTTCCAGTAGACAGCTGACAGCCCAGCACTCGCATCCTCAGCACTCTCACACACATATTCACAGCTGATGCAATAAAGCAGTGGGATATTTGCACTGGGTTCAGCCGGCTGTGAGGAATCAGCAAAGAGCTGTGAGGGCATGTGTGAATGCAAGACGAAAACACAGAGTGAATCATCACCTAATGCACAGCATAAGTTAACTCGACAGGTCAAACAAGAGGATTCCAATGCATCTTTGACTGCACCCAAAGCATCAAATGCATGACCCAAATGCTGGACTGGGCCTGGTTAAGAAGCTCACAGCACACATCATGTATAAGAATGTGACTAGTTAGTGAATTCCTTTGTTTATCGCCGTCTCATACGATATCAGTGTTTCAAATAATTACATTTATGGCATTTGGCAGACACCTTTATCCAGAGCGACTTACAAACATTAGTTACAGGGACAGTCCCCTCGGAGTGACTGAGGGTTAAGTGTCTTGCTCAAGGACACAATGGTAGAAAGTGGGGATTTGAACCTGCAACTTTGTGGTCATCAGGTTCACAGGAAAGGGTTTTACCCACAAGGCCACTACCGCCCAGTAACAATCAACCAATATCATGCAGCCCCTACTAAAACATCAAGGATATATCGCTCATACACAGCTGAGAAACACCAGAACGCAAGCAACAACAAATGACGCACAGCCAGTTCTTTAAAGCATAATTGGTCCTGGACTACTGTTCGGCAGCCTGTGTGGGTCTGTTAGCCTTAATAAAGAGTGATGGAGGGCTGGCTGGCTAGAGGGTGCGTAGGAAGAAAACAACATAAACAGCATTCATCAAAGAGGTAGAAGGAACAAGGCTGGACATCCCACCTGTCACTGGGTGAGAGCTTCTGGTGACAGCTCCTGATCGCATTCAGCAACATCAGAGTCTGAAAGCTCCACAATGCCACGTCCTCTTAAACATACCTCCACTGCCCACCTTTCGGCTGGCAACAGGTGGACTTCAGGGCCACAAGCCTCGTATCTTCTCATTTCGACTGGTAGCAGGTCTTCCATACTTCAGTACTTGAGTCGGGAGCTCATAAAGTCAGAAAATTGTCACATCACCAAATAGTAACTAAGTTGTTTGTGTTTGGTAGCTTGAGGCCAGCTGTCCAAGTGCATCTTCCTTGTGATTAAATCACAGATTCACAGTTTCACAAAGACCATAAGGTGGAGAGAAGCCATGTCCTGGAGGAACATGGAACTCTCTCACTAATGAAGCAAGATCTCAGAAAAGTAGAGATCTCAGAAAAAGACTTTACCCTTTACACTTTCTTTAATATGTCACCCTGTTTTACAGTAATAAAGTACCAATTTTGAAATTTCTTTCACCCAATTATTTGTGGCAAAACAAAATTCACAAAAAAAATAATACTTATATAAGCTACATGCAATCTGGAGAACAAAAATGCAGTACAACAGTAAAACAATATAACTTTCCCTTCTTTAGCCATCTTACTCTGGCTGTCAGTCCCACAGTCTCAAAGGCGAGACTTATGACTATGGTCAAAGAATAAAAACAACTGGTAAATGGTCAACCTGGCCAAGACACACGCAAAAACTACTGATGTTGCGTGATGTGGAGGAATGACGACTGTCCAAACATAAGACTACATTACACGGTAACTCAGGAGCATCTCTTACCTCCTCAAGGGCCCACAGAGAATCCACTAAAGGTTTGATCTTCTTTTCATTGTAGAGTGCCAGTAATTTCTCCACAGTCGTCTTCACCTGGCCGCAGCCCCCCTGTTTGAAGAGGAGGTTGAGCAGCGAGAATCCAGCCATGACTTTGTTTTCTTCGTAGAGTTTGATGGGATTAACCTTCTCCACCTGCCACCACTGGAGACGAAGAGACAAACTGACTACAAAGCAGACTTTACAAACTTTAGAGAAAGACCACTAAGAACTGATTAATGATCTTAATAACTGGCCAGCACAATTATTCCAAGACAGACTGCATTGCTTACAGATTTGGCGAAGCTGAAGAAACTTTTCGTCTCTCCCGTCACCATGTTAGATGAACCTGTAAACACGCAAGTTGGAGAACGATCTTAGCTTTTAATGCAGCCTCCCCTTAAGGGTGCTTGGATGAAAAAGACATTAGGCACAAGCAGCTCAATGGTGCGAATTAATACACGTCCCGACATTAATGGGCCTGAGCGTGTGTTACAATGATTAATTGATTCATTTTACAGCCATATGTGGCTGAACTCAAATTACACCTTACCGTATCCCCGGGAGATCCCTCTCCAATTAAAAATTCTGCCTAGAATTTAAAACTAAGGCATTACAAGTTATTAAGGCATGGACTATTCTGGTAGGCTTTCATTTAAATTAACCTCAATTTTGTTCTTAAGTGCTGCAAGTCATGGGTTTCAAATGAGGGCCAAGAGGTCATAAATTCGCCCTCAGTAACGCTCGCTATGCATTCAGGAGAGCACCCATGAAAGAGTACCAATAAAAATCTGCATCAAGATTTTCTTCCATTCGTGAACTTTGACACCAGTTGTTTCTGTCATAATTAAAATTGCCTAATGGATCTTTTCATATGCCTGGAAGTAAAAATGTCAATGATATTTTAATCATCTATTAATACCAGAAGTAATTCTTCAATCCCATCAACGGTCATAAAACTCTTAGCACTGCTTTCATTCTCAATATCACTTTTTCAAAGAGCTATCAACATGCATAAAGGCAGATGACTGACCGTAGAGGATGTAGGAGCCCAGGGGCTTTAATAGACCCAAGCCTTTCCCTGTGTTCTCCCCACACAGACAGTCCAGAACAATGTCCACTCCTTCTGGAGAGATCCTACAACAGATGAGAGATGTTATTAGCCATTGTATGTTCTACTCTTTAGCAGCGCCTGACTGATTGACATTTTGTGACTGATGCCAACTGTAAGAAGCTAAAAATGCAGGGTTTGCATGTTGTGTGTGGGTTTCTGCCAAGAGCACTGGTTTGCTCTCTCAGTCCAAAAACACGGATGGATGGATGGATGGATGGATGGATGATAACATCCCACCACGTAAATTAATATGGTAAAAAATTAAACAGACTATAAATGTGTTCGTTAAACAGTATGTTACTGACTGTAATAATTACCAGTAAGGCTTGAGTACTTAACTCAACTATAAAATGCCAAAATAAATACTGTATAGCTACAACAGGCAAGTGCTAATTGTAATGCTAGTGTACTTTACTATTATACAAACATATATACATTTATATGACATATATGTATATACACACACACACACACACACACACATATATATATATGTGTGTGTGTGTGTGTGTGTGTGTGTATATATATACATATATGTAATCATAGCAAATGGGACGACATCTTAATTAGCATTGCAGAGACATGTACTCATAGCAAATGGGACTACATCTTAATTAGCATTGCAGAGACATGTACTCACAGCAAATGGGACTACATCTTAATTAGCATTGCAAAGACATGTACTAGGGTTACAAATGCAGTAAAATGCAGAGATTCTAGCACAGCAGCTCACCTAAACATTCTGGTCTTTCAGAATACTAGCAAAAATATAAACATCTGTCCAATTCCGATCAGTAGTTTTAAAGCAATTATCCACTGCTACCAAAATGATTCCAATATTATTGCGTATCCCTAATTAAATCAGAGTTCCATTAAATCAGAGTTGCTTGTTTGTTGCAATATAAAACAAGCTACTAAATATCAGTGCTTTATCAGAAGACATCAGCCAATATAGTCATGCAACTAATAAATCAGGCAGGCCCTATTCAGCTGTAGCACTGACCCAAACTACCTCTGATTAACTATACTTTCATTTTATGCTCAGTATCTGCCAGCTTTATTTGGCCAAAATCAGTAATCCCTTATGTAGAACCACTTACCACTCCGACAAAACACAGAAAATGCCTATTACTAATGAGTGCGTGAGGTTTCAATGGCGTGCCGTGCAAACAAGACGAACTGAAAAGGAAGGAGAGCCGTGTCATTAAGATCAAGTGGTCCTAATGCCTTCTTTTCTGTTTGTTGCTCAGACCGCCTGCATAGCGGTCTTGTGATGCCCGGAGTCACTATTGTAAAAGGACTGACTTGAGAGCAATTTAATTTTGCTTTTCTCCTGATCCCGAGAGGAATGTGGGGCCATGGAGATGAAAGGAGTATTAATCTCCCTTCTCCTACTCATTTTACTTCGATTTATTAGCACTCTAATATGCGCCGGGGCTGCGTTGGGCCTGTATCAATCAGCACTTTAGAGCTACCCAAGCATGTATCTCACTCTTTTAATATGAATCGCACTGTAAAAGCCTCGGGCAATGCAGTATATACTGTTAACGAGAAATATCATCATTATAAAGTATAATTAGATATATTAGATAAATATAATTAGCAGAAGATACAGATTGCTGTGTTTTCTAATCATCTAGCCCTCATAATGATTTTCTCCTCCGATGTGAAATCACATTAAGTAATGTCTCGTGGAAGTCCGCTGTGGGCCGGCCGCTTCACCTCTCCAGCCTTCTAGCCTGTGTGTGTGTGTGTGTGTGCGTGCTTGAGAGAGCCTTCTGGTGCCCCTCCTTAGATTAAGCCACTAGTTTCGCAGCCGAGTGGAGTGTTGCCATGGGGACCGTAGCCACACAGTTCCAGAGAAGGTAACTGGTGACGTCTCTGCCTCCTCAGACCAGCACTGGCCTCCAAGCATGACTCACATTATCATATTCTCATCGTCTGCTCACTCCATTCCCGGATGAGCTGACCACCTCTAACAGTAGCAGCCCAGAGCAAAACCTGCACAGCGCCTTCCAGACACTTCCAAACGGAAGAAAAAACAAACTAACATAACGTAACCGTTCCACTTTGTTGCTGCACATGCAGTAAGTACAGCAGCAAAGCCTGACTGAGCAGTTCGATGGGTGATAATATTACCAAATACTTAACATTCATGGATTTTCCTATACAGGAAAAACAGCTGCTGATAAAGCACCAATTTTTAGCATTTTATATGGTAAAAAGGGTTAGGGTTCTCTTAAATGAAGTAATACATTCTATTCAATAGATTTCACTACAAAGTGTGTGCAGTTAAGAGAAAAAAAAACAGCTTACAGCTTTATGCATACATACATGTGTATATATAAAGCTGTAAGCTCTTGTTTGTTTCTTTTTGTTTCTTTGTCCAACAGTAAGTTCAGAATAAGTTCAGACGTTCAGCAAATAAACAGTAATTGTGCGTTAATATGTAACATCCTATCCAACCGGAGAGAGCGAGGCCAACTGTGCTTTGCTGAGCTACAGATGACTGTGGCATCACCAGACAGTTTCCCAATGACAGAGCTAAAGCACAGACAGCTGTGCCACGGTCTGTTTCTTTTTAACCATATTAAGTTATATCGGCTGGTATTATTGGCTTATCGCAGCATTTTGCTCCTTAAAACTCATATCAGCACTGGTCACAAAAATTCTATCAATCAGGACCAAAATATGCAACACAAGCCTGCTCTCCAGACACAGACACTGTTCAACATTACTCCAACTGAGGCCTTACTTTTTAACTTCTGCTACATAGTCGACGTTTCTGTCAAACAGGTGAGTGACGGAGTGTCGGATGGCTTCGTGTTTGAAGGTGGAGGCTGTACCAAAAACTGTGACGTTGGGAACGGTGGAACACAGCTGAGCAACAGCTTGACCCTGTGGAACAAAAAACAGACAAGAAAGCAGACGAGAGTTTGGGCATAAACAAACAAAACAACAACAGTCCCTAGAGTGTTCTGAAACACTGTTAGGAAGTCTATGCTTTGCTGAATGAAATCTCTGTGGCGGCAATGCAGAGATGATGCAACACAAAGGCCACATGTTCATAACTAACATACCAAGAATTATACCAGCAGTCTGACTTGGACTGGTAACGTTAGATTAGTATAACATTAACATAACCCACCACCTACCCAACAAGAAGACTAGAAACCAGTTCTGCTACATGTAGGGTCAGATGTACGTGCATGAGCAGATGCAGCACAAAAGCCCTGCTCTTCCAACAAAAGTCAGATAATCCCCGGAGCCGCTGGGATTTAACTGGCCAGTCTACTGAGGTTTTACATTCCGTTACTGTTATTCGCAGTAGCTTAGCTGAACTCCATGCTGGTATTAATTTATGCATTTATTTATTTATTTTATGTTATTGAGGAAATGTCTTAAACAGCTCTGAAATACATGAGGAATCCTAATACCAAAGATTTCTGTTTCCCAGGGGCTACTTCAATGTCCCCACAGCCACCCTCAGGCCGGCGGTCTTACCACTCCACCTCCCGCTGAGTGAACCAATACAGACATCCCCTCCCGGAGATTGGCAACTTCAAACAGCATCATGTAGGCGGCCACGAAGTTCATGCAGAAGGCAGCTGCCTCGGGGAAAGTCATCTCATCAGGTATCTTATACACCCACTCCAGCGGCGTACACACCACCTCCGCCCAGGCGTTGTAGTTCACAAAGGCCATCACCCGGTCACCGATCTGAAAGCAGGCAAGACACTCCTTTTTTGCATAATAGGAAATAAGAAATAATGTGAGATGAACAAAGGGACGCTACAATTAGTGTGGTCTCATTTGCACAGCATTTTGCTACGTAGGCCATGGGCAGCTGGTGGCCTAGAGGTTTGGGAGTTGCCCTTGCGGCCAGAAGGTCATGGGTTAGAATCCCAGGACAGCTAGTGTCATCACTGAAGTACCTTTGAGCAAGGTACCGTCCCCACACACTGCTCCCCGGGCACTCATCATTGGTGGCAGCCCCCTGCTTCACTTGGTGAATGGGTTAAATGCAGAGAAAGAATTTCACACGACAATAAGGGGCTACTGTTCAAAATCGGACACGTACAGATCATGATCATTTTACCAAATGAAGGCAGCCTCCTTTGAAATTTAGCATGAAGTCCACTCACACATTTCATTTCCTATATAGTTATACATGCACACAAACTATGATGCTGTAATATTAAAGTCTGCAACTCTTTTGTTAATGCATATACTCTTGTAAACCAATCAGTAGGGATGTGTATTGTTAAGATTGTATTGATACTGATATCAGTACTGCTTATCAATACCGATAGTTTACTATGGTCTTATTAACACCACTCTCCATAACATGCAAAAAATCAACACATAGCTTGAAAAGATGTGAAAAGATTCAACAGTTATTTTATTAGTCCTGTTTTGAAGAAACAACAAGCTGTTTCCTGATTTTTCTGTAAATTTAATGAGGGAGGAGTCCAATGTCTGGTGGTGCAGAGCGTCGCTCCCATCCCTCCCACTGATCCAATCTAGCCTCAACCATTTTAACATGCCAGCTATGTTAAAATCCATGAATGTCATAAATACCAGTAACAGCACCATTCGTCCAGGAGCTTATGGCTTTAGTACCGGTTCTCGATACCCATTCCTACCAATCAGAATGCCTGATATGCTTAAGAAACGATGCTTTGAAATTAAACATGTCAATCAGATTAAAGTAAATGAATAAAATGCATTCAATCTGAAAGACTGTGTCTGGGTTTCTGCAACATATTTTATTAATGTGCGACTAACATATTTGAATCATGCAAACTCAATGCATCATTTTTTCAGCGCAGGCATTAATTAGCCAGGGTGATTAAGTTTCAACTGGGGCAAATCTGATTAACTTCAGTGTGACTCAACATGATGTGCTGGTTGTAGGTCAGACACCTAAAAACACATCCCAAATACAGGAGCATGCTGTAATGCCACATACCTCAAAGCCTTTCGTGTTTTCTCCCATAGCCTCCACTATGCCCGAACACTCAAATCCGGGCACGAGAGGTGTTTTAGGAGGATTATCAATATTTCCTTGACGCACCATAAGGTCGAGGAAATTCAGCCCACTGTAAAATGAAATATTAGGGGTCACAATATCAGAAACGTCATTTTACCCATTTTTTTTTGCACCAAACAGCTACAATCTGTGTTTTACTGGCAACTTTACTGTTTAACTTTGAATCCAAGCACCCATTCTCAATTGCATAACCGTCTTCCAATCAAATGACATTTTTTATTGTGCATAAAGTCTGAAATGACTTATTTGTCTTGGATCAGTGTTAAAATTGTGCATGTCCCATATGAATCAGCAACTATCTGCACTTAAGTTAAGGGCGCAGCAATTCCAGTATAATATTGACACACTGAGACCAAAACCAGCAATGGGTTTTTTCATGGTCTCTGGTCAGCGGTTAGAATAAAACTGCACATTAGAACCAACAAGACCTGCAGAACGATCTCCAACCTTTTTTTCTGAGCCTTGTAAGTCTAACATGCCGCACTGTACTGCACTGCTCAAACCCTGTGAGTAAAATGTAGTTTATCTCCTTCCAAGACTAGACAGCACATAAAAAGGGCAATTTTTGCAACCTGTTTTACATGATTTCTATTCAACAGCAGAGAAATTACACACAAACCACTGGTAGACCAAATGCATTATTAAACACCTGCAGGTTGAGACCAATCATGCTGCTGCAACGTGTTGCTGCTGCCATGCACAGCTCCAGACGAAGCAGAATAAAAAAGAAAAAGAAAAAGAAAAAAGAAAATAGGCTCGAGGTGAAATCTGAGACATGTACCATGCTTTGACTCGGATTTTCACTTCTCCTTCCTGCGGCTCTGGCATGGGCTTCTTGGTGACTTTGAGTTTGTTGAGACCCCCGAAGCCCGTGAGGAGCACAGCCCGCATTTCTTTCGGGTCTGCCGCACAGACTGCGCTCTCCGGCTCCTTCGCCCCGTTCTTCTCTATCATGTGCTCGGTCTCCTCCGTCTTCTCCGGTCCCTCCTTCGCCATGGCTGGTGGTCTCGTTTTCTGAGCAGAAGATCTAACTAACGGTCCGCTCCCCTAGCCAGCCTGCTGATGGAGATTCGAGCACGAACTGTTCTCTCCGAACGACTCTTCTGAATCATCAGAGCGATTCACAGCTTTCGGACACACAAATCCAACTTTCTCAGCTACAATTGTTATTATTATTATATTAGTTCGAAAAGCTGACTGCCCAAGACGACAAACGCGGGTTATCCTCTTTACACCGGGAGATAAATCAAACGAATCAAACCCTGAACCGCTGGGGATGATGAACCGACTCGAATTGTTTGATTCAGTTGTTAAGACTTGACTCAGTAAATCCAGGCAATATTTTCCAACCACCGTGGTAATCGCATCCAGAATGACACACTACATGAACAAAAGTATTGGGACGCCTGATCATTACACCACTTTAATGACATTGCATTCAAGTTCATAGACTTTAATATGGTGTTGGCCACAACAGCTTCCACTCTTCTTGGAAGGCTGTCCACAAGATTTTGGAGTTTCTGTGCGAATTTGTGCCCATTCATTCTGTAGAGCATTTATGAGGTCAGACACTGATGTTGGACGAGAAG
>JBBPCZ010000040.1:4718974-4730738 GCA_037974445.1 Brycinus macrolepidotus | reverse complement strand
CACACACACACACACACACACACACACACACACACACACACACACACAAAGAGAGCAACACTGCAGTCCATCTAAACAGTGCTCTTACCTTTTTGCACATGGTGTAGATGATTTCAAGGTACTTGGTGTCAGACAGAAGAGTGTCTGTGTCGACTGTAACATAGTTATGTAGGAGCGGCATCATGTCTGAAAGAAAAGTGTAATTAAAGAAAATGCAAAAAACATCCCAAACAATTGAGGACTGGCTTTAACTCTGATAACAGAAGACTTGCTATATAGGTCCCCTTCTGTAACTTGGCTTTTTTCAGTATTAATAAATCGTCTACATATACACACTACAGAATGACAGCATCTGGAACAAGCAAAATGAAATTACCTGTGAAGTAGTCAAAACCATCCTGCTGGAAGACTTCAAAGACCAGAGGAAGGAGTTGCCACATCTGTGGTGACACCTGTTGACATGTCAGACTGTGAGCCAGGGACAGGATCTCCTCATAGAACTCTGTGGAACACAAACACAGTGAGGCACCTGACCTGGATAAACATAGGACCATTTCAGAATGTCAGCCACGGCAGGATTGTTGTTTAACCGAACTGAAAGGGCAATGCTTACCTAGGACGTGCTGCTGAAGTACTGTGCCAATCACCTGCAGACAAATTCCCTCCAACTGCTGTATAATCTGAAGTAAGTCAGGAAACGCAAATGAGCCGATATTCAGCCACTTGAGCACTGGCTAGCTACAAGGATCCCTAGGAAGAAGCGTGTATAGCTACCCTGAATTTCCTACCCCATACTGGCGTAACAGTGGCCGGAACGTACAGTTACAGCTTTTAAAAATTATTACCTTATGTTAGAAAGCATTCAGATGGCTGTGTGGTTGCTTGTGGTTGTAGTAGTAGTAGTAGTTAAATGCCATAATCAACAACAATGGTAATGTCATGGCTAAAAGGTATATTAAACAATATCAATTATTTGAAAACAAGAGACTTAAACAAATAAACAACCAACAAATAAATAAACAATCTAAATAAGATCCTTTAAATAAATATTTGATAAAAAATTCCAAAACTTTATGTGGTGGTCTCTTATTAAAAACATCTTCCAGACTGCTTGCTCTGCTGTACTAACCAGATATTTCTAGATCCTACCTATGAGGCTATTTTAAAGAGGGCTAGAAAACAGTATGCATTCCCTGGAGCTTGTGGGTGGCTAGAAGTACGTCAGCACCGATACAAGCCAAAGAGGATGGATAAGGTGGTGTAATCACACCACTACATAGCAGGGCTATGCAATACTGATATCACAGAATGGGACGAGAAGCTCAGTCAGTGCGTGGGCATCTGGCTGCACTGACCTCTTTATGGTCCTCCACCACACTGAGGAGTGTGTCGATAGTGTTGAGGATGCCCATGGCTGTTACTGCCTTGTCATCGCCCCCTTCCTCATCAGGGCCAGTCTGGATCACCTGGTTGAAGGTCATAGCCTGGGAGAATGCAGATGAGCGAGTGCAATTCAGTTATAACGCACACAGCCCTGCATACTGAAATCTTCCTTCCGAGTGAATCATTAAAAACCTCCTTCAGGAGTCGTGACTAAGCCATCGGCTTGGGGGCCTTACCAGATGCTGGGTCATCTCCACGGCGATAGGGGTCACCTCCTCGCTGTATTCGCAGATCATCTTCTGTATTACATTGGTGAGGTCATCATTCTCTGTCTCACGCACAATGTGGAGAAGAGCCTGCATCACTGGCCGGATGTAGGGGGTGATGTACTCTTTGGCTGCAGGGTAAGGGGTTTAAATAATTTGTTAAGTGGGGAAAACAAGCAGCATTTAACATTTCTTCTACATTAAACCACTTCTACACAGTGCAAAAACACCCCACCTTCCACCACTATTGAAATGGTGCAATCTCAAAACACCATATTCAGGTTTCCAACATGAAAACTTCACAGAGTTGAAATGAAATTTTCCCTATAACTACTGAAAAGAAAGGAATGAATAAATAAATGTGGCTAACTTTACTCTTACTCTCAAAGAATGCAAGCTCCTGACTTCAAAAAGCTGTATTAATTATTTATTGCTCGACACTGTAACTCTGCTGCTCAGTCATAGATACCCGCATCTCTACCACTTGGTGGCCTGCATGAAAGGACAGTACTCAGCATTAAGCTTTTCCCGAGCTTGTATAGTCTGGCTTGAAAACTCACTTTCTCAAAGAGATTGTCTTAGACAAATTTTTGATTTTTAAAACATTTAATAAATGTAAATAAGTACAAATACATAAATCTCTTTACGACTACAATTTAACCATTGCAACAAATGCTTTATATTATTGTAATTATAGTGAAATGCATTATATTTACTCTTAAGTGCAAAAATAACCACGTCATGAAGCATATGCACTTTTTAAGGAAGCTGCTGTCCTGACTTAGCACCTTACTTTTTGCAGTCAGTGTGACAATTCTGAATGCTGAACACTGAGGGGGTTAAGAGAAGGTACCAGAATGGAAAAAGTGTAGGTGGACCTCTACCTTTCTCTTGATTGCTGATGAGGACCTGCAGGGCAATGGCCGCCTCCACTTTGACGGGCATCTCGTTGTCATTGATGAGGCAGAGACGGGTCAGCTCTAGCGCTGTCTGCAGGTTCTGGTCACTCTTAAACTTCACCTCACAGAAGTAGTGCAGGACCCAACAGGCCTGGAGTCAATGGGAGAGGGCAGACAGACTTTCAGTAATGCTATTCAAGAAATTCACTTTTCATATCTGGTTTTCCATCCCCCATTAAACACCACTTATGGTACTAAATATTTAAAGTAAAAACTGGCATAGGAGAAACTTTTTAAAGAAAACTTACATATTAATGCCGCTACTTACCCTTGCTCTCATGTAACCAAGCTCACTGCGGAAGAGGGGGAAGACGTGGTTCTGGAGCATAAACTCCATCTGGTCTTTATAAATCTTTTTCTGTACAGCACAGACAGAAGATGTCAATCCATGGGGCTCAGTGACATTCAATAAAATAGACAGCAGAAGCCATTTGAGTGTCATATCACCACAAGGGAATAAAACTCACAGCTTTCTTCAAAACATACCTTGAGCAGAATCTCAGCCAGAGAGCCAATCATGTGAAGGGCACCATCCTTCTTGCGGGGGTCAGAGGTGGGTTCAGTTAGGATCTGATAACAGAAGCCCATGGTCTTCTGCAACACCTGTACAAGAAAAAAAAAGAAAAAAAAAAAAAAACAGTCAGCAGACAGAACTGTAATAAAGGCCAATAAATCTTGTTCCTTTTGAGGGTTTTGTAGGAGAGATTGGAGGCTGGCAAGTGGTAGACAGTCACTAAGCCAGTACTATGATCTCCGGTGGCTCTCTGGCTGCAGGTGTGGTGTGAGCACAGTCACACAGCCTGTAAAACACAGACCGGAGACAGCGCTAAATGCAAATAGTTACTACACACACCGCTCCCCAGCAGCCAGTGCTATACACTGATCAGTCGTAAATTAAATAAAATCTGGCTAATACTGTATAGGTCTGCCACAAACTGCATGGAGGCATGGACTCGAAGACCTCTGAAGCTATGCTGCGGCATCTGGCACCAAGACGTTAGCAGCAGATCCTTTAAGTCCAGAGAGTTGCGAGGTGGGGTCTCCATGGATCAGACTTGGTCGTCTTGTACATCCCACAGATGCTAGATTGGATTGAGATCAGGGGAATTTGGAGGCCAAGTCAACACCTTAAACTCTCTGCCAATTCTTTGCTAAAACCATTTTATTTGCAGTGTGGCAGGAGGCATTATTCCGCTAAAAGAGGCCACTGCTGTTATGAAATACTGCCATGAAGGAGTGTGCATACTGCCAATGTTTGTGTAGGTATCAAAGTAACATCCACATACATGCCATTTTTGCGACATAAAGAACTGACAGTTTACTTGCTGTATAACATCCCACCCCCTTGACAGGTGGGGTGTCGGTGGTTTTAATGTTGGCTGATCAGTGTACTCTTAAACATTGGTATAGCAAAGTGGGTAATGCTGGGTCTTTCATGCACAGAAAGGTGTTTGGGTAAGCTCACCATGCTACACCATGCTGGCAATTGTTCAGACAGTAAAATTAATTGCACAGCAATGCAAACATGAAACATGATACATGGCTTTAACTGTACACAAAAAAACACTCCAAAACCCAAACAGTATATAGAAATGAAGAGCCACATTGCTCTAACATTTGTTTATAACATCCTCGCTCCCGTTCTAGGCAGCCTCGGCAGGTGCCCAACAATGACGCTACATGAGCAGCAGGGTGCCGACTGAATACATCAGCATGTTGGCAATAAGACCTATACACTTGGAAGTGTGGCTGAAGAGTAGCATGCCAGGATTCTTTATGCCAGATGGTGCTTTGCGAGAACTCACTTCTTTCCTTTTATTACAGGCGGTGTAGAGCAGGGTCTGAGCAGCCGTGGTTGGCGAGATAAAGTCCTCAAACACATCTAAGGAAGAGCGAAAACAAAAGACATTAGTAATGAACTCTTCTGTAGCGTCCAACTGCTACACTGAGCTTCATGCTACTGGAGACTCTGCCATAAGCAACGCTCTTACCAAACTTCATGCGGATATACTCGTAGGGATCCTCCTGCCACAGTTCTTCGTCACTGTCTGTATAGCACATGAGGGGGAAGACCACGTCCTGAATGATGCCCTGGGGTCAGATATGTTCAAAAGATCCTCTATTATTGCTGCACCAGGACAAGATTGAAAAAGCTAGCAAACTGGATCTATGCATTTATCCCTGCATGCACTCTCAATTTTAGACACAGACATAAAAGCACAAAGATTCTGATCAGAAGGAGAACATGAACCAAGAACAAAAAATAAAACATTTGTTTCTTGGATAGTCTTTTCGTTTGTCAATCACCTGAGCTTTGACAACAAATATGAGCTACAGGAAGTGCTTATTTACTGGGAACCTGCCAGCTTAGCTAGCAAGCAACCATGACGTCTGTTCTGATAGCTGCTTGTGCAATGTGAATAAGCAATTATGTGCTGCAGATAGTTGCACGAACACGATGTAAAGTCAGTCTATGGTAAATTCGTGGGTAATCTGCATAAAGTACAGTGCTCTTACCTGGATGTGTGGCTTTAGGTTTTTCCAGGTGACGGCATGCGCAATACCCTGGTTAATGTAGTTTAGGGTCTGCTGCAGAACTCTGGGTGCTACATATTGCATCTCTTTATACTGATACAACACCTTCAGCAGAACCTGTGAGGACATGAAGGTGGAATGTTTTAGCTTTAACATGTCAACTCAAACCGAGATAGCAAAGCATTCCTTGTCTGTGCCATCTTCCTTACCTGCTGAGCAGCCACAGCGTAACCCTTGAGGAAAAGTTCCGCAAACTCTGTGTACTCTTTGGTCGTGTTGCCGGGGCTACCATATCTTAGAGACAAAACATAACGATCGGGCATGTCAGATTACACTTGTAAAACACACAAAAGATGACTAAAAATAACCAGTTCAGTATTTCCAACTGTTCAGCGTGGGCTGGTAATTCAGCCGTGAGTCATCAGCGAGAGCTCAACCTCCGGTTTCCCGGAGTGGAGCCGGAGCGCTGGGCTCCGAGAGCGAGAAAGTGAGGGCGTGCTGTACCTCTCAAAGAGCCGGGCCAGGATATGGAGGGCCCACTTCTTGCACTTCCACCAGGGAAGCTCAGGCCTTTCGTCCTCATCCACCTGCAGGGTCTCCTGGAAAGCAGCAACACGCAAACATGGTCAGTCAGCGCTCAACACTTAAAGTTCTGACTATACAACAACTGATTCATTCATATCCTTGGGCTATTTCAGTGTTTTGCTATTCATACTACTTTTTTAAATCCGACTTTGACATAACTTGGTATATGTCTTCAATAAAACATGGTTCATCTAATTCAATAGTTTTTTTTGCTCCCCTGCTGATCCAACCAATAAGCTAATTAACAAGGCCTTCCAGTTAGGCGGTTGCACTCGGAATAAGGAAAGGTTTTTGCAGCACAGGGGAAATCCATGATTGGGGCTGAAATCAATCAAGCCGTTATTCTGCAATACCAAGTAGTAATCATCAGTTTTAATGTGTTTTTTGAAACCATTTAGTATAGCTGCAGTCTTCAGTGACAGGCTCATTTGCTGGAGAATAGACGCCAGGAGGTGGACTGGACAACTCAGAACTGAACTGTATAAGGTGGTCATATTTCACTGTCCCAGATGACTTTTTGTAGGAGAGATTGGAGGCTGGCGAGTGGTAGAAAGTCATATTGACATCACTAAGCCAGTACTATGATCTCCGTTGGCTCTATGGCTGCAGGTATGGTGTGAGCACTGCCACACAGTCTGTAAAACACAGACTGGAGACAGCACTGAACGCAGACAGACACCACGCACACCGTCTACCTGCAGCCAGCTACTCCCACTGAAACAAAAACAGGTTTTTACCGGAGGTACATCTCTGTCCACTACTGCCTTCAGAATCTCCATCCACTCAGTCAAGTTCTGCCTGTTAATCAGCTCCAGAGGGAGATTATACTGGAAGAGAACAGAAAGCAACCATTATAACAGATCTAAGAACACATGTTCCAATTATACTCTTAACATAAGGCAGCAGCTTCAGAGTGAAATATCAACCCAAGGGTACCTGAAAGAGGGCATAGAGGATTTTGAAGATTTGTTTCTGCACCAGCACAGACTCACTAGAAGGGTCTGGCAGCAGCTGGATGAAACGGTCTTTCAGCATGGGCATGAAGATCTGCATGGCAGCAATCAGGGGCTGACGCTCATCAGGTTTCTTGTACCTGTTACAAATGAGTGCAGTGAGCAACTTAACATCTGTGGCACTGCACTAAAGCGATGACTCCACAATTTTTCTAATTTATCCCAAACGTAATCCACCATCCAAGACATGTCTGATGGCTAAGTTTGCTTCTGTAGTTCTGCACTGGCACTATAAGGCTAAAATAGCTAGTAAGTAAGGTTAGTAAAGCTTTTATTTGTGAAAAATGTGTGCCATACAATGTCTGAAACCAATGATTGTTATGCATTTTGGACAATTTGAACATAATGGCTATAAATACCTGTTAATTGTTAGCCTTCTAACCAATGTAAAACTAAACAAGTCAAACTAATTGTGCAGCTAATTGTCTACATCTGGGGTCAATTCCATCAAATTTGCAGCTTATTTTATGCTGAGCATCATCTTACTCGTAGTTTTTCACCAGCTGGTAGAGGCACAGCAGGATACCCAGCCAGCAGGCACTGGTGTCACCCTGCAGGTAGAAACCAATCTTGTCCACGATGGCTGTCCATTTGTTGGGGTAGTCATGCTTAATCATGTGGTGAATGCAAGTGGTGAGCTGCACTCTGGGGAACACAGTAAAAAAAGAGAAGCAGTTAGAACACAAAAGAGGACAACCCACTGCCTCCTAGAATGTGTGCATTTGTGTGTATAGGGTCACTTTTCACCAAAGGCCATTTTACCTGATGCGCTCTGGGGAGTGGATGATTGCCTCCACTATGTTGTCTCGAATGAACTGACGGTCCTCTTCAGGGATGTTATTGGCAGGTGCTTCATTGTTCGTGTTGTCACCTTCACTCCAGAACTGTGTGACCATGTTCTTCAAATAGATCACTCCTGCATGAGCAAAAAGAATATCACCACTTTCGTAACGATACCTCATATTCGCAAACTACAGACCAAAGACAACTGTTCATTCAATTCTCTCAAAACGTTCGTATTAAAGGCAGACAGCAAGTCTCAAAGGGGGGGGAAAAAAAAAAGAAAAAAAGAAAAAGCCGGTTCACCAATGGCAGCAATAGTGAAAAATAAAGGTACAGGTACAGCCGTGAAAAACAAAATCTATGACTTGCTTTCTATTGCCACGGCCTGCTGTTCTACTACGGGTGAAACAGTTTTTCACAGTCACTAAAACATGAACTCACCTAAACCTCCTATGTTCTTGTTTACTTTAATTAAAACAGTTCAACTGGTTAACTTTGTCAATACTTCCAAGTCTTCAGGAAGCGAAAGACAGGCAACTCTGCTATTCTGCAGTCATGGTAGAACAGTTGCTTAGTGTCTTCGGGTTTCACAACTATGGCATTAACACAGATTTACTTCCAGTCTCTATAGCCATCAATGCTTAAGAGTAGCTATTATTTCTAGAAGGCTCCAAAATAATGGATTCGTAGACCTAATCTAGTCAGAAGATGGTTCCAAAAATGGATGACTGGAATAGTGCACCAGCAATGACACGTGCCTTAGTCAGAAGGCTGCAACATTCCGATCATAAATGAAATGTTAGTGTGCACTGAAAAAGCAAGCGACGATGAGACGGGATTTGTTCTGAGCTTTAGCATTAATAAAAGGAGGCTCTGTGCATCAGTACAGCAGCGCTTTGGTTCAATAAGATCAGCAGGTGTGCTTTTCAAGCACATCCAGAGTGCCTCTGTATTCATCTCCACACACATACAGTCAGGGTCTATTACAACCCCCCCCACGTATTCAGCTCCTGTCATTTCGACAACAGCCTGTGGGGCAGCCTCTATTTCATGTGGAAATCAGTGCGGTGTGGCCGTGATCCAGGCAACACTAGAGTAGAGAGTTCAAGACTTGCCCTCTGAGAATGTGAAACGTGGAAGGGCCATGCGAGGTGGGTTTTGGAGATTCTCTAACCAGACCAACCCTCCTTCTGCACTCTAGCTCTTCAGCTAAAAGGTACAGGATGGTTTTGAAGAGAGTGAATCAGATAGCAGACTGCTGACTTCGGATGTGCCCGTGTAGCCGGATGAAGTTAATCCTTCCAGCTGCTGAATCGGCAGCTCCCTCAGTGCCCCTTTCCAGCCCCAAACTAACCATCCGTCCCAAAACGAGATGGCTGTAGTGTAGCTTAGATCTTTGTCTACTCAAAAAAAAAAAAGAAAAAAAAAAAAAAAAAAAAAGGACTGATGGAAGCTTACTCTGTTCCATGTATTGCAAGCCCCAACATAACAATTCAACATATAAAGGTTGTAATTGTAAATTGTAATAATTATTTTTTAACATGGAAAAACTTGGTATAGTTTGACTACATTCTCTTACTTTTGTCATATTTACACTGAGTGGACACTTTTTATATAATGCCATAGAAAAGAACCTTCATTTGCCACAGAGCCTTTCAACAGATCCTTCAAAGAATTCTTCTTGCAAATGAGATCTGAGACTGAAAAAACTCTGTTAAAAGTTAAAAGCTTTTCACAGAACCGTATATCCAAGCCAAGAAACACAGGAACCTTTATTTGAGGAGTACTGAATGGCGCAACTGTCTAAGCATCAGCCCCATCATCGGGAGAGCATGAGTTCGATCCTCAGTGGTGCCACAGCCATCCTTGGCCGGAAGTCCAAGAGAATACAACTAGGTTTTACTCTGTCCTCCGCCGTCTAATGACTTTGGGTTAGAGACAATTTGAAAAGATCTGGTGTCTGGCTTAATGTGACTCTAAGGAAGCACATGTTGGCCTTCACCTTTCCAGTGAGGGAATGGGGGACTCCTAGCATATGGGTAGTACTGGAAATGACTAAATTGCGCAGGAAATCAGGAAAAATCTGAGTGTGTTTTTAAAAAAAAAAAAAAAAAAAAATTTCTTAATCAAGTGAAAGTTGATAAAGATGCAGTAAACAACTGAGCTGCTGTGACGTTGCAGTTGTATACCCCTGTCATAACTCAAGGAAAACGAAAGCAGGCATACCAGGAAGAGCTCAGACAGCTGTCTAAGAAGTGCTCATGCCGTGACCAGGGCCAGCTCCTCCTCCAGTGGCTTATTTTACCGTGACAGCAGTTCTTTAAGAGAGCATGCAGGAGGCACGCTACTGTCACAGTTTCAGCTTTTAGAGCTGTGGCCACTAAGCACGCTCAGCTGATATCACTGCCACAACAGCAACGACAAGCCAAATTGAATCAGGCCAAATCAGAGTCAGATGCAGTGGGTAACTGGAAGCACGGTCACAGGATGTTTCGTTGGCTCAGTGTCTCGGTGAAGAGCCTGAAAGAAATCTCAGCTACTCAAATTAACCTGTGTGTATTACCAAAAAAACAAACAAACCAATAAAAAAAAGCTCTACAATATTATCATGCTGTTCTGTTTCCAGGAGCAGTAGACTATTACACGGTGTGAAAGCTGTAAGGCAAAAGATGTTCAAACAATTACTCGTGGGTGTCAACATGGAGATAATATCAAGGTGATAACAAGGTTAAACTTGTCAAATCCTCTACAACGCCAAAGACAGATTCAGCTTTGTCTAAAGCAAACACGCCGACCAGCAAGGTCTTTATAAAGCACATACCACACTAACTATCTGAGGAATGTGGTCAAAGAGCTCCTCCTAACTTTGTAATGACACATTAGACAATGTGCCTAATGAAACAACCATGTGAAGCACAGTAGCTTTATAATACTGGAGAACAGGAACTCGTCCCTTGCGGTTTTAAAGATTCCACCACACTGAAAACACTTCAGCTATGAAAAACTTCCAGTTTTAAAAGAACAAAAATCAGTTATTAAATCGAAACAAGTTGAGGGCTCCAGGGTCTGCCTTCATGTGCATGTAGGCTCACCGGCCACAGAAAACTTAGGCAACGATGTGTGGATCTAATATATACACATGTGGTGATAGAACTTGTCAGCTCAGTGTCACTGTATAGTAACTGATGACTAATAAAGCAGAAATTTCCACACAGATATCTTTGGCCTGAGGTCACATGTCTTTCACAGACATGAGAATGTAAACAAAGGGACACTGAAACGTATGAAGGTGTGTGTACCTGCTTGCCGCACAGGCAAATCCAGCTGTTCGGATATGGTCACCTGCAGCAGCGCGGATGCGAAGTTTACCTGGGCATGGCCCTGCGGGTGAAAAAAAACAAAACATTACTCTTAATAAGTTGCAAAGAAGAAGAAAAATGTTGCATTCTATAAATGTATACTTTATAGCACCTCCTAATAAAATAAGAAAGCTATTCCTTGTCGTGCATACTAATTATTTTAAAAACCGAGATGACAGAGCTCAAATCCAGTAGCACAGTGCGTGTCAGGACAAACAGCATATGCACAACTGGGGCCTCCACTAAAATCACATCCATAATTTTAGTAAAAGCAAAAAAGTGTTTTAAACTTCTGGCATCGGACAGATATCTACATTTAACCAATATTTGAGGTATTTACTGTACTCAGAAAGAGCAGAATGTTTAGGCAAAATTGGACTACTTTGCTAAAATACCCTCTACTTTTCTATTGTGCTGCATTTGCATCACTATAGAAACATCATTCTCCACAATGTTAGTCCAGGTACAAGTAGTCCCAACTTATATACATATATAGTGTTAAATATGTATGTGGCAGCATATATGTACATAAAAAATGATATCAGGTTGGAACCACAAACTCAAATTGTGGTTTTCAAGTTTGATCCTCCGCACTAATGTAATATTCCACTACATCTGAGCAAAAATGCTTAACTTGCCCTTAGTCATCACAGGAACAGGTGAATGAATGAGAGGTTTTAATAAAGTGCCTCACTTCTAAATGTGCTTGAATTTTTCTTTTTACATGATACTAAACTACCATTACTTACTATTGCAGTACTGGGAGAATACAAAACTATTGCAGTAATGGGAGAAAACACAATGTATACACACTATATGCATATACAGTGTGTGTGTGTGTGTGTGTGTGTGTGTGTGTGTGTGTGTGTGTGTGTGTGTGT
>JBBPCZ010000040.1:4675108-4698598 GCA_037974445.1 Brycinus macrolepidotus | reverse complement strand
GTTTTATGAATTCAGGGCCAGGAAAGTTGCAGGGTAACAAGGGTAGTGGGGGAACTGTCAACAACAGAAGAGTCAGTAGCAATCAGGTGTGAACTTGGTCATGTGTTGTTAGAGAAGGATTTTCATTTTTCAAACACAGTGGGAGAGCACTGCTGGACTTAAAAAGGACTTTCAGTGGAGAACTGCCATTAACAGTGGGCTTTCTCTGGCCCCTGTAAGGGCCCAATATTTTGTCAATAAATGCTGTACTACATAGACAAAACGTCATATCACAATAATATGATTACAATTCCATTATACCTTGCAATATATTAAAATAACATTAATGAGCCCTCGATGTGTCATGTTTAAGCACTGGCCTGTTTTAACATTATTTATTTTTATTTATGCTTTGATTCGACAATATACTCTTGGAAGAAAAAATTCTGAAATGCCTCAGATTTGCTCACAATGCTCACTGCATGCAGAAAACAGATTAAGAGGCTCATTTGCAATTATAAGTTGAGACCAGGCTGTAATTCTGAAACATTCTGTGCTGCTGTCTTTTGTGAGGCATTTGAATAATGTTTAACCCATTGGACTTGATTCTCCACTCTTTATTTAAAAAGGGCCTGTCAGAAGCAGTCATTCTTGTCATTCTAATTCAGAGGCATGTGCTTCTTCTCTGTGACCGGACTCCTAACATATCCACCCCTAGAAGCACACTTTTTATCCCTCTTCCTTCTTCCTCCTGTATTTGGGCCACAGTAATGGGCTAAAGTGGTCCAGACTGAGGAGAAAATCAGTGAGGCTTAACTAACAGATTAGATATCTTTGTCTAGACTTAAGTTGTCCTTGATCTTTGTAGTTCATTCTCTCAAAGCCCATAGAACAACAGCAATGTACAATTTTTGAGATTCTAAAAATGTGACTTGTATTTTTGCCTTTTCCTTTTCTAGTTTAAGCTCTCCCGAAGTTAATCAACTAATAGTTAATACATTTTAAAGAACCTCCACCAAGATTTGCCTCATACTACCATACTACCATAAAAAATACCATAAAATCCTCTCATTTCCACAGCCTCTTTATATAGAGTGTGTGTTTGCACTTGTGCCAATTTTGCTCTAAAACGCTTGGAGTGTATCCAGGGAGAGATGCCATTATATGTGACAGTGGTAAATTTGTGAATGATGATTTTATTAGATCTTCTTATGGCTTCATTCATCAGCGAGTGGTTTTCTCCACCTATCCGGAGCGCGTTTTCATCATGAAATTATTAGATTAATGCAAAAAGCCACTTGCGTGACAGTTTTATATAATGTGCTTGGTAAGACAATGCAAGCAAAGTACAGTTTGTGGCTTAGGCGGTTCATTCAAAAGGATTTTATATATTAACCTGTTTTTCTAGTTGTATTATGAACAATGCAGGTTTACAGTAGAATAATATTAGTATATCATGTGTAGCCACCTAGTGGTCAGAAGAGGTATCCCATGTTTGTTTAAAATGAGAATGACCAGCAGTATGTTTCTTGAATTTTCAGTTTAAGCTTAACAGTGAAAATGATTGTAAATCTTTTTCTGTTTAGGCCAATCTGTGCTTTGTCGACATTGACAACCACTTCATTGAGCTTCCTGAAGACTTGCCCCAGTTCCCCAACAAGTTGGAATTCATCCAGGAGATCTCTGAGGTTCTGTTAGCGTTTGGGGTGTCCCCAGAAGGAAATATACATTGCACTGAAGGTCCCTCCAAAATTAAGGGATTCCGGTCGGCCGACGTGGCCTCTGACAAGCGCAACGGCAACCTGGCCAGCTCCCCCCTGAACTCCTACCTGCTGAGAGAGAACCAGACCATCGCCCGTCTGCAGGCCCTGGTGAAGAGGACCGGAGTCAGCCTGGAGAAGGTGAGCCTATATCAGGGATGGATTAACTGAAAATGGCTTTTTTAAGTAGTAAAATGTTGTTTTCTCTACTGTTCACCACTGCTCAACACTCACACACTCAAATAGCACAGCAGTCCGTTCAGTGTTGCCAGATTGGGCAGAATCCTCAATTATTATGAAGCATCCTACTGTATTAGTAATTTTTTAGAGTTTGACCTTATAGTATTTCAGTTACATTTCATTAAAAAGTATAGATTAAACAAAATAAATGAACAGTAACAGTACAAATGATTCAAAAAAGAACATTAACCATAATAATAATAATAATAATAATAATAATTTTAAAATTAGGATTTTTATATAGACATTAACAGGTAATGATATGGAAAAGCATGTAAATATATGAAAAAAGCCTAAATACACACTGGAATTACTACCAGTATTATATGAATAGTTTTACTGAACCTCTCGTATTCCTTTGTAAGACTAAAAACTCTGCTCTAGTGTGAATAAATGTAAACAAATGCTTCTGCATCACGACAGAACTGCTACTGTTTATTCCTCAGACTGTAACTGTTTAAACTTGTGCGGATTGTCGCTGTGGGCAATTTAATCAGTTGCTCACACGTCAAATTACTTTGCACTGCGCTATTAAAACTGATTGCGCTGAGTTGGCTTAGTGGCACTTTTAGTAGTTTGAGAGGCCACCGTATCAGTCTGGATGCCTGAAAATGCATCGAACACGGTTTATTTTGTGAGGTTTTGTCTTTGGTCTTTTAGAAATCTTGGAATAATCTAGTACATCACAAATTTACAAAATGGGAAAAGATTCTTATTTTTATCAACCTGGTCTACAGTGCCTCTGTCTGTCGTCCTTTTTTTCCCCACCAAAAAGCACAGATGAGAGTCCTAATAACAGTAAATATTGGACTGTTTCTCAAGCAACAGACAATAAACAGTCATCACCAAGCTTAATTGTTGATGTAAGTCCGCATGTGGACATTATGGTTTTAGATGTTGCAGTTAACACTTGAAACAGATTCTGAGCAAGTAGTGCTTCAAAGTCTCCATGGGCTAATCCGCTTAAACCCACGCTGCTTCTAAAGGCAAAGGATTGACTTGATAGTCTGAAAATAGTCTGGACAGAGGACAAGCGAGAGTATCTCACTCAGCTGCACTCTTTCTTCAGTCAGTATAAGAGATGTGATCGTTAGAATTTTAATGATGCTGCTTTTTTATTTATCAGGCTTATTATTATTAAAGTCTGTACTTCAGCACAATTATTAGTTCTGTTTTATTACTGAGCCGAAAAATAATAAAAAAAGAATGCATTAAGAACAGAGTCAGGACTGCCTGGTTATCATATATAGAAGAATAGTTCTCCTATCAGTTTGTTCTCTCCAGCAGTAGTGAGTTTCGTGCCCACACCTCGAAATAACAGAGAGAGAGATACAGACAGAAAGGGTGTCAGACTGTGACATTTCCATAAATTCCAGCTTCTTCAGAAACAACATCAGAGCTCTTTACATCGGACATCTGGGTTTTACTGACTTAGAACAGAGCTGCAATAAATATTTGATCAAATTCTATAAATTCAGTAATTAAAACATTCAAAAACTGATAAATGCTTCATCACAAGCAGCAAAAAGCTGCCAGCGCTGCACACTAGACTCTTTAGACAGTTTTTGAAACCCCATTTTTAACTATATTGTCAGTTTTAACTCAGTCCATATACCTTTTCCACTGTTCCTACCAGCTGTACAGTGTGAGATATGGGACTAGGTTTATCTGGTTCTGTGGTATAAAGCATTTTTAACGGCTTAAAACACTGATCAAGTTCCAGTTCACTGACAAAAGATTAACTGAAAAAATGTTGTTTTCTCTACTGTTCACCACTGCTCATCACTCACACACTCAAACAGCACAGTAATCTATTCAGTGTTGCCAGATTGGACAGAATCCTTATGAACCATCCCACTGTATTAGTAATTTTTTATAGTTTTACCTCATAGTATTTCAGCTACATGTAATTAAAAAGTGTAAATAAAACAAAATAAATGAACAGTAACAGTACAAATGATTCACAAAAGAACATTAACCATACTACTACTACTACTACTAATAATAATATCAAAATCAAGATGTTTATATAGACATTAAAGTAAAATGTCTTGAACTTTTAAAACAGACTTCAACAGAAATACTTCACCATAAAGTATTTGAATATTCGGGATAATAGTTTACAGACAGAATATTCAAAAATGAAAAATGAAAATATTCAGTGGTTTCAGTCGTAATCTTTTGCTAGAACAAAACACACTAGGAGTGAGGTATGCAATGTGTGTGTGTGTTACTGCTTTCTCAAACAGTGCTCCCCTGACAGCAGGATCACAGAGTCTCTGGGGAACGCGGCACATATCAAAACAAATTCAAACACTTCCTTTCCCAGGCTCCCTATCGCCCCGGGCAGTGTGTTACCAAGGAGATAAGATAACTCGCCTGCTGACTTTGAAGCAACCCCGTCTTTCACACTTTTTCTGTCCCTCTCTCCCGTTATCTCGCTGTAGCTGAATGTCCGTGCGTTCTGAAAGACAGCCTCCTTGCCTTATGATGGGCATGGATGGTGGAGAACCTGACAGTGTGAGCAGTGCTTTGTTCCTCACCCTCTCCTTAAAGTTTTTAGAAACTTTTCTGTTGGAGAGGTTTGTTTGTTTGAATGTGGATCTACAAACGTATTACTTACGTTGCAAAAATGATATATCGGCCAGTACAAACATCTTAATTGTAGTCAATATACCTTATTTCAAATTGTGAGGTTGGTTTAGAATATTTAAACATTGTTAAACAAATATTATGGAGAGAAATTACATTATTCCATTCCATGTTGGTTTTAAGACATGTAAATGTAGACAGTTTTGCTTATGTCCAGAAATAGTGAAATAATCTTGATAATAATCTTGAAATAAGCAAAATGATCTGTCAGTAAAATAAAACAATTTCACTAGATAAAGTGACTTAAAACAAGTATAAGATGTCTATAAATAATAAGGGTGTAACAGTACACTCTTGATTCAGGTCAGTTCACAGTACTGGGTTCATGATTTGGTATTTTTTACTATATTTTGAACCCTCTTCAAAAGAATTAAAATCATAGCTATCAAGAATTTTCTAATGACAGTAGAACTGGGAGGGAGCAGGTGCATGAGATGACATAATTATCTAAACTCTATTCTTCATGATGCACTGAAGTCCATGATGTTTTCAATTGCAATTTTACACTTCACAGTGCATTGTTACACACCTAAGAAATAAATGAAATACTCTTTAATATTTTAGTAATAGTCTTAAAATAAAAAGTATTAGATATTTAGACTATATTTGGGATTATTTCATATACCAACATACAGTGTGGTATCTGAACCTATTACGTAGTATTAGTTTAATAAATGAAGGATTTGAATAAGGAAAATGCAGCGTAGAATGAATGTGAATGTGTTTGTGAACACTCTCCCTCTCTCTCGGTTCATCCGCTAGCTGGATATGAAGGAGGATGCAAGCAGTAATAAGGACCCGAAGTTGCAGTGTGACGAAGAAGAGCTGAAGATGCACCAGCTGAACATTCAGGTGCGGGAGGTCTTCGCTAACCGTTTCACGCAGATGTTCGCCGACTACGAGGTCTTCGTCATCCAGCCCAGCCAGGACAAAGAGTCCTGGTTCAGCAACCGTGACCAGATGCAGAACTTTGACAAGGTGAACATCTCCTCTGGTTTTACAAACTTTCATCATTCCAGCGGACTGCATTAAACTGATAGTTTGGCATATGGCAAATTTCCCCCTTGCCCCAAATGTGGTCAGTCAGCCAGACATGTTTGGTGGCTGAAATTTTTTTCTTTAGTGTTGCACTGGGACAGCTGGTGGCCTAGTGATTAGGGAGTTGCCCCTGCGATCAGAAGGTTGTGGGTTCAAATCCCAGGACTCCTAGTGGCACCACTGAGGCACCCTTGAGTAAGGTACCGTCCCCACACACTGCTCCCTGGGCACCCCCTGCCCCTGTTCGTGGCTGCCCACTGCTTCACTTGGTGAATGGGTTAAACACAGAGAAAACTCTTCACACTGTGTGCTGTGCTGTGGTGTGCCCACTATAAGGGTCCACTTTATTTTACGTGATTTTTGCAAACCAAATCACTTTTTTTCTGTTTTTTTTTTTTTTTTAAAAGACCCTTTGGGTAGTCAAGGGTAATATGGCGTCAAGCATTCCAGTGACCATGACAGCTTCCAGGTTTATGACATTTAATGTGTTAGGGTATGCATACAAAACAAATAAAGGTCAAATACTACCACCCACAGTATCCTTATTTACAGTACAGTATTGTTTACAGTATTTACAATTTAGTCATGTTATTAGGAATTCTTATTTTTGCATTTACATTACATATTATTTACATAACTGTTATTACTGCATGACCAAGATGGTGCTAAAGATAAGAAACCATAAAGAAACAAACAAACAAAAGGGATTTTTATTCTGTTCATGTCTACAAAAAGAGTTGGCACCCGTCTCTTACCTAACACGTTTGTACTTTAATCAGTTAGTTGCTGCAGGGAGAGAAACAAGCACTACATAAAGTAGCAAATCCAGTATGGCTAAAGTCTCAGAAAGGCGACAAAGACAGTATGGCTTCAAGGCTCAGTAGAGCTACAAAGCTAGCATGGCTGCAAGGTTCAGCAGACCATAGGGAGAGATAGAGAGAGAGAGAGAGAGAGAGAGAGAGAGAGAGAGAGAGAGAAGCACCAGATACACATACAAGGGCACGACAGATTTGTTGGAAATGGGGCCTTCAGTAATACTGTATAGACTGTATGATTTCACAGATCAAAATTAGCACAGTATAAACAGAAAGCAGCTTATTTTAGTTTTGGTTTTTTGACCACCAAAGCCACGCTTGCTGGTTAATAGCGGATGACTTTCTAAAAGGAGCCAGAGCTTTTTGCCTGTACATATCGAAACTACCACTAGTGATTGACGATTATTGTTATTGTTGTTTAACAACAGGAAGACGTGCAGGCGCATATTTCCCATTCCAAAAAACTGCAGTCTGAACCCCCAAGGAAAAAGACCGTACGTCCACCCCTCATTTTCCCACCTGTGTTTCCCACCTCCAACAGCTGGAGCCTAATGTGGCTAACAAGGGATGGAAACTTATACCCTAGTTTTGTGCAAACTGTGTATCTTAATTAAAGTAAAGTGGCACCTCATAGTTTCTCATGAACACAGCACAGCACAGCACACAGAGTGAACACTGTGAAATTCTTTGTCTGTATTTAACCCATTCACCAAGGGAAGCAGTGGCCAGCTAGGAACACATAACTCGGGGAGCAGTGTGTGAGGATGGTACCTTGCTCGAGGGTACCTCAGTGATGCCACTAGGAGTCCTGGGATTCAAACCCACAACCTTCTGATCACAGGGGCAACTCCCTAACCACCAGACCACTAGCTGAATTATCACACACAAAAGAACATTGAAGAAATCAAATATTGTGCTATAACCATTGCTACAAACAGCAGTAGCAACCATTATGAACCTAGATTTCACTGAATCTCTGTACTTATCTACACTTCTTTTGGGAACAGTATGTGATTCACTGTCGGACACCACATTATTAGCCTCCAGACAACTTTTGGGCACTAGACAGGTCTGGGCTGATCAACTACATTTGGGGTAAATTTCTTTTTTTTTTTTTACCTGTTTTTACATGTTGCTGTAACTCTACTTCTTTAGTATGTGACCCTCTTGGCAAACAGGTGAATTTAAGAAAGTAGTATGTTGTGCAGAATCATTTTTGAATTTTGTGTTTTGTAGGCCTCGTTCCTGTCTGACCAGCCAGAGCCATACCTGCCCTTCCTGTCCCGTTTCCTGGAGACACAGATGTTCGCCTCCTTCATTGACAGCAAGATCCTATATCATGACGACGAGGACAAAGAGCACACCCTGCGAGTGTTTGATGTCCGGGTGGACAAGATCCGGCTTTTGAACGTCAGGACTCCGACGCTTCGCACCTCCATGTATCAGAAGTGCACCAACATAGATGAATCAGGTCAGAGCAGACACAGGGAGCAGAGAATCCATTTCATTGCACTTCTGTCTACCTTATGCATATTATCACTGCCATGGGGAAAAACTTGAATATTTCATGATGAATGGATCAATAGAACTTCTGAAAGCCTGAAACACTTTGTATGTCTGGTTCCTGTCACCACCACCATAAACAATTCTGACTCTACGAGTTTCACATCAACAATCGACTTTTCACATCGAAACACTACGAATGACTTTGCTTATATGCAAATGATTTATACAGAATTGAGTAAAACTGATATAGTTGCCCATCAAGAATGTGTATCTTGTTCCTCTAGTTACTATTTTAAAAACGTGAGGTTTTTTGACAGTGACTGTCTACTGTATGTGTTTTGCATAACCACAGGATAAACAAAACATGTAGTTCTAATGGTGAATGTTTCTCATGTGGTTGTGTTTGAGATACTGACTGAAAGAATTTAACTGATGGTTATGACTTATCTCTGTTTTCAGAGACACTCTTTAAAAAGCGCTTTCAGAAAGTTGATCTGGTGGCCCCTCCTCCCCGTCCAGTTTATCAGGAGAACAAGGCTCATCTTAGTAATTCAGGTCTCTCATTCCATTTAGCTTGTGTTCCTGGGTGGTGGGTGAATCGCCTGAAGCCTGCAATGCATTATGGAAATTATTCTGATTATCATGTAGTGTCATTAACCTTGCTGCGTCCTCCATTAGCCCTGTTTACGCTGTGGTGGGAAAACATGGTGGTTTTCTGTCTCAGATACAGTTCTAAAGGTTAAGTACATCATTATGAAGGAAGGCACCATTCAAGCCCTGAGCTCTAATCTACTGTGGTGTCTCACTGAATATTCTTAAAGAAGTCTTTTAAGGCAGTACATGGCACCAGACTTGCCAGATTTGAACAGTTATGAATAATGCATTGTATGAGTTTCATATACTAACCATTGATAAAAAATGACAGCATTAACAAGCTAAACCCACATGGTCATGGCGTGGTGTCTGCAAAGTACCTTTGATCAGTGGTTAGAGGAGGCGTTGAGTTGTGTAATTCTTACTCACAGCATGGTATGTGGGTGAGAATCAGTGCCTTAATGGTCTTTTTTTCATTTCTCACTCACAGTGACTCACACAGTGCACAGTAGGCCCCCATGGTGATGTAAGGCTCTCGCATTTGCCAGAAACACTTCCACCTTCTGAATGTTATTAATGTTCCACTCTCTTTGTCCCCTCAGAGAAGGCCATCGAGATGCGTCTGACTAAGATCGACCACACTGCCCTGCACCCACACCTGCTGGACATGAAGATTGGCCAGGGCCGCTATGAACAGGGCTTCTTTCCCCGTCTACAGTCCGATGTGCTCTCCACTGGACCCACCAGCAACAAGTGAGACTGACCTCCAAAACCATTTACACTGCAAGCTTTATTGAAGCTATTTTGTTCTAATCCAAAGGGGGAGATTATGGTTGTGTGTATCACCCTGAAGTTGCCGGTTCAATGGCATTGATTTTGGAGTTTTGGAATACATTCTAATAATATTGATATTGTGCTCAAAGTAATATCTCTCAGACTATTTTCAAATGCAAAAAAACAAAAAATATTGCATTATTTTAATTGTGTATAAATACGCTATATGGACAAAAGTATTGGGCCTCTGTGCGGGCCAGTCAAGTTCTTCCACACTATGGAGCTTGCTTTGTGCACTGGGGCACAGTCATGCTGGAATAGAAAAGGTTCTTCCCCAGACTGTGTCCACAAAGTTGGAAGCATGGCGTTGTCCAAAATGTCTTGGTATGTTGAAGCATTAAGATTGCCCTTCACTGGACGTAAGGGACCTAGCCCAAACCCTGAGAAACAGGTGTCTCCCAATACTTTTGTCCATATAGTGTATATGTATATTGATTAAACCCAATTTGCGAATCAGAGATTTACAGACACAGAGAGCCAGGATACGAAGTGTCACAATATTACTTCTACTGGTTATATATTTCTCCACAGCGTTTTCTTATATATAGCATTGTTCCACTGTCTTAGATGGGCTAAGCGGAGTGCTCCTGCACAGTGGAGAAGGAAGGACAGACAGAAACAGCACGCCGAGCACCTCTACCTGGACAACGATCAGAGAGAGGCAAGCACCTCCCCTCGCCTCTTACCCAGCTAGATTTACATATGTCTCATCTATCAGATATTACTTTACTTTACTAGTTTGCATGTTGTTGTGTCACTCTTTGCTCTTCTTTATTCGTTGGTGTTATTTCTACCATCTGTTTCAGTTCATTGTTTTACTTTTTTCTGTACAGCAGAGTTGATTGATTGTTTTGTTTGTTTTTTTTCCACTTTTTGCCCGAACCTTTTTTTCTTCTTTCCTCTTTCTGTCTTGCATGACCCTGATGTTTTACCCTGTCCTTTCACACTCTTACACACGCATGCATACACACTGTTAGCATCTGGAGTGTCTGTTTCCTGAGCTCCAGCTGCTGGTGGCTCTGGACTACTACTGGTTCTCGCAGTCCTTCAGACCGTGTATTAAGTCTGTCAAGGTGGACGCGGTATGTGCTTATTACGCAGTTGGCCTGCCAGAGGCCGTTGAAGTTCACAATTGTGAAACGATCCTGACATGACGTTACTGTTTTTCCTGCTTTAGTCCCTGCATTGTTCCTCGTGACCAATTTCACATTTGTTATCAGGCATGTACACGACCTGTCTGTGAGTCATTTGGGCTGACTGCAGTTCAGCTGGTCATTTATCAGCTGGAATCTGGAGTGAAAAGGTCCATCTTTCTACTGGACACTTTGAACAGTTCAGGTCAAACTGTCCAGTCACAAGAACTTAAAGCTCTTAACTTTGACAGTTAACAACCCAGAGAGAGAGTTTACTTAGACACACTGAGTTAGGAAATGCGTGTTGGTCCACTTTTGTCTGCAAGTGTCAAAGACAGGAAAAGACTTACAAAACAACATACCAACAATAAGATAAAGAGTAACTTGCAGTTTGAATTTGTTGTGTACATCTGTGAAATCGGTCAAACGGCCCAAACCAAAAGAGCCCAAACAGCAGTAGTGGTTATGCTTATTGTGAGAAATCGCTTTATTCTCCTTAAGCAGAATAATCCAAACATCAGACTGCTGTTTTAGCTGCTGTGCAGTTTTATACACCCCATGTTCACATTCTCCTAAACTACTGTTTGAAAGAAATGATAATAAATAAGGAAATTGTTAAGTAAAGGATAAATAAGGAAGATGTTAAGTAAAGGATGAATAAGGAAGATGTTAGCCTCTCAACATTTTGTGCTGTGGCTTGTCAATCCCTGTGGATGTGATTGTCTTTCCTGCACCATTTAGAGCATATCACATGTCTTACCCTTTACAGCAGCCTGCTTCCTCTCACATTTTCACTCTGTAATTTCAGAAGTACATCCAGGAGGCAAGAAACCTGGGCACCACCATCCGCCAGCCCAAGCTTTCCAACCTGTCCCCTTCTGTTATTGCCCAGACCAACTGGAAGTTTGTGGAGGGCTTGTTGAAGGAGTGCAGAAATAAGGTATTTTTTACTGAAGTAGCATTGGAAAGAAGGATGCAGTATTAGTTAGATGCAGTATTTCCCTTCATTATATAGCCATTTCTCTCTAGCGGAATAGTGATCTTGACGAAAAAAAACACTTCTGGAGGGGAAATATAGAAAATATGTAAAACAATTCTTTTCGTGATACACAATAAGCATCACATACAGAGCACAGTGTTTTTTATTCAACATTCACAAACAGTGCTGCATCAGTTTTCATACTGGCGATGTATATTCAATGTTCTGAAAATGCATAAGTATATTGTTATGTAATTTGTTAGGATGATAAATATTGTCATATTGCCCACTCTAATACATGTGTAATGTTCCTTTTTATATTAAACTTAACAGCCCACAAATAATTTTAGTAATTTGTTGAAACGGTGTTTAGTTAAACAGTGGCTGTCAGTTATTAAATATGATTCGTCTGAAACTCAGTGTCTTAACTAGTAAAGTTATGAAACAATATGTATATATAACTTTACAAATTAATGTCTAACCTTAAAAAAGTAAATGACATGATGTTAAACTTTTAAAGGAGAGTTCCCTTGGTGACCTGCAGTGTTTAAAATAGATTTTTCTGGATGTAATGTTTAAAATGTTCCTGACTGTAGTTTTTATATATCATTCAAAGAGCCATCCTTTATCAGCAGGATTTCTGTTGATGCTGAAAAATCTGTGGGACCTTAATGTTTGGTTGTTTTATCGGGCAGATGACATGTTGCACTCGGCAGTTACACTGTAGTTTGAATCCCTCTATGCAGTCTGATTATATAACCCATGGCTGTGGTTTCCTCAGACTAAGCGCATGCTGGTGGAGAAGATGGGCAGGGAGGCGGTGGAGCTGGGACATGGGGAGGTCAGCATCACCGGTGTGGAGGAGAACACACTCATCGCCAGCCTCTGTGACCTGCTGGAGAGGATCTGGAGTCACGGTCTACAGGTCAAACAGGTATACCAGGACCGGAAACACTCATAAACATTATTGTTACTAGGCATTGGCAAATGTCAGTATTATCATCATTCTGTCAACAGTCTTGATAGTAGTTTTGTGTTGGTATCTTGACAGCTTTGCTCAGATCCTTTACTAAAGAATAGGTTGTTTTCTTTAGTAGGAGAAAGTTTCTTTTGGAGATTCGCAGCTTGTTTTATTATAAGTGGATGCTGCAGGAAATGTTTCAGCACCACCATGTGGTCACATTTTATAAAGAAAACTGAAGGCATGAGTTACCTTTGTGCCTGTAAACAAATAAAGAGTAACCTGCAGTTTGAATTTGTTGCATACTCATGTGTAACTGGTTAAACAGCCCAAACCGAAATAGCCCAGTTAGCAGTAGTGGCTATTCTTATTGTGAGAAATCGCTTCATTCCTAAATAAGGAAATTGTTCAATAAAGGATAAATAAGGAAGATGTTAGCCTCTCAACATTTTGTGCTGTGGCTTGTCAATCCTTGTTGTCACATGCTAAAATGAAAGTTAAATACGTGAGTTACCTTTGTGAGCTTTCGTTGCCTCCTTCAACCCGACAGGGAAAATCAGCCTTGTGGTCGCACCTGTTACATTATCAGGAGAGCAAAGAGAAGAGGGACGCCACCCCAGCTGGCTTAGGCCCTCCTGGTAAGACTGGGATTACTTTTCTTAAGAGAGCTTACTGCCTTATGATGTTTTTTCATGGTTATACTGTCAGGAAGAACAGTACTGTACATGTAGATCTTTGTTTTCCTAAAGTACAACAATGTACATGTACTTTCAAAGGTATAACATTGCCTGAAGGGTCTAACAATGCACCAAATATTTTAAGTTGTATAGGTACTCTGTATTCACTTTTTCCATTTTTCCCATCTTAACTTTATAAATATAAAAATAAACTGAAAGTCTCAGAGTCAAAAAAAATACTGTCACGGAACATGATAAAACTGTGTTTCTTAAGTAAAGGTATTGAAGACATACTTTTAAGGGCATCACCTCAGTGACATCATTTGTACCCTGAAAAGTAGTTTTATTCTAAAAGTATAACTGGAAATGGTACCATATTACAGTAATTATTTATTTTTCAGTATGTCAGCTCATCTCTCTGTTGTTTTTAGGCATCATCCATGACACAGAGAGACGGAAGTCAGATGCTGGGTGCGCCATGCCCCCTCTAAAAATCTCCCTCATCCAGGACATGAGGTCAGTCTCAGAAAGCTTATGGTTGTCTCAGTTACTGTAAGGCGGGAGTTCCCAACGTTTTTAACAAGGAACCAAACCACAGCCCACAAAGGTTCTGATGGATCGGTAGGCGAATGGCGGGGGTAGTGCCTCGACACACAGGATTGTCCTATGTTTTGCTGTTGTCAAGGAATGTTTTGTCTCCAAATAACAAAGAAACTGGATGGCTTCGTGGCTTGATTTGCTAGCTTTCTTTTTTCATCCCACACACAGTGTATTCAGGACAATAGCACCCCAGTAGCCGTAAATCCATATTTTGTGGAGCTGTCATATTTTCAATTGAATAATACTGTTTCTTCTGAATAATACGTTTTCCTTTTTTTTCCCTTTCTTTGATGTTTTTTTTTTGTTAGTGTGGATGCAGCTTCAGAGAAGCATTGGTTAATATGCCATCAGCAGAAAACAGACAGAGCCAAAATACATCCAAAGCCATACAGAGTCATGATTTAGGGTGATATATATTTAAAATGTCCTAAAATAGTTTAGGAATATTTTAATGGAAAGAAATAAACCTCAAGTAAAAATACTACAATTATAATATGAATTACATTAGCAATACTACTACTACTATTAATAATAATAATAATAATAATAATAATAATAACAATAATCTTGTGCAGTTCAGCAGTTAGGCTACTATCTCCTTCCTTCTCACTGCTACATTATTGCAGCTCTGCAGTTGGAATCAATAATTTATTTGTATTCCTTTTTTGTTGACATCAGTGGCTGTTTTGTTGTTTTTTCATTTCCATGACTGTGAAAATTTTGGAATTTGTAAGATTACTGCCATCTTCTGGCCAGTAATACAAAATCAAACCTTTTTTTTAATCTTTACCAGGTGCACTTGCTGATGCGGATTAGGTTTAGATTTTATAATGAGAAGATTGAAACGTACCTTTCAGTAACGTGGTTTATTATTGTTCAATTTTAATATTCTTATTTCCAGAAAACATAAGTGATGCTGGTAATCATTTTATTACAGTGCTGATGAGTGAGTTGTCTTTGAACCGTTGAGTTTAAAAGCACCTCCACATATATTTCACTCATCTTGTAAATGTTCTTGTGTGTAAAATTATAAGCAGACTGTCAGTATATTTGGATTGTATAGTTGTTTGTGGCAGTGTGGTCCTCTGGAGTCTAAAGGCCGCCTCCCTGCATTGCGTGAAGAAGACTGAGAGGGGTGGTGCGTGCATGTCGTCACATTACTTCCAGTCTAATTAGCAGAAGCCCCCCTGCAGAGCCCTCTGGTGAGACAGCAGAACGCGGGAAGACTTTAGCATGCAGCAGTGCCCCCCGTCCACACTCAGCTTTATATGTTCTCATACACACCACAGAGCTGAGGTCGTCAGCTTACACTGACCGGCCAGATTCTAGTAACTGCTGCCTATTTACTTGTGTGAGTTTCTGTCTGTGAGGGTGCTGACAGGGTTAAAATATAAAGTATTAATTGATGCCAGCGTGTAAACGTGGACTTAGGGTGATTTCTCTGAGGCATTTTAACACTACATGATATTTACCTTCTCTGAGGTTTGCAAATAAATCAGAATGGGACAAAAAATCAGAAAATCCACATTTTATAAACATCTTGATACAAAAGTAGATATGATTATAGTATAAGGAGAAGACAACGAATCATCAGTTAATAGTTTATACTGATACTATGCACTAATACTATGTTTATCAGAGTTGCACGATATGGACAAAATTTTAGTATTATAATAACATGGCATCTTGCAATTCGGATGCCTTTTAATGTTTTAAAAGGCCCATAACTTCACTTTTCTGAAATTAAAAAAAAAAAAAGAAGCTTGAAGTATGTAAATATTGTTAAAGTCTCAAAATGTATGTTTGCTCCCTTAACTACACAGTCCATACGTAGATACTAAGCAGCAAAAAGAGCCTGTTTTCAAATCAGATTTTGTGATGTCATGCCTCTTGAGTGAGCTGAAATATAGGGCAGCTTAACAAAAGAGATTATTTACATGTATCAGTCTTAAAGGCACATATAGTCTCTTTCATTCTAAGGGGGAAACGGAGGCTGAAAAATGATCATGTGAAAATGAATTGTGATGAATAATGATTTTTTTTGGTGCACAAAACCCACACAAATGTCACGGGAAAAAAATAAAAAAGAAAGGAAAAAGCAGAATATTAGAATATTGGCCCTTTAAAAACACCATAACGAGTCGCTGTTGACTTTTGTCGCTTGATTCAGCAAAGGCGTTACGCTCACCTGAAGCTGTGATTGGACACATTGTCAAAAACGCTGTGATTGATTAGGGACTGATTTGCATATTATTAGTCTGTGACCAATATAGCAATATCATGATAGATGATATTTTGTGCAGCCATCATTATAGAATCTCTTTAGTTGGACTAAATCTGTCTTTTTATAACAATCCATGCAGATGTTGAGTGTTCTATAATTACTGATGTACATGACACACTTAGAAGAGAGTGTTGTGACATAATTTATCACAATAATGCCCACCCCTATTAGCAAGGGTAATCTCTTGGCCCTACACCATCATATTGTGCGTGATGAATTAGCTTTAGGAGACCACTTTGCATGCTGAAAGCTTGTTTGGTGTATTGGTTCCACATGCACTCCGTCGTCGCACTTTTGTGCTGATTAGTATGTGGTTGCTGGGAGGGTCGAAAAGGTGTAGGGTGGGGGGTTCTGTGCAGAAATGGGGTTATTTTGTAAGAGCCTCAGGGGGAGGGGCAGCACTTAGAGAGGGAAGCAGACAGCGCTCAGTGGCAGAGCTGGAGTGGAAGGGAATGTGTCTGGACAGGGCTGGCATGATAGTGGCTCGGAGCGATGACAGCAGGCTGGCTGATGCAGCAGGGAGTCTGGACTCAGAGCTGCTCCTCCTGCTGCCCTCCTTTTCTCTCCTGGAGCTTCTCCTCTAACGGCTGCCCCACTAGAGGAATGCATAATAAGAGGCGCTGGAGAGATGCACCCAGCATGCGTTCATGTATCTCTCTCTTTCTCACAGTGGTGTTATCTGTTTGTATTAATACTTGAGGCAGTCATGATTAATCAGTGAAACTGGATTAGAAAACAATTCAAATTAACCTCCTTTATGAATCGGCAGTGAATAGTTGACAGTTTGTGCAATTATAATGCATACATTTTCTCTCTGGTCTCTCTTATAGCACGAAACTGAACCTGAAGGACACGCCAGTTTATATGGTTGTGTGCAGATGTTTGAACACCTTCAGTCAAATTACATTTTGTTGATTTTCTGAGTGAAAATCAGTTAATAACTCTCTACAGAGGAGAAGCATAAATATGGCATTTTCCTGCACAATTTCTGCTTATTGTTGAGTTGAACACACCGAAAAAAACCAAAAAACAAAATGTGCCATAAAAATGTGCAAGAATGTTTGCCCAGATCACATTTGATGTTATTTTCGAATGTGTTTAATTCCGCAGAAAAACAGTAATTGTGCATGAAAATGTGCAGGAGTGTGTTCTCTGTAGAGGATGTGTGCTTATTTTCATCAAATCAACAAAACATTGTCTTTTTACCATGGGCACCGAAACGTTTGCACACAGTTTTTTGCCATAGTGTTTTTGTTGTATCTATCTTATGAAGTATGGAATATTTGGAACTGTGCTGGGCACTGGGTTCCCAGAACTGGTGTTGAGAGATGTTTTGACAGATATTCAGAATTATTTACTGAAAGACTTTTGTTATTAAATGCTGAACATAATATCTGTCATGTTTGGCAACATCAGTTGACCGCTCTCTTGCTTTTCTCAGGCACATTCAGAACATCAGTGAGATTAAGACGGACGTGGGGAAGGCCAGGGCCTGGGTCCGACTCTCCATGGAGAAGAAACTGCTGTCCAGACACCTCAAGCAGCTCCTGTCTGACCACGAGCTCACCAAGTAAGACACAACTTCACTATGGAGTTCTCAGATCTACAGTAAGACAGCTCGCTTCTTTTGTTTTTAGCAAACTTTGTTGAAGACCTCCTTCCATTCTTTTGGCCTGATGATATTTTAATATTAATTCCATTTTCTTTTAAATAAGGCGACCGAGACACATATCTATAATGAATGAACATATTGGAAGTATCAGTTCTGAAGGCGGCAGTCTACCATTAAAAATGAAAAGTGTTTCATTATTGATGGGAGCTGCAGGGTAAACTGGGTCACGTTCATAGTTTTTTGAGGGGTCCTCTCTCAGCTTAAAAGAGTGTCTCCACCACAACAGATTTCAGCATGAACTTACTTTCCACTTCCACTCTTTCCAGGTTGTATTTGAAATATCATCTATAATATCATCATCCATTTCCTTTTCTGCAGGAAACTCTATAAGCGTTATGCTTTCCTTCGTTGCGATGATGAGAAAGAGCAGTTTCTCTATCACCTCTTGTCTTTCAACGCTGTTGACTACTTCTGTTTTACCAACGTCTTCACCACAATCAGTGAGTGGCAAAATTTTACAAGCAAGCAAGAGATACACATGTACTGTGTATGAGTGCTAAGAAAGCACAAATAGGATTAGAGTCCTGCTTGCCTTCTTCTCACTTGTCTCTTCTTTTATTGTTGCAGTGATTCCATATCATGTAGTGATCATTCCCAGTAAGAAGCTGGGTGGCTCCATGTTCACAGCCAATCCCTGGGTCTGTGTCTCTGGAGAGCTGGCTGAGACCGGAGTCCTCCAAGTGCCCAAGAACACTTTGGAGATTACTTTTGAAGTGAGTAACAACATATAACTCAGTTTTATATAGCTCTGCTTTGTTTTAGGTAAGTTGTCTATATAGCACTTTTACCTAAGGCAGAACCTCGTTCTCATCCTTGCCTGGAGGGCAAAGAGCATTTGATTGTTCATTTATCGATTCATCTATTAATTGTAATATCAGTAGTATCAGTCAATCTGTTACCTACTGGGTTATGTTTGTGACTTTTTCTGGCTCATTTAGCCTCATTTTGGGTCCCAAATTATATCTTTATGTAAAATATTAACTTTCTTTATTTAAAATACTTAAAATAAATAACTAAATTACATTTTGACTGAATTCTGGGGGCATGAGAAGCATGTGTTGCCCACGTAGATGTTCTTGCAGACTACTGTTTGGATTTTAACATACAATAAACTGGAGGTTGGGCTACTGGGATAAAGTTGTGTTGACTGATGCATGGTTGATCAGAACTAGAGGCCTTTGTCTAATGGCTGTGTATTTTGTACCCCCTCCCCCAAGTGCCAGAACCTGGGCAAGCTGACCACAGTGCAGATTGGCCACGATAACTCAGGACTCTACGCCAAGTGGCTGGTGGAGTGCGTCATGGTCCGCAATGGGATCACAGGACACACTTACAAGTAAGCACAAAGAATCGGTTTTCCCAGTTATCTCAGCAACGACCTGTCCATGCTCTGACCTTACAAGGCATGTTTTCATAGCAACTGCAAGGTTGGACAAGCTCTACAAAACTCATGAAAAACTCAATGAACGTAGGTTGTTGTTTTATGTTCCAGTTTAAAATGCTGCATGTATAAAAACCTACCTCTCATCATCTTCATAGTGTGAAGAAAAATAAATATAATTTTTAATTATTTTGATAAAACCTGAGCTGTGCGCTGCAACTTCTCATTAGGTTGAAAGAGATTTGGTAACATTTTGTCAAGTTTGATCAACCTGGCAACAGCTGATATGAAAGAAGGGCAGAGCATGGACGGGGCAGTTGTCGCTGGACAATGGAGAATGGAAACTACAGTTTTGTGCATGTGTTTAGGTTCCCGTGCGGCCGCTGGCTGGGGAAAGGCGTGGATGATGGCAGTTTAGAGAGGATTTTGGTGGGTGAGCTGGTGACTGCCAGCACTGAGAGCGAGGACAGAATGTGCCGCACTCCCCCCATGCAGCAGTCTCCTGGGATGATGCGACGATTCGTTACAATCTCACCAAACAGCAAACCGAGTGAGTAACCCTAGCAACAGGCTAAAATAAAAATGACGAATGCAATAGAGTTTCACAGTGAAACCAGAGTGGACGTATTTGCTATGACAATGTGCACCGCCAGGATCTCCTATAGCCAACCTGTATTGTGTTTTTACTAGAACTGAACACAGGCCAGATCCAGGAGGGAGTAGGGGAGGCAATCAATGGCATTGTAAAACACTTCCATAAGCCAGAGAAAGAGGTAAGGGTGCCAGAGATTTCTCTATTGCAGGGGTACTAAATTCTGGTGCTTTTCCTGCACAAGCACACCTACAGAACCTGGTAAAACAAGTGTGTCTGAGCATGGAACAAAATAAACTATGTCTGGACTAGGCCCTCCAGGACCAGAGCTGGACACCCCCGCTCTACTGGCTATTCTTCAGAGTAGATGAGGTGACTAGAACTGAATCCACCTCTTTCTGATTTCAGAGGGGTAGTCTGACTCTGCTGCTCTGTGGAGAGTATGGTCTGGTCTGGGCTTTGGAGCAGGTGTTCCAGCATGGCTTCAAGTCACCACGCCTCTTTAAGAATGTCTTCATTTGGGATTTTCTAGGTAATGAACACTCTGAATTCAACCGGAATGACTTTTGACTTTGTGTTCCAATATTTCTCAAAAGAGGGACACAATACATTTATATTTTCTTGTCTTCCCAGAAAAAGCACAGGTTTATTTTGAGAGTGCTGAGCAGAGTCAGGTGACTCAGGACGAGAACTATCAGACGAGGGTGCGCCATTTCTGCCGCTTCATGCGCGCTATCAGCAGCACACCCAGAAACATTGGCAAAGATGGAAAGTTCCAGATGCTTGTGTGCCTCGGAGCCAGGTAAGTCTCGTTGTAAGATCTTCTTTCAAGGAATACTCCGACGTTTCAACCTAATCTCTGTTGCCACATTGGTAGCATACATTTGATTACCATGGACAATAATTGCTATACTTACCCGTATTCTTAGTAAAAGTAACAAAAACCTTAAATTTTCTGTTGTTTTGTAAGCATAGGACAATTATTGTCCATGCCACTTGACTGTCTGCTTCAGATGGTGGCTGATAGTGATGAGGTGCAGAACTGCTTGAGTATGCCTTTATGTTGTGTTCACTGTGGTATGTGAAGGTTAAAGAGAAGGCCTTACATGTAGCATTGTACTCTGTTATCATGAGCATGAGCATGCTTTTTTTTACTTGTTCTTATTGTCTAGCTTTGAATAATAAGAAATATTTGTAAAATAACCCAATCATATGATCATAACGATTTATCATTTGTCAAAGAGGCTCAGGTCTTTATGTCTGCCCATTTCTCCTGCATCCAACACATTGACTATGAGAGCTGACAGTACTCTTACTGTCAAATATATTCCAGACCTTGACATACGCTCTGTGAGCAGTCATGTTTTGAATCATCGTCGTACAAGTGTACAGTTACAGTTGCGTCTTTTATAATACGGTTTGTCAGCCACCCAGCATCCTATTCATCATTGACAGCTGTTGACCAGATATTATTTAGGTGGCGGGCCATTCTCAGCACAGTAGTGACACTGAAATGGTAGTGTGTGATGATAGAGCAGAAATGTTGCTGTTTTTTAAGGGTGTCTGTTTTCAAAACTGACTGCTGATGAAGGACCAGGGCAGAGGTGCATAACCCTGTTTGTGGAGGTGCACTGTGCAGCACAGTTTGTCGATTTCACTGATCAAACACACCTTGTTCAACTCATCTGCTAATTATTAGGTTTACTGAATGTGTTTGAATAGGGGAACTACCAAACTGTGCTGGCCATGTTGTGCACCTCTGGACTAGAGGATGACTGCAAAAAATGTGCATCAGCGTATGTGCTACAGTCTTTAACTGTACACTAGCAGAGCCTTACAATGAAGCCTGTGAGTGTTTATGGACATCTGTGAAGATATACCAGTGAGAGTGCATTTTCAGTGTTTCAGATTCTATTGCAGGAACATACCAATTCATGTATTCTCAATCAAAGGTAGATATGCTTCTTTTCCATTTGAATCAGGTAGACACTGTATAAAAACCAATGTTACCCTGTCTCCTCCTACAGAGATCACTTGCTGCATCACTGGATAGCCCTACTGGCTGACTGTCCAATCACTGCACAGATGTATGAGGACACAGCACTACTAAAGGACCATTCTTTGGTAAACTCTTTGATCAGAGTGTTACAGACTTTGCAAGAATTCAACATTTCTCTGGAGGCCTCTCTAGTTAAAGGGATTGGAATATAAAACCCTCCCCCTCCCCCTCTAAAGAAGATGAAGCACCTAACCCAGGCAGATGAGCGGGGACCATGGACTATTTTGCTTTTTTACGTGGAGAGACTTGAACAAAAGGACTAAACCTGGCTTACATTAAAGCTACTGTCATGTTTGCCATATATTAAGTGCAATGAGCCTTTTCAAAATGTGTCATTATTTTTATCCTTGACGATGTTGCTGTTAGACATTTAAGATATGTTTTGTATTATGATCCATACTTTTCACAAGACGATAAAAAACACCCACCTGTGCTATACCGTTTTATTGAAAGCTCAATATTTTCATTGTTATTGTGAACTGCTGACAATGGCTATATTTAAAATGAGAACAAGGAAGAAAACTGGTAATATATTTTCAAAGAAGAACAGTATTATTTTGATATGTTTGTCACGTTGCTTGCTCTGTGGTCTATCTAATCCATACAGTCACAATGCAGAGTTTAAAGCAAATTATGTAGAAGTATGCTTTATAAGTACAACTCATGGGAACTTCATATTTTAATTAAAAAACAAAACTCAAAAAATACAATAGACAAGAAATAAGTTCTTGTTTTTAAAACATTGGCAGGGGACCTTGTCATTCCCCAAGAGTAGTATGCAAATCTCCATTAGCACATGCTGAGGTTAGAATATGATCCAGTAGAATGGACGATATGTCGCGTAAGATGATGCACAAGTTTTATCAATTAGAGAGAAAAAAACATTCACAATTCTCTCTGTTTTAAACAACTTTCCATTTTCCCCATTCCTTTTTATAGCCACATTATTTCCTCGAATCCCCCGAATACCTCTAAACAGTTTATTCCTCTTAGCTTAGAAGCAACGCTACATTCCTCATCTGTTCTATCCCTCAGGTCCGCACACCGGCCTTTGCTAATAGCCCAGGAACATCACGAAGCAACAGTGAGTGTATGTTGCCCTCCATCAAACCCGCTAAATCAACCCATCTGTTTCTGCTATGCAATATGTACATCTCCCAAAAACCCCACCACTTATTTAGATGATTTAGAACATACTGATAAAACAGAGATTTTCTCCAGCTGTTCTAAAGAGTAGCATATATTGTAGTCTGGATGACAGGAGCTCATTAGAGGTTCATGTGCCAATATCATTCAGATTCGTGGTAGCCCACGGCCACCACTCTAGACACAGCTGGCATGAGCATTGTTTGTTTCTTGATACCTTTATAGACAGAACTGTGTAATGTAGTGTTAAATAAGTGAGCAACAGTGTACAGTGTATAAAATGTATTAAAAGCGATAATGCCATGTTGGTGTTTTGAGTCGTCATTAATGTACAGAGCACTAATAAAGATGTGTTATAATCAGTCTGTATGATCCATCCAGTGTATTCATCGACACAGAGGTTTTGCGATGCATAACTTACTCCTGCTTTTGTTGTTTTTACACTGGTTTTAGTTGTTAATGTCCTGGTTCATTCTTTTAACTGCGATCCGGATTATGAGCAATTGTGTTCACTACGAATTGAGACAGTGGCACTGACAAAAAGACAGGAAGCAGAGGTGAAAATGTTAAGATTTGCACTGGGAGTGA
>JBBPCZ010000040.1:4658077-4674912 GCA_037974445.1 Brycinus macrolepidotus | reverse complement strand
AATACACAATACAATATATATATGTATATATATATATATATTCTGTAGTTTTATATTATACTGTTGTGTTGTGTAGTGTTTTTATTTCTGTACGTTATGCTGCTTCTGCTTTCTTCTCTTGTACTGTCCACTTTTAATTTCCCACCTGTGGGACTAATAAAGGGTTGTCTTATTTTAAGAGAAGGACCGAGCTTTTAAATGTGGTCATTCATGGCAGTGCAGGACTGGTTTGACTTGGGTTGTGGGTTTTAATGCGTGCCTCTAGTTATTCCTTAAATTCTTCTGATAGTTTATTCATCTTAAATATCACATCTCTGTAAACAATCACTCTGCTCCTCATTTCCCGCCCTTTCCAGCACTCTTCAAAACAAACAGCAGTGCAGTCTGGGAAAACGAGTCCTCTCAAATGATGCCAATGAGAATATTTTCTTTTCTGTTCAACTTAGAGGGCTAACTGGCATACCTGCTTTCGCAATAAGTTGCAATATGGCACGCGATGTACTAGCAGCTGTATTAAAAATAAATGAAAAACCAGCAAACTGATATGTAGTTATTTTCATTTTCTTGTCATTTTCCTACAAGTCCCAAGATGCACTTTTCTTAAAAGGCACCACGGAGCTCGTCGATTGGCTGGAGTGTCTTTCAAACCGTGGCGCTCTTGTCCATATATGGAGTTCCTGCGAGGGACGCTCCATTTTGCTCCAGCGTTAGAGTGCTTATGCTGCTCCGCGTCCATCCGAGTGGAGGAAGACATGCGCAGTGCGGAGGAATAATACGAACGGAATTCAAAGTTTCCGACGGTAAGCGTTCACTTAGTGTGACTCTAAACTTTTGGTTAAACCGTGCCGCATTTTTGCAACGCGTTTTCACCGCATGCGTGCACTTTTTCCGTGAGAAATGTGTCTTTACGCTGCATTATTTACATTCAACAATGGAGCGTGGCTGCAGAGCGTGGCATGGCAGCTGCAGCTAGCAAGCTAAGCTACTCCCTAACAATAGCCAACTCCGTCCAAACAGGCGATTTGGCGCTCTCCATGGGTGAAAGTTTGAATAAAGAGGCGCTGACTTCATCCCTCGAAGCCTTTTACTGGTTTTAAAATCGACCTGTGTGTGAAGAACAGCGACATTTTCTCCAAAAGAGAATTTGTTCAATAAAAATGTTTAAGATGACCTCCCGCCCCCTTTTTGTGTCTCGGAGCTCGTCTGAACACAAAACACGTTAGCCCTCAGCTCGCTGTTTTAATTTGGCTTCGGTTTAATGTTAAAAACTTAAAAGTTTTAGTTTGTTTTCCCCACACAGAAACGTTGGAGTAAACGTTGCTTCTTGTCCCTAGTAACGGCAGCGTAACGACTCTCTCCATGGAAACCGACACGAGATGCGCGCGCTTTAATTCGATTCACTCAAAACAAAGTTAGAAAGGGCTTCTTCATTTTTTATTTTTTTTAGCATTTTAGACTCGTAGTTGTTTTAAAATTATTTTTTGGATACCTTAACATCTCTAGTACTTTCGGTTTCATAGTCCCACTTCTAGCCACGCTAGACACTGTTTGACCCTATTTAAATGAATTGGCGCGCCTTGCTGTCCAGCATTAGTTACTTTTAAAGAAATTTATTGAATCCCTGTAAGAAAATTTACAACCTCTGTTCAACTCTAAGGCCTGAAATGGGTCAGCATTTAACGTTGTGTTTAAAGGAGTCGCTGTTATTGTTAAAGCAGGTGTTGTGAAGTGTGAAAAGTAGGTCAGCGCTGCTGACGTGTGAGCCAATCTAAGTGTTCCCTTTTCCTGATTTTCCCCTGATTTTTAAAAAAATACTAATATGTGTTTTAATCACCCAAATCGCAGAGGAGACTGAAAAGTAAAGATTTGACAAGCTTGCAGTGACCGCCCCCTTAAATAACCCGCCTAAAACTGTAGCCTGGTGCTGGTGAGGAGGGTTTCACCTGCTCTAACGCTTGTTTACATTCACTTACAGAAGCAACGAGACATGTTCGGCTTCCACAAGTCCAAGATCTATCGGAGTCATGAGGGGTGCTGTATCTGTAAGACCAAGTCGTCCAGCTCCCGTTTTACAGACAGCAGCAGATACGAGGAGAACTTCAGACTCTGCTTTGGGTGAGAGCTGTTAAAATCCCTCTAAGGTCCTGCAGGGGGGTGGACACATTTCTGCACCAGTGCTGTTCATCCTAATATTGTCCATTCCTAATATTCTACTGATTATATGTGTATGCATGCGTATATATGTAATATACACATGCATATATGCACGCATGTGTATTGTGTATATATATATATATAAATGCATGCATGTTTTTATTTTATTTATTTATTATATATATATGACATTTTTATTTATTTATTGGTCAGTTTATCTGAGGAGAGAGTTGGAGATATCTGCAATGCCTGTGTGCTGCTGGTGAAAAGATGGAAAAAATTGCCTCTTGGATCCAAGAAGAACTGGAACCATGTAAGTTGAAGTTATATTCTTGCGCTTCCAAAATGCATGGCGGCTCTTGCCCTTCCCCTTCATTTGAGGTTCTTTGTTTTTCTTCAGGTTGTGGATGCAAGAGCGGGACCTGGCTTCAAGCTGACAAAGCCCAAAAAAGTGAAAAATATTGATGGGAAGAAAAAAAGCAAGCTGAAGAAGCTGCATAAATTCAAACGACAAAGTGGGTCACTTTTTTTTTTTTTGGCTTTTGTCATTTGTTCATATGATGAGAATTTGTACATTTGTAACTTAATTTTCTTCAGTGTTTATGATGAGTAAGAGGGGTCTTGTTGACTGCGATGCATATAGCGGTTTTATTTGTGAACCAAAACTAGCTTTTTTCATTTTTTAATGCGATATGGAAAAATAAAAAAATTAAAATAGAGGTAAATAAAAAAAAAATCTTTGGGTTATATTTTGACCTACAGCGTCCTTCGTGTGTCCCTCTGTTGTACATGTGTTTGAAAATGTTTTATGCTGAAAAAAAATGTTTTATGTGAATCAATGTTGGGCATCAGGTGGCGTATTCTGTGCAACAGCCTTTCATGAGGTAGCTTTTAGAGGGAAACTTTGTGTGTGGTTCCATCCACCTTGAATGTGAGATTTTGAACTGGTAGGTTTTTGTGGATACCCACATTTCACATCAAACCAGTCCAATGAGGTATAGGTCTGTTTATACGTGCATGTATTCAGTGTGATTCAGCACTCCTTTATGATGAATCTTTGTAATTTACCAGCACATATTTATTATTTTTGTTTAATAACTTTTAGCCCCCCCCCCCCTTTTTTTTTGCTTGTTAGATTCTGATGCCCACAGCACTACATCCAGCATGTCTCCCCCTCAGTCTCCAAGCCACAGTAACCAATCTGATGACGGCTCAGACATTGAGACTAAGCAAAGGCGTCCAACCCCTGCTGGCTTCTCATTCCTCGACCTGTCCTACTGGAAAAGGTAATGTGCTGAATAATAAATTTAATGCTGGTATATTTGTGATGCAAGGTAAATTTACATCCATAACTCCTCCCCTTTCTGTATTTGCAGGCAGAAAGTGTGCTGTGGGATCATCTACAAAGGGCGTTTTGGTGAGGTAATTATAGATCCTCGCCTTTTCAAGCCCTGCTGCAGCACCAAAGAGCAGGCAGCGCTGGCGTCCACCTCAGACAGTCAAAACTCCACAACACTGCCCTCTCCTCTCCCAGAGGACTTAAAAGAGACTTGGTGACCAGTTTCCTGCACCAGCTCCTGTGTCTCATTGAGGCTCCCTAGCTTTGTCTCCAGTGGCAGACTCAGATATCATTCCCACATTAGTTCACTGTGTATGAATACTGTTGACTATTTTCCCTGCTTTTGTTGTTAGTTTTTTTTTGTTTTTTGTATTTTTTTTTCCTTTTTCTTTTATTATTTAGAAAACAAGGGAGCAAAAAAAAAAGAACGGGCATTAGTAAATATTCATAGGATCTGAATCGGGTTAAAATGGGTTAAGGCGTGTAATACAGGTATTTTTTATTTTTTATAACTTTTTTTGGCACTGTAAAATGACATGGAATTTTGTAGTGTTTGTAAATATCTTTATTTTCAATACTAGTGCACCAAAAGCCTCCTCTCTGGCTCCCAGTTTCCTATATGTAAATTGAGTTATAAATGTTCATGAAATGCCATATTAATCTGTGTCAAACAGGGCTCTGTGTATTATGAAATGGTTCAAAGAAACTTGCCTATCACTTTTTTTTTTCCCCCTGATCTGCATGTGTTAGGGCAGTGAATGGGTCGTTGGATATTCACAATGTGAATACAGCTCAGTTTTTGTGTTCGTTACATACACATCTGTTTAATCTTTCGTTTTTGGGTTGACTTCAAGTTTCTGTTTTCATGAGATGTCAGGATTCAAAAGCAGAGTTTGCACTTCAACACAAGCTGCAATTCTAAAATGATTTTGAACACAAACCCTTTTCCGTCAGTTTGCAAATCGAAAAATAAAAATTCGTACTTTAATATCGATGTCTAAAATTCTATTTATGAAAGCATTCTAAATAAGCATGTGTTTAAGTGTATAATCTCTGGTTCTAGTTTCTCAACATTAAACGTGCTAGTGTGCCTGTTACTACTGTTTTATTTATTTATTTGTTTGGATTGTTTTGGTTTTGGCTACCAGCACCTGTTTCACTACAGACGTTAACCCCAAGCCATGACGTTGCATTTGTATGGCATTTGCCATCTGCTTGTGGCATACTTGTCACTTGGTCTGTATGTGTACATCATCTAAACTGAAATTGTATAATCTGGCTTGGCATCATGATACAGACCATAGCTTTTCACTCAAAATGTGAGGGGGGAAACATACCACTGCTTGCAAGGTAAATTAGCTTTTTTTTTTTTTTTTTTTTGCCACCATCAAATTTTGTCTGGGTAATTTAGCATTCATAATAATGGTACAATGGAATTCACATTCAAGTTGAATATGCGTTTCATTTATAAGACCATTTAGTCTTTTCATTGTATTATTGGGTTGAATGAATGTTTAAACTCACCAGCAATACTGGGTTAACTGTGAAGTTGACAACTAAACGTCTCAGTTTTCAGAATACAAGAAAGCTAATAATACATGATGTCAGTATGGTTCAGGGAAACTATTTACTTGGTACATTTACAGTCAATGTTAATGTGCCTTATGAGAGATTTAACTGATATCAGAACATGAATTTGTCTTTTTCTAATTTATACTATTTATTCAATTCTGTCTGTACAATTAATGCTGTAAAGAGGTTTTTGTGCACTTTTTTATACTTTTTATAATGTTTTTGATATTTTGTATCTTAATTTTCATCACATTTGTATTTTAATAAAATTTTGTAAACTAGTTTGGTTTTGGATTTTCATTACCAAATTGATCAAATATAATCAAGTTAAAGTGAAGCAACCCCCTCCCCCCCCCCGCCCCAAAAAAAAAAAACCATGAAAAATGTAGACAAAGGTTTGATTTTATCAGTTCATCTCTTGATCAACTCAGGAATCACTGAGATTTTGCTCAAGCTATTACACTCTTAAAACGCCAGAGAGTGCCAAAGACTACTAATAAGTCACAGTGACCTCTGCAGTGTGTTTAAAGTGACAGTAGTCTATGGCTGCATCTTCCTGTCAAATGAGAATCTCCTTTCAGAATGCTGTATAGTCCAGGACTAGGCTTAATCCCTGTTTGGAAAAACTGGCCTTTTGAGTTTACACCTCTGGAAAAAAAAACTCTAGCTCAAAACTGAATAGAACCAAATAGAAAGGGAATTACGTCCTGAATACACACAGTTCAACCTGGCTTGCCCAGTACTCTGCCTTCCATGCATCAATGAGTAGAAGTGGTGTAATATTTAAACATATCTAAGCATTTAATGCTGGTACTTTTCATTATGACATGTTGTTTGGGTTAAACACATCTAACACAATACATTCATAACATACATTCATCACCGCAAACAGTCATTCTGCCACATTACCCTCACTTCTTTTTTTTCTGTGGTTTTGTCTCTGAAAGCAAAAACCCTGGAGTTAGCTTTACTAATTTCTTATTGGGTTATGATTAAATTACCATATCAGTAGCAATAAAGCATCTGATTTACTGCATGGCAAATTAATCTGTATTTTGTGAAATATTAATTTTGACACGCAGACCAGCCACAATATCAAAATCACAGACAGTTAAAGAGAATAATACTGATCATCTCATTAAAACTGTACCTATCAATGGGGTGGTATGTATTAGGTTCTTGAAGTTTGTGTGTTGGAAGCAGGAAATCACAGTTTGCTTTGTATGGGGCTGTATAGCTGCAGACTGGTCAGAGTACCCATGCTGACCCCTGTCCACCGCTGAAAGCACCTACAATAGGCATGTGAGCATCAAAACTGGACCATAGATTAATGGAAGATGGTAGTAGCCTGGTCTGATGAATATGTGGATGACCTGGCACTTTATTAAACTGGGGAAGAGGTGGCACCAGGAAGAAGGAAAGCCGTTGGAGTTGGTGTGATGCTCTGAGCAATGTTCTTCAGGAAAATCTTGGGTCCTGGCATTTATGTGGGTACTGCTTTGACACAAACCACTGAAATGGACAATAATCACCCAATGATGTTTTATGCTTCTTGACCTTTGTAGTACCCCTAAAGACACTTTATGTTTTTAGACCATAGTATGACCCTGTGCTTGTTCATGTGATTTGAGCTATTCTCCAATTTATGGTTAGGGCAGCTGCACTTAAGGTAAAGACGAAGAGGTGCTGACATTCTATAAATTAGACGTACAGACTTTCTATAAATTAGACATGTGGAACATATATCTCCAGATAAGGAGTTGTGTTAACATTATAAAAAAGTCAGTGCTGATACCAACTTTGTTCCATCCTGCAGACTGCATGCATTCTGTGTGGTGTGAGTCTTCTTTGCAAAGAGAATAAACCACAAGCTTGTAACCAACAGAGAGTGTTCAGTGTTCCTCTTTTACCATTGCTTAAAGTCAAGAGATTTTTTGCCACAACACCACCTACCAAAACATTGCTGCAGATCAAGTATGCCCGGTTTTCCCTAATGGCAGTGTCCCTTTTGGTGGGGTAAAGTAAAGTAAAGTGAAGTGGCCCCTTATAGTAATGAACACACCACAGCACACAGTGTGAACAGTGTGAACTTCTTTCTCTGCATTTAACCCATTCACCAAGTGAAGCAGTGGGCAGCCAGCGATGCAGCACCCGGGGAGCAGTGTGTGGGGACGGTACCTTGCTCAAGGGTACCTCAGTGGTGCCACTAGCAGTTCTGGGATAATGAGCTCTGCCAAACTGCAAACATTGTTTAAGAATGGTTTGAGGAACATGACTAAGAGTTCAAGATACTCTGTTGGCCTGCACATTCCCCAGATCTCGTTCCAATCGAGCATTTGCGAGATGTGCTGGACAAACTAGTCTGATCCCTAGAGGCCCCCCACCTCACAACTTATAGGACTTAAAGGATCCACTGCAAACGTCTTGCTGTTGATACTACAGCACACATCAGAGGTCTTGTTTTGGCAGCACAAGGGAGACCTACATAATATTAGGCAGGTGGTTTTAATGTTATGGCTGGTATATAAATAAATGAAAAAATGTTGACATTGCTATAAAAAATAATGTACATAAGGCTCAGCGATATCTGTTGATAGTAAAATACAATTTGACAGCCTGCTATGGAGTATATGAAGAGTTTTATTCCGAAATACAAAAATACATTATGGTATTGCACATAAACAGTAAAAAAATCCCATTTAACACAATAAAAAAAACAGTTTTCTTTTGTAACACAATAAAGTGTGTTATTGCACATTTTAGTTACAGTATATGGACAAATGCTTATAAAAAAATAGGCTTCTCAGGGCCAGAGTGAGTGACAATGTTCTGAACTCTGTCAGTATCATGAGTTGATGTGGTTCGTGGATAAGTTCTTTGTTGAGTGTTGCTCCTCATGACTGGACTTACAGGTAATGGATAATAACCACAGGAACATCAAGAAACCTGGAAAGTGAATTGCACAGGGAAGTCATGTTTCACATGTTCCTTTGTAGATCAGCCCGTGCCAGACCCCAGACCCAGATTAAGGCTAATCCTAGACTAAAAAAATCCAATGGTGATTAATCACTGACACTGCAGTTTAGCCCAAGGCTAGGCTTAATCCGTGGCTGGGAAACCAGTCAGAAAATCTTCTCCTCACCTCGAATATAGTAAAAACAAAACAAAACAAAACAATGAAGACATGTTTAGTGTCTGATGTTTGCTTCTTTAGTTTTTACTGGAGTTTATGTCTTGGTGGGTCAGTTTCCTTTGAGGTGAAGAGAAAATTGTTCTTGCCAAACTACTGCTTTAAGGTCAAGGTTCTACTTTATACTGACACTTACCTTGAAATGCATTGAGAACTGTGAAGAGGTAAATTCCTGGTAGACTTAGGGGTCCATGTGTGGTGATCGCCAAACCCCAGGGGAGCCCCAAAACGCAGCTAAGACCCAACACGGTGACCCAGTCCTTCCAGAACCTGCTCACTCTGTTCTGAATCTGGACACTTCGCACTCTCAAGTGCCGCATCTTCATTACAGCCTGTGCCAGAATTACAGCATTGAAGAGCAGCACCAGCCCCAGATAACCATTCACCGTTGAGTACCTCGCAACCTTAGAGGCCACCCAGCAGCTGCACATTCAGGAAGAAACACAGACATGGTCATAGCTGAAAAAATGCATACAGAGGTTAAGAGATTGGAAAGTTTTGGAACTATTGTATAAGCCTTACAGGTCAGTACTATTGCTGGCGGTCCCTGTCAGGGTGTACTTGCCATATGCCCCTGCTACACCACAGATCGTTACTGTAACTGTAGGAACTCCTACAAACAAGAGGGAAATAGCTTTAATTGTTTGTTTTGTCACTAAATGAAATGGGTTACTATCTATAGGGACAGAAAGGGTTGGAAAATTACACTAAGCTACTATCTTTACATAAACTGTACATTCCAACAATGGTCACACAGTGCTATGCAAAAGTTTTAGGCACTTATGCAAATTGTTTGAAGCCAGTTGTATCAGCAGTGGATTTCTTTCTGCCAGCAAAAACACAAGTTAACATTAGAATAACTGCAAACAAACAAGACAGCAGTAAAAAGTATCAAGACTTTTTTTCTAAAAAGTAGTTGATATTTTGTGAGCTAGTTAGAAGAACACAGATTTGGTTCTAGATTTCTGCTCTATGCCTCCATTGCTTGGATTTATAAAATTCCATAAGCAACACACACCTAATTTAATCTAATGAAGTAAAAAGAGCCAAACCAGGTATTTGATGGCAGCTACAAGTAATACTGGGCTTCTATGAGGTGGTCTGGAAATGGTTAAGTGAGCACTTTGCTATACATAAAAACACTATTTACTGTATTTATTTATTGTAATATTCTTAACACTACTTAACACAACTTAACACTACTGCCCTGTAGTAAACAGCTTTTAAGTATACTTTTCTCAGGAGCCTAAGACGTTTGCACAGTACTGCATATAATGTGACAGAGGTGTGCAGTATAAATCAGGCAAACAAGCATTTCTAGCATCAGTTGATTGTTGGAATGACTTCTAATGACTTTGAACACAGGGCTGCAGCCCCCACTATCCAGGCTGCCTAAGAGGTGTGAGAAGACAATGAACATAAAAAATTTTGGTCATTTAAATTAAAATTATGCAGATTTTTTATTATTCCAGATTATTCCATTGTTATCTGATTTTCTTAGTTCTCCAGTCACTGCAAGATGTTTCTGTGGGTATATTTTGAATATGAGGCAGTGAAATGTTGTGCCTGGGAGTCCTATAAAAGCAAGATGCAATGCCATGACAGTGTTTTCTATCCATGTCCAAATAGCTTTCAATAGACTACTTCTGCTACTGTCCACTTCTGCTCATTAAAGGTAAGATGAAAAGTCCAAAAACATTCTTTGGACCTGCGGTGGCAAAATGGTTAAAGTAGGACGATGAATGGTTTACCAGCTCAGCTGTTTCATACAGACGTAAACAGCTATACACCCGTTTCAAATTGTATCCAAGGTTAAATGTTCTCAAATCAACAAGAGCAATTCATTGGAACTGCAACATAAGGTTGGACTTCTCAAGCAACAGAGAGGTCTGTTACAGTAACAGCACTTTACATGACTAACACATGTGCATTTAAAAAAGAGTTCTTCCAGATATGACCCACTTATGAAGCAACTCCAAGCAAGCAACTGGCTGATGTGCTAAAAGAGGCTGTTGTTGGAACCGATGATGCGAGAAACCTTGTTGATACAGTGCATATGGCAAATAAGGGGCTCAAATTAGCAACAGTTTTGTAAAAGATGAAAGAATCTGAAGTTTAAAGTTGGCACAAAAGTTGGTGCAGAAAGCTAAAGCATGAGCCAAACTGATTCATGGAAAGGTGAACTGTTAAACCCCTACTTTGTGGGCTTCGCTAGCATATAAAATGTGACACATTCCTAGAGAAGGTTGAATTGGTTTATATTTGAAGCCTGCACTCACACTGATGTGTACACACTCTTGTTATTAGCTGTGTAGTAGGTAGGATTATGATTGCGCTACTTCATAATCTATAATCTGATTTCAAGAACTGACAGTCAAACTGGGGGATTCCCTAGTTCTTTCCATTGTCAGTCTGGCCTTAGTCATCTTTGTCAACTCACCCCAGCCCACCAAGCTTAGTTTGAGTGGGTATCTCCTGATGTAGATGTTAAAAACCCGCACCAGCAGCAGGTAAAGATGGAAGCCTTCAATAGCAGTCCAGGTTAAAGTGGCCAGCAGGGTCCAGTGCAGCATGAGTCCCACAGACTGACAGACTGTCCCTTCCGCACTGGACCAGTAGGAACTGGCCAGGAACGAGAGGTGCAGCAGAAACAGCGAACCTGTCAGCTGCATATGAATAACGATAGAGTTCTCTAATTTAGTCTTCCTGTGGACAGAAGGGTCACATGTGGTACAGTTAGAAATTAGATATTCTTTTAGAGCTTTAAACATTAAACTTTACATTGACATTTCATAAATGAGGCAAAGATTTATAAATGAGGCAATGATTTATAATCAGATTGTTAATTAGGTTGTAGACAGTTTATGAATCATTAATTAGCAGTTATAAACAGTTGTCACACATTGATGCAGGCTCACTATTTGGCAAGATCTCAGATCTTTCTAGTTGCTGAGCTTATCTTGTCCCTTTCTCAGGAAGAATGTTAAACTGTCAACTTTGTCAGGTATTTGTGCTACTGGCATTAAAACACCAGATCTTGCCAAATTGTGGGCCTGCGTCAATGTATGACAACTGTTATAACTTGTTTATAACTGCTTATTAATGATTTATAAACTGTCTACAACCTAATTAACAACCTGATTATAAATCATTTATAAATCCTTTATAAAGGTAGTCTTATTGTAAAGTGGTACACATTCGATACACCTACACTGTACACTGCAATACAGTCTATTGCCTACACCCTGCTTTGGATAGTTTTATCAGAAACACCAAACATACAGGTATACTTGGTAGAACTCCTTCTTTTAAATATTTGCACTTCTATTGCACTTTCAATTTTCTTTTATCAATTTTAAAAATTCCTTTTATTTCTTCCATTATTTAAATCTATTTTATTGTATTTTATTTTTGGTTCTATTTCTTTGTGCTATATAGATAACCTAGAAACTGGAAACAGAATAGTTTAATCAGAACAGGAAGGCCATTTTGGTTATACTGCTTCTGTTTTTGAAGTTGTGTAGAAGGACTTCAAAACAGACACTGGGCCCCAGTCTGTGTATGTAACCATACTTGCTTCCTTATATTAAGCTTTCACATTCACACACGGGCAAGTTTGTAATAACAGACCACGACTATGCATGCAATTTAAAGCTGTCTCACCTTCTATATAGAAACATCACAATGGCGATGGCTGTGAATGCCACAGAAAACGATGACCCAATGTATGTAATATACTGAAGATGCTGAACGTTGACAGGGTCTGGCACATCAGGGCTCTGTCAGAGGTCAACATTATGAATGAGAGTAATGTCTAGAACTGGAAAATGATGTGCGGACCAATTACCCCACAGATGATTTTCAGAAAGTTTGACCATATATAGTCTGGATTTGAAGCATTCACTTACAATAAGCACCGCGAAAAAGCTGAGGTGATTACAATGGCAGTGAAAGTCTGAGTTGTTCTGGATGGTGCTACAGCCATCTGTGCTCCAATAACCTGAGACACACACACACACACACACACACACACGCGCACACACACACACACACAAACATGTAATAGGAAGTCACCAAACTACTCTGCTCTGCAATCTTTTTTCACAAATAAAAATAATTAAGACACCCAGAGCTTATCTACCACGCTCTTGCGTGGGAATATAATTATTTCAATAATGAAAAAAGACAAGAGTTTGTTTGAGGACCTTGCTCACTATTGCTTGACATCTTCCAGAACACACACTCTCCATTCCGAGCCTGCAACATATGCATGTTTTATTGCAAAATATACAAATGAGAATGACTCCTGGCAATTCTGAAATTGCCAAATTTGCATATTTAATTAGTAGTTGAGACCAAGGATGGTTGTAAAACTTCCAAAACTTTCATAAGTGTAGAAATCTGCTGCTTCCTCACAAAGCAAGAAAGTTGGTGTGAAATACAAAAAGTTTCAGTATTACAACATGTCCCATTACAGGGACAGACCATAGCCTTAGGTGGACTCAGTGGTATTTGATGTACCTTTGATAAAGACTTTTATGGGTTCTTATTATTTTTAATTTTCATCAAAGCAAAAAGCATAAAAAATATCCATCCATCCGTTATCTGAACCACTTATTCTTAACTAGGGTCACAGGGCTGCTGGAACCAGTCCCAGACAGAGAAACACCCTGGACGGGTCACCAGTAAAAAAAACCTATTAGTCTATACTAAAACATTTTGAACACATAATACAGTGTGTGTGTGTGCACTGAGTAAATGGCACTTTGAATTTAAATGTGCACATCAACACAATTATTGCTGAAAACAACAAACTTAGATATAAAATTAGTGACACAATTGTGTGCAAACACCAGACACATTGAAAAAGAAAGCCACAGATGTTAGATGTTTGAGAGAAGAAAGATGCAGATAGGAAAATGTCACATTTTCACTGACCGTTAACGTTTATCCCACCTGAGTGTGTTCCCATAACAAAATGCGAGTGGGTCTATTATTGTTTGGTGTGTCTCCCCTTATTGTGTTACAACCCGGCCTGTACTAGTCAGTCATTCCACTGCTAGATTTATTTTGCGTGTACATTTGAGACTTGCATGCAGTTTACACATCAAGTTAAACAAGAGAAAGAAGAATCCTTATGCGGAAACTTTCTTACTTCATACTGTTACATAAACGTGTCACTGTTTCACACAAAGTCTCCAAACATTTCCTGTCAGCTGCGGAGGGCAGACGTCAGTGATACCACCTCATGGCTTATTCTTCTGTGGTGAAAATGGGGATTTTACAACTCACACCACTTTATTCTGCCTGTTCTCAGATACTGCTACCAAACTACCATTCCAGTAGGCTAGTTCCAGTATACTGTACTACAGTGTACAGCATGCAGCACATGTTAAGTTCTCTTTACTTGTGTTTGCTTGTGCAAAAGGTGAATTTCTTACCTGTGTCAGATTTGTGAACGTGATGGTAACAGGGTGAGAAAGGTTGTGGACATCTTTAACACCAAGCCACACTCCTAAGACTTGCTCATGAGGAGTTCCTTTATTTGAAGATGCCTAGAAACATTGGTATGATTCACTGAAGCTGTCTACGTTATCTCAGGTGACTTTTTCAGTGTTTTCAACACATTCATTTTTGCACTAAGCTTAATGGTTTTGGATGAGGTGTGTTGGGAACTAGCTTAGAGCTAAAATTTGGGATTTCTGGAAGGCCCTAAGACCTGGGCTGAGAAACAACCAATCAAACTTCAGTCATAGAGTCATAGATGATACTGCAGAGGCCAGTATTTTACCTACTTAAAAACACCATTCATGCTAGAATATCTATTGTACACTTAAATATCTATGAGCATAGTCTATTAACCTATCAATACTTAATTTGTTCACTCTTTGTGCACCCAGTGGCACTTCAACACATCCATCCTGCCAGTCTTAAAACCAGCCGGTACCAACTGTGCTTTGCAAATTTCTTTCTCCAAAGCAATTAGCTGAAGCAGATATTTCTGAGGGGATCAGAAAGAAGATAACCTATTTGCATATAAAACGGTGAAAGTCAGAGGAAAACAATGAGTTTCCAAGCCTGGAGTTCAAAAAATTAATAAAATCCTGAAGATCTGAACTTCAAACAACCTTGCAAGACTTGATAAAACTGTAAACAACATGAGAAAAAAGCTTAATACTGTGGTTGTGAAAGTATGTGTAGCTGTTCAAAAAGAAGTTACTGAGAAAGGAATCAGACAAAACAAAAATAACTTTTGCTCCAGAACACTGAAATTGGACGCATGAGAGTAAGGTTTTATGGACTGATGAGTATAAAGCTGTAACTGGAATTACTTGGATCATGAGAGGCAGAAAAAACTAAAGCTTCTAAAGTTGTTTACAAGAAGCATAAAACATTTTTTTGTAGAAATACTAATATACACATAGCTGTTGAGGCTCTGATGTAATTTTCAAAAAAAAAAAAAAACTTAATGGCTGTTTTGATTAGAAATTAAATAAATGATTGGGTGGGTCTCTGACTTTTGCACAGTACTGTACATGTCAGAATGATGGCAGTCTATAAGTAGGTCTATTAGTCTATGAGAATTTGGTGTCTTAAATCAGGGAAAACCCTAAATTATGTAGAACCCACCAATGCTGGAGTTGGACACCTTGATTTAAAGAGTAAGAGATGACACTGACCTCAAAAAGGCTGTGGTTGAGTACAGATACAGTCAGGTTCACTAACTCCTCCCTGTTTGGCTTCCCCCCACTACTTCTCAGGACAGCTTCTGAGGGAATCTGGATTACATGTCCATAGTCTGTGTCCACTCTGGCCTGTGAAAGGAATGGGTTATCCACAATTCATTATGTTGTTTTTATGAACTTCCCAATGCTAATAGGCTGTATGTTACAGAACACTACAGAACACCACAGAACTAAGTTAAAAAGATGTTTTAAATGTTTCTTAAAATGTGTACCAAACATGACTGCCTTGTTGTAAAAGATAATGAGGTCCACACAGTCTAGAAGCACAATAACAGACAGAGACCTGAACAATGAATTCCAATACTTTGTTGTGTACTGGTGCCCTATATGTGCCTTTGTGTTACTATGATTTACCACTTCATAGTTTACAGGGAGTGTTCAAGTACGCACTGTAAATGCCTGTTATCTTGTAGATGTAGGATATTAGCATGGTCTTACCTCTATGCTGGAATTCACAGCCTGCAAGTACAAGTCTGGGTTTCTGAACCTAGTAAAACGCCATTTGCAGTTTCTCATATGTTTTTCAACACACCTGTACAAAACAGTACAGCATTAGACAATTCACTCTAAACAATATGTCAAGTTTCCATAAGTGTATAATATCTACAGTGACTCTATCAGTAGAGCAATATGATATGCTGTAGATGCTTTCTGATTAATGATTCATGATATTACAATTTGTCATTACTTTTCAGTGCTTCTCAAAACCAAATAAACATTGGAAGTGTGTATATATGTACATATATGTTCAATTTACAATAACTGGTGTGTAGGACTGAGTATCTGTCTCTCTTTTAAAGATACATTTTTCTCAACCACATTACTTACTGAGGGGTGCTCGAGGAATGCTGGTTTTGACAACATGTAGCAACATCAGAACAATACCAGGGATCTGAGCATGGCACTGGATTACCTGTTGATATCAGCATGTTAAACAAAATTTTACAAAAGAAAAATTATTGGCCAGAAACATAATTTAGTAGGTTAACATCCTGAAACTCAACCTCCAGTGAATCCTAAACCACACCTCTGAACTAAATGAATGGAAAATCAGCCGTTAATAAATTGGATCCTACTCAAAGCCGTTATTTGATATACAATGAACAAAATCCTACACACCTACACAAAGAGTTTCACAGGCCTGGTAGCTTTCGGTTATAGGTTACAGACAACTGTTTACAGCTCAAGAATGAGAATGTGGTTTCTCTTGATAACCTTAAAATGAATGCCAAGAGCCGCTGTTAGATTCAGTTGAGGCTAAATCTTAGAATCTAAGATGTTTTTTGTCCTACCTCTTTTGACCCGGGCCATGAAGGAAAGCACAAAAATGACAAATAAACAAGGTCTCCTCATTTCTTCAAAATGCTTCTTTTCACTGGTTGCCAACTGCCACCATTTCCTCTTGGTTCCTCATTATCAGATCTGACCTTTTTGCATGCTCGTGGTTTGTTGCTGAATCAGAAGGCTATTGTCGTCACACAGCATCACCATGATGTGTATGCTTCGTGACTTAGAACATACATTAGCATTTTAACAAACAGAGGAATCAGGTTGTAAAATTTAATTTGTCATGAATTGTGACATCTCAAAAAAAAATTGTTTTAAAGATTTTTATTTGAAGATTACAGACAAGAAAAGGCAAAGGGGGAAGTAGGGCTGTGTTCCTGTGTGGTAGATTAAAAACTCACTGTAAGAGCTTACAGTTTTCTCTTATATACAGCTCCGGAAAAAAATAAGAGACCACTGCAAAAATGTTGAGTTTCTCAGGTTTTATCTTTTATAGGTGCAAGTATTGAACTGAACAGCTTTGCCTTAGTTTTTAAGAACTGCTGAC
>JBBPCZ010000040.1:4637170-4657977 GCA_037974445.1 Brycinus macrolepidotus | reverse complement strand
GGTATAGTCAAAATCTCTACCGTTGGCCAAATTCATATCGTTTCTACCGTATACCGTTTATACCGCCCACTCTTAGCGGAGGCTATGTAATGTGTATAGGGTGTTTGGGTGTTTTTTTTTTTTCACAAAGAGATGCACCCACATGGCTGACTTTTTGTCAGCCATGTGGGTGCATCTCTTTGTCTGAAGATTTGTGTAACACTCTAAAGATGTCTGGGCTGCTTAAACACTTGAACTGACCGCTGCATCCGCCAGCCTGCCTACTACCCATTGTAGGTGATGCTTGAGTCATACGAGACTTGCACTTAGATACCATCTTTGGTGTTCATTTAGCTGGCTGCAATTACACGTTAAGTATCGCGTTGAGAAGATGTTTTGGGCGCCTTCTATTTTCAGTACGCATGTTTCTGCTGCTGACCAACCGTGGAAAACTTTGAGTGTGCTATCAAGACAATAAACGTAAAAAAAAACTAATGAAGGCAGGTTTGCACAGGTCGCAGGTTCTCTCAGCAGCACCAAAAGTCAGCAGATAAGTCAAGTCTATGCATGCCACAGTGTTTATGTGTGTAAGTGAGTTTATGTGTGTAAGCCTGCCTGTCCTTAGCATTGTGTGTCAGGGAGGGCAGGATTAACTCCTGTCACTGGGGGTCTTAAAGGAGTGCCTGTTTACTAAAGCGCTCTATTAATGGCCATTTGGCTCTGCTTACTAAACAAACACACTGTGGAGCCTGACTGGTTCTCCTGACAATGCCTGACAGGTTAGGCTTTCAGACATGGCTGAAATCAATCAGCAGGTTAAGCTGCACCACATTGTCAGGCTCATACAAAACTTGTGGATCACACCAATCATTAGGCGTAGTAAGAAAAGACCTTGCTGTTTAGTAGGAGTGACCCAATTCAGCAATTTTGTTGCAAATTGCTTTTTAGAGCACATACATCATGAAAAAACACATTTATTTATTTATTACTTTATTAAAATAAAAGGTTAATAACCTGCAAAAATGATTTAAGTTTCAAAATATACCATTTACCCATTTACTCTGCCCGCACAGTCCATATATAGACATTAAAGTGCAAAAAAAGACTGCTGTTTTTGTGATGTCACAATAATCAGTGGGTTTATATGTCTGTCTTTTAAGCTTACAGCAGTCTAGCACATTCATGTTAAAGTTATGAGGAGTGTTTTGGCTTTGAATGAGGAACAAAGCAGGGCAGCCAGTGGTCATTTACGTGTATCAGTCTTAAAGGGACAGTAACAAAAACAAGAACTTAGTGGAAAAAAAATAATAAAAGTAAATGCAGTATATGGATCCTTTAATCATAAACTAATTACACTGAAAGGACTGTTTATGTATTAGTGGATAACAATAACAAAATATTTTTTTGCCAAAAATACTTCACTGTATTTGTATAATCTGTTAGAATTGGTTCTCCCATTTGAGGCTTTTTGAAATCACAGATTAAGACATACCCTTCACATCGTTCTTGTATTTGTTGGTGCTTTGGGCATTTTAAGTATCCTTTAACACCCCTCGCCCCCCACCCCCTCACCCACCATCACCATCACCACCACCAGGGTGCACCTAATGTTAGGAGTCCCAACCAGCTGTTGCATCTGTGATTTAGCAAAGGTCAATTCGTGGATGTTTTTAACACCTTCCTTTTGCCTTTGCAGTGCCACCTTCTGTTGTGCTGAGCTGAACTTTCACCAACTGTTTCTTCCTGAGGAATTCCATTTCTTGCTATTCTGTAGTGAGAAAAAGAGAGAGGTGGTGAACTGTAGGACTGTTTGCTTGTGCTGCATGTGATTAGTGAATGCAACAGCTGTTTTCCAAATGGGCCACAAACAGAAACAGTGTGAGAGAGGGATGGTTTGGGCTGCAGGGCTCCAAGGCAGCTGAGGAGCAACAATGACAGGTTTTGTCTTCAGCCGACTGTATCTGAGAGAGGGAGCAGAAAGTGGTGTAGGTGGGGGGAGGGTTTATGAGCTCTGTTGGACACAGGGAGCTGACTGTATCACTTCCTGAAGGCCAGGGCATGTCCAGCTTTTAACCCCTGCAGTGCCATTCTCAGTCATGCCCCAAACACCCTAAACACTCTTACAAACAAAGGTCCCTAAATGGTTCCTGAGTGGTTGTAGGGGAAACCTTTTTAACCTCAAGATCCAAACTCCCCTATAACTCAGCCTATTTGGATTTTAGTCCATCGCATGATTGAATAATAAACCTGGAATTTTATGGGATTAATTAGTATAGCACAGTCATATTTATTTGAAAGTTCTTCAAAAAAAAGTTCTCCACCTAACTCATTTGCACATATATCTCTTTAAAGAACTATCCATTGAATGTTTCGTCAGGGTTTCTTCAGGCTTCATTCCATGCACCTTCATTTTTGAGAGTGCATGGGATATTTGGGCTATCTCATCCTGGACTGGTTCCTTTGTACTGGTCTGTACAAGGCTGTTTATGTAGGGCCTGGCCATCCTCCTGGTCACTCTGAAAGATAATGAGATTGGATGGGAAGAGGGAAACACCACTGACTTCTAACAGTGTCTGTGTTTAGTGAGTCAGAGAGATGAGGGGAAATGGAAAATTATTATATAAAAAGAAAAAGTCATTTTACAGTGAAAGAGGTTTAAATGTGGTCACGCTAATTCTCATGCATTTACATTTACATGTAGTTATTTATCCAGAAGCATAGCAGTGTAGACGTTGAGGAGAAATTTCATTACTAAATAACTTACAAATCAATCCCATTAAATGCATAATTGTTGCAGAATAGTAAGGCTTGAGAATAACAACTTAATAATAAGCCTAAGGTTCATGGGGTTCACTTAATTCACCCTTTTTTGTTTACACTGCTTCCATGGAAGTAACCTAATTTCAATACTAATTTAATCCCAAACCCCTTTAGGAAAGGTCATTGATTTTTCACTGCTGGAAAAAATTCAATTGGCTGCTGATTGCCCTATTTGGTCCTTTGACCTCATGGCACAGCCCTTTTCAATTAAATAAACAGCCATCTTCCATCTCTTGATGGAAGTATGAGCCTGGATAAAAATCCCAGTGCAGTGTGTTGGCCCAGTGTTCTGGAGATGAGATTTAGCAGAACTGAGAGCAGGCCTCAGAACAAGCCAAGGCCCGTGCTGATTGCAATGTCAAAACTAAGCATGCTTTTGACTCTCTTTGTTGCTCTTCTCCTTTCTGTTTCTTGTCCCTATCTCACTTTCCCTCTCTCTTGCTCTGTTTTCCCATCTTTCACTTGCTTTTTCACTTGATCTCAATTGCCCACCCCCCTCCTTCTTGCTTAATGACCAGAAAGATGGCATGCGCCCAAGCTCTAGGAATAAAAGCTCTCTCCAGTCGTTAGAGTCTTGGCTGACATTGCACTGGACACACACACACTCCCACATACTGATTCAGGGACGTTTTACAGCGCCCTGCGAATTGTTGGCTCGTGGAGAACCTGGTGATGGCATTGACTCTCAAGGTCCTTTTGAAGGAGCGTCTGGTTTTTGGGTGTTCTCCACCCAGGCCTTGCTTTGTATGCATGGCAGAGGATACTGTGGTGGTGCATTGCACATTGAAATGCTGTCTGATTTTAAAAGGGAACTTTCATATATCTCCCGCTTTGAGCTGGAGCTCTGTCGTTGTTCCAATGAACTTCAATAAAAACCCCACAAGAAATGATTCCAGGTGCCTTTGAGAGATCCAGAGAAGATTTTTGCTGAAAAGGGAAGTAGTGGTCTTTTATGAGCTAATCTCATTGGCTTCATCTCTCGCCCTCCATCCCCCGCCTCTACTGAAACCCTCAGGGCCCCTGTGGGACTCACAAGACCTTATCTGTGGATTAAGGTGTGTCCCACACAGCATGGCCATTCACTTCCCCCACCACCATCCCACCATCATACAGTAAAGAGTGGACAGGAGCTTTAAAGAGAGTTAAGTTCTCATGGCAGAGACAAAGCTGAGGCACCATGGGAATGAATCTGCAGTATTACACCATCTCAAAGTTTGAATTGGATCCATTTTTATTAATAGTTATATGTCAAAGAGTGTCAGAAGCTACATAAGTTGACAAGCTTTGTGACATTTGTGTTAGTGGCTTCAGCCTCATAGCTACAGTGCAAAACTGAAGAATATTTGGCCACCAAACATCTTGCCTGATTAATTGCATTTAAATTAAGTTAAAAATTGTGTACATTAAAATTTTGCCAGACTGTCACTTTAAGGTGAGGTGAGGAAGCAACAAAACGCACAGAGGCAACTCTCCATACCCTGTCCAGTGCTGGGCAGTGCATGAATCTGAGGTGCTCTGTGCTCTGGATGGTGGCTGTAGGGGGTTTCCCTACTGGCTGTGCCCAGAAACAGGGCCATCTATTCAGCTGCCTCCACAGCACACAGAGGGGGCCACAAAGGCCTGCCTCTTCTGTAGGCCGAAGGGAGAGGGGGGCATCCAGGCTAGACAACAGTGCAGCCGCCCTGGTCCCAGTGCAGGAAAAGAGGGAGCATTATAGAGGCAGTGACCCCGAAACCTCATGAGTCCAGAGGGACATCTCCATTAACCCACCGATAATTAAGGCCAGCTCAGCCAGAGGTGGGGTGCAGGCCTGTAAAATCACAAACTTGGTTTGAACTAATGCGCCTTTGTTGCTGCACCACTTGCTGCTCTGGTGGGGTCAAATAGAAAAAGTTTTGTTTTTGAGGCTGTGTTTTAGTGGCCACTTTACTACGCAGACCATTAGGGTTTCTAGTGAAACCAGTTTATTCTTAGATAATTGGATTAGTTAAATACCCTATCTTGTTATATGAATGGTGTAACCAGGGTTGTCACAATCTAATATTCCAGTAACTGGTTACTTTTCTGATTCTTTTGATGATTGAGAAATCATCTTTATTTTATTTATTTTATTTTATTTTATGTTATTTTACCCTTTTAAAATGTTCTGAACAGTAATTGAACATGCATTGCCTTTCAAAAAATTCCAAAATATGGAAGAAGATTAACTTGGAGTTCTTTAGAACAAAACATAGAACTGCAATAGTGTTGGAAATCAAAGTTCAAATAGATTTCACCTAATCTGTAGGAAGCTGTAAAAAATTAAGAAATTTAAGATTTATCCACAATACTGATCAGAGCCTTAGAGCATTTCTTTATGACCGAGAAAGTTCTGTAACATTGAGAATCAAGAGTGAATCCATTTCCTTGTGTTGGGACCTGGCTGGCAAAAAATAACTTATCAAGAAATTACCATAGGTGGAAAATTCAGGTCCAAAAAGTAAAAATTCTTCCCGCTGCCAGGCTTCTCTGATTACCTCAAATCTGCAGCAGAGGTTTCCATGCAGCTGGAAGAAACTCCTGGATTTTCCACCCCCAGAAACTACAGTATATTATTTATCATTTAATAATTTCTTGGTTTTCTGAAAAAACTTGAAATATGGAAAAATGTTTTATAATACCTTCTAGTGTACATCCAGTAGTCTATCAAATTCAGTGTACATCCTATGTTATTTATTGAGATACCAACATTATTACAAGTGATTCCAAACTTTTGAGCATTACTGTAAATCGGTATGACCATCAGGCCCTGTTTTTCTTTGTAGGATAGACGAGTAGGAGAAAGATGCATCATCATTATGAAAATGGTCATTTAATCTTTGCTCTGTCTTCAGAAGGTCATTTTGAATCAATAATTTTTCAGGTTGAGTAAAAAATGTACTCAGTTCTGACATTGTGGACTCAAATCAGTTGTGACAGGTCTCAACAAAACAGTTCAGGTGCAAAAAATAAAAAAAAAGATTTTGGGCTTTGTTCAGCATCTGTTTTGTCTTAAAGCCATTTCAGCACAACCCTGCTGACTGAAAAGATGTGTTTTTTCTTCTTATGGCTATAAAATTGTTCCTCTATGGTCTTGTATTTATCATTTATTCATGTCCTGATTTATTGTCTGTTGTAAGTAATGAAAGCCAGAGATGGGTAAAGTAAACTCTGTGTGTAATCTGTGCATATCGACAATTGTTGGTACAGTTGTTAGTCCTTCCTGGCCTCTCTGATGTGCCCCAGACTGTCCAGACTGTGTGGAGGCAGGGCCAGAAGGCCTGATTACAGTTGCCACAGGGCAGGCACAATCATGGGGTAGCTTTATTATGTAATTTGTGCTAATTGCCTAGTTAAGGATGTTGAGGAGTGGGCAAAACCACCTACGCTGCTTTAGAGAGCCAAATCAAACCCCCTTCCTACCCTCATTCCCCCTCTCCTGCTCTCATCACTAGACCCTCTGGCCATAGGGAACTCCCCTTCCACAAAAAAATCAACAGTCTACATCCGTCTGAGATCACGCCATGCTAATGCCTGTTTCTGCCAGAGCAAAGGACCCCCTTTTGACCACAAATAAGGGGGGTCTTCCTAGCCAAATTAAAGCTAACTTACACAGTTTTCAGCAGATGTAGCCAAGACATGTTTAGTTTGCATGGCTAACAAGTACTGGAAGATTACACTACAGCAATTAGCACTGTGCAAACTGCATGCCTGTGTCATCACATGCTATTATCCATTAAAAATGAACAATGTATGTACAAAATAAGGCTTTAGTGTGGCTGATTCTACAGAAATCTTAGTTATGTGCATAACACTCTATGCTTTCCCTCAGTCAGGGACAGTAATTTGACCTACCCAGTTGTTGGTGCCTTGCGTCAATCTGTAGCCACATATGCCATGACTTTATTGTTCAATCTGGGCTTGTATCAAGTATCTCGCCCAGGATGACAGGTGTGACTCACAGTCCGCTACTACCGCTGCTCCCTAAGCTAATAAACGTCTGTGACAGTCAATCTCAATGATCTTTGTGGTGTTATATTTCTCTCCCTATCTCAGTCCTGGCTCCGGATGTATGGCTACCTCCCTCAGGCCAGTAGGCAGATGTCCACCATGCGCTCAGCTCAAATCCTCTCCAATGCCATCAGTGACATGCAGAGATTCTATGGCCTGGAGGTCACTGGAAACATGGATCCAAATACTATAGCGTAAGACAATGGCAGCACATGTTGCTGTAATAATTATACTGTACTGTTGACTGAGCAGGATGGCCTGTGGTTATTTTTGTACTTTGCCATAGTCTCTATATCTATTAGCAGACTAAAGTTTTAAAACAGCTACAAGGCTTGATTTAGTCAGTTTAGCATAGCTGATGAAAGTGGTTCTTACGTCTGGTCCTGTGGACCCGCGTCCATGCACAGTTTCAGCTATTCCACACACCAACATACCTGATTATTAGTAATTACTGAGCCCTTTGAGTTAGGTCAGATGATTTGGGCAGAGAATGTTTAAAACTCAGCAGGAAGGGGAGGAGGGGGGTGTGAGGGAGAGCACTAGGTCCTTAGAATCTGTTTGTAGGTTTATTGCTAGTTATTTTGAAACCATATGGCATTATGGTCACCTCTGGCAGTTGTGGGCTTAAACCCTCTTTGAGCAGGATTAGATTTACCTGGCACTGAAATTCAAGTGGTTATCAATGAGATGTAGGATTTTAGTACATTAGTAGTATGACAGTATGCCAGTAATAAACATGACCTTCTGTAACTGATAACAGAACACATTCACAATAATCTGTATTAACTTTAGGAGAATAAATAAGTGCTTTATACTTTACAGACAGACCCACCATCCTGCATTACCTATATTACCTCCTCATCCAACAAATAGTGCTTTCTTGTTAGGATCAAAGTTCACCAGGATACACAGTGATAGCTGTGAGAAAAGGGAGTTCATCTAGTTCAGGCTCCTTCATGGTTCTCCATTCTGTGCATGCTTGTTAAGCTCCTTGTTCTAACTGCTCTCCTGCTCTTCTTCTTTCAGAGCCATGAAGAGGCCCCGCTGTGGGGTTCCGGATAAGTTTGGGGGTCAGATCAAGACCAATGTTCGCCGGAAACGATATGCTATCACAGGCCATAAGTGGGACAAAACACATCTGACCTTCAGGTAGATACGAAGAAGATCAGCACATGTCTTCATGTCATTTTTGGTAGAATATCTTATACTGTCTTTTTTTAACAGCATACAGAACTATACTCCTAAGATCGGGGAGTATGACTCATATGAGGCCATCCGTAAGGCCTTCAGAGAGTGGGAGAAGGTAACACCGCTGACCTTCGAAGAAATTCCCTACATGGAGGTCAAATATGGCCGTCGGAAGGAGCCTGACATCATGATCTTTTTTGCCTCTGGCTTCCACGGTGACAGCTCCCCGTTTGATGGAGAAGGCGGCTTTTTGGCACACGCATACTTCCCTGGTCCAGGGTTGGGTGGAGATACGCACTTTGACTCAGACGAGCCGTGGACAATCGGCAACGAGAATTTGCAAGGTGAGTCAACACAGTTTCTAAAGTCACTACAGCATTGTGAAAGCAGTCTGCTGCCACAGTGCTACAAGGGTTTCCAGTCTCATTTGTAGGCCTGTGACCTTTCAAAATGACCTTATTTTCCAAATTTATAGTGCTTCAGTCCACAGTATAACAGTATGCTGGATTAGCATGCCCGTTTTACAGCTTTTAATGGTCTGACTGTATACACACTGCATCACACAAGCACATTTAAGTGCTCAATTGCCCTTTTTCTTCCGTTGTTTAACTCATGTAAATGTGCCATTTGTCTCTTTGGGCTAATTGAGCCTTACTCTTTACTGTGATCTGGTCTGAACATTTACAAAAGAACCAAATGACATCACAGCTCCTCCCGCCACAGGCTCCCACTAACCGTGAGAGAAAGACAGAGCATATTTTGATTTCTCTCTATTTTGATGATTTATTGTGCATTAGTTAGCTGTTGTTATATGGCATGTGCTCGTATTTGCTGAAAACACACTGATAAGACTTGGGGATTATTATTATTATTAGCAGTAGTAGTAGTATCATTATTACAGAAAATAGTGATTAAGGCATTGAAATACTAAGAAAAAATGATAATAATATCAAAATTACTTATAAAAATAGCGACTTTTGGGCTCGTGAAAGTTTCTGAAGATAATAGAATCAGAATGGCCTTGTAGTCTTTGGTGTTTATTCTGTCACTAGTCTCATTTGAAATGCTACCAGGTCCACCATTGAAGCTGAATTCATTGAAAGGAGAGCTGTAGGAGCCGAAGGAGTACTGGATCTATTTAAGTCTGCTTGTTGAAGTGCTCCATGAAGTGGTTGAGGGAATGCATGCATGCATTGTTCATTAGAATAGAGGTAAAGGCTGCAATGACAGCTATAGCACAAGCAGTTTGTTTTTGAGTCAGTAGACATAGTCCTAATATCATGTTGCCTACACTCTTAAAAATAAATATGCCTTAAAGTGTTCTTTGAAGCAGTGCCATAGAAGAACCACTGCTGGTTCCATAAAGAAACTTCAGCCCCACTTTATATTAAATGCCCCTAATAACTGTGTAGTTGCACATTAACAATGCAAGCAAGAACAATATAACTACGGGTGACGTATCCACTGTTACTTATAAAGTAGCACAGTTTGTGTTTACACATACTAAATGTATTAACACTTCTGTAATCACTGCTGTAACAGTAAATGCATCATTAGTAGTTGCATTATTTTTGGAGTCCCTGTTTCATTGTTGTTGCATTCACTTGGAAGAACAGATCTGGTAAAGATGATGTGAGTCTGAAGAGCCTTTTAATGCTTTAGAGAGCCTTTATATAATATTTTTCTTCTAACCATACATACACTTTTCCTTTTAAGATGTTAGGCGATGTCCGACCCTACTATTTGGCATAGGTTTATGTCATAGAGGCTGTCTGTTTTGTTTTTTGCTCTTTTCTTCTTTATTTGGAATTACATGGAATGAATGCTTGGGAAAGACTTAGAAACTTTGTCATGATATCAATACATTCCTGCTTAGCTTCTAGCAGCTTGGAAGTACAGAGTAGTGCTGATAGTTGGTAATAGGAGGTGCTGTTATGCTGTCAGACCTTTGAGTTAGCGAGACGGATCTTGCTATGATAGATTTAAATTAACACAACATAATGTACCATTCACTGTGAAACTCTGCGTCATAATATAACTTGGATGGAGCTTCAAAAGAAATGTGCTAAATGGGATATGCTGATGAATGCAAGGTCATCTTCCACTGGCTTTAGATGTCTGAAGTGGCTACAGGGTTTCTTTTGTGGTCTATGGTTGAATTCTTGGTCACTGTGTCGCAGCTGCATGCCGATATGTGCCTTATTCAGCCATATTCATGCATTGCTATCATTCATGCCCTTCAGACAAGGGGCAGCTTTCAGTGGTAAGTCATATACATACATCTGTGCCCATCTGAACCTCAGCCTATGAAAGACATCATTGATTTAGCTGCCCAAAGCAATTAGAACAACCGTTTAGCACTCCTCCTATCTTTTGAGAGACATAAGCTCTAATATGGTGGTGTCTCTGGAAAAACCCTGAACAAGCAACATTACTCTCCAGTGACCTCATAAGGCGTGCAGAGATGGTCAACACTGTCCACACTGATGAACAAAAGATACCATCAATGAAGGAAGCGGTCAGTCATCTTTTTTTCTGCTGACTTCATGGTTGGAGAGCCATTTACTCTGCATTATGATCATAAATCGATCTGACAACTGGGATTTGGAGACAGAATATGATTCAAAGAGAGTGCGCAATGTCATGATCTGCCTTTCCATGAATCACTGCAGGCTTTGATGTATAATAAGTTGCAGATATTCTGCAACAAGCCCTACATGCACTGAGTTGGACTGTACAGGTACAATTTACAGGTTTACGATTACTGACTGAAGGTTATCTGTTTATCAGTCCTCCTGTACTCCATCTGTCCATTTAAAAAATGGGCTACCACTTTGGGGGGGAGGGGGGGGGGGGGGTCTGATAGTAAGTAACGTTTTCCTCCTGCCAGAATGTGTCCAACAAACAGTTGTTCTGTGTTTAGAAACTGACCGCTGGGGAAAGACTTGAGGATGACTGAGAGTAGAAAATTGTGCCTAGAAAAAACTACAATCTCTAATTGTACACCTCAAGATGTGCCTAACAGAGGGACTAGTAGGTGTGACTATATACAGTATAAACTCCACCAAAGTTGCTTTACAGTCATACCGGTTTGACATCGTACTGGTATTAATGCTGTGCTGAGAATGGCCCATACAAATAATATCCAATGGTGGTGGTCATTTTCATCTGATGGATGGAATGTAGGCAGGCTCATAAATGTGTATAGAAATGAGTGGGCTTTAGTAAGCAAAAGTTCTAAAGCACATCTTCATTGTAGATGTACTTGATATAATGGTCAATGAGTGTAGCTATGAGGTAGGTGTACCCAATAAACTAGCAATTTGGTGCAGTACACATGCTGGCATGTCGGAGTGAGAAATGAGGATATTTCCACCTCACCCCAGTACCGTGCCTGTCAACCTGACGCCACTGAGATGACTGAGGTTTCAAACAAAGAGGAGATTATGGGCCTACTTGCTTTCAGCATCAATCCGAGTCTAACAGGCAAACCTTAGTCCCAGCATACCCACAAATCTCTTGCTTCCAATCTCTTGGGCTTGCCTTATTTATCCAGCCCCCGTATTTATAGGCCCCTACCATATTTCTAAGCTTAGACAAGGTCAGTGGGGGATTATTTACTATACTTCTTTTTCCTTTGACCAGAGTGTTACATATAGTGCCAATAATACAGCAGTGTAAGTGACCCCTGTGTATCATGTCTTCAGCCTGATTATAGAGGATATTTTCTACTCTGAATAAATGGAGAAGAAAACCACCACATTATGAGATACAAAGAGATGTGGCTACTCTGTGTGTCATCTCGGTGAATCAGCTTTGTCCCCATTTCTGTCTGTTAGCTCCTGCTGACTTACCAGCAGAGCCCCAATTCAATTTGCTTTGTCATTTAATTTGCCTGTCTCTCTTTCTCGCTCTCTCTCCCCTTCTTACATTTGCTCTCTCCCTATCCATCTCCACTTTGCAGGCAATGATCTGTTCCTGGTAGCAGTGCATGAGCTGGGCCATGCTTTGGGCCTTGAACACTCCAATAATCCCTTAGCCATCATGGCTCCCTTCTACCAGTGGATGGACACAGAAAACTTCCAGCTTCCAGAAGATGATCTCAGGGGGATCCAGCAGATCTATGGTAATCTACCCTCTTAGCAAAATGGGTTCTATATAAGACCAATAAAATGGTTCTAACTACAGAGGAAACTCTTTGCTTGCCATTTTTATATGGTCCTGTTAAAACATATATTACTGGTATTTCACAGAGACCCTCCAAACAAAATTTGGTTACAGTTTATGGAAAAGCAACATTTAAATGGCTACACAGCACCTTTTTGGACAAATGACATGAAACCAATATAGACATATATACAGACTTATATAAACACAAAGCTGTATTTATGACAGGTGTTGCCTGTTGAAATAATCCTTTATATATGTTTATGCAGGTTTATGTCAGTTGTAATTAAGGCATATGTAGGTGCCATGTAGCCTTTTGAATCCTGCCTGCAGTTAAGTTGAAAATTTTTTATTAACTCACGATGAGTTGCTCTTACCATTGCTCTTTTAAAACTTGAGCTTTGGCATCGCCAGTGCAGGCCATGTTGTGCCAGATTTTAGTCATTTGGATTAATGTGTTGTTATTAGGCAAGTTAGTTTATGTTGTGCTTGGTTTTAGCATCAGTTTTTCTTGGCAGTATTTATGCTGTGTGTAAAGTTGATAATATTCAGATTTGTAGTAATTTGGTGTGCTTTGCAGTTCAGAGGGTTTGCAACTGGTCTGCAGGGGTCTAGTTTCCCAATGAGATTGTTAACATTAGTGTTATTTTTGGGTAAGTGAAGACTTTCCGTTGTGGGTGAGAAGGCTTCAGAGCTCTACATGACAGAACTTTTAACTCTTGAAAACTTAATCACTATTCAGTCATTAGTCTTAAGATGTATTACACTGTGACTTCTAGGAAAGTATGCAAATTAAGGGTTTAAGGGATTAATTTGATGTTTTATTCATTTGTCCTTTTTGTATTCCTGTAGGGCCTCCTGTCAGTAGCCCAACTCAGGCTCTCCCCACCGTGACCCCTCGTCGCCATCCTAAAGACCCTCCAAGAGCCCCTCCCCGCCGTCCAGACAGGCCACGCACCACTGACCGCCCGGATCAGTATGGACCCAACATTTGTGAGGGCAACTTTGACACGGTCACCATGCTCAGAGGAGAGATGTTTGTTTTCAAGGTGAGTTGGAGTTTCCAGAAGAGCAAAAAGTACTTCGGCAAAGTCCACATCCATGCCTTTTTGTGGATGATGATAGTCAAACGTTTGGGGACACCTACGTTTTTAAAGGTTTTTAATTCAAATTTGGAATAACAGCACATTAAAGACTCAGTATAAAGGAAAACCACATGTGTCACTGTGACAGTGCTACACATTTTACCTTCTTGTTGTGATGACCTCACCAACGTAAAGCCTTCAGGTGTTTAAACCATCTATGCATTTGCTGTTTTTTTTTTAGCTAGTCAAAAAATAAGTAAAATATTCTTAATATCTCTAACCTTAACCCTAACCCTAACCTTGGACAGGCAGTGTAGGAAAGTCAATGAATTATCCAGTTGCTGATCTAGTTATACAGAAGGGTCTGACAGACATATAGTAAGTGGTCAACTGGTTAAGCAGGCAAGGAATTGAAAGAGAAGCTGAGGCCCTTGGGTCTCTGTGTGATTCACTGAGTGAATGATGGTCCTGGTGCACTGTGGTCAGGAGTGTCTTGGCCAATAAAAAACAGAAGCAGTGCTGATTTCCAGCTGTAGCACCTGAGGGCCAGGCTGAGGCTTAGGTCCCTGCTGCTCCAGGCCTGCTCCCAATCAGCCTCCATGGGCTCGTGACCTGTAAAAACCAGTGCCGGCCTTCTTTATAGGCTAGCACTTTGTAAAGAGCAGCACCATGTCTTCTGGCTCTGGAATTCATCAGGAGATCCATAGGAGAACTTGATTTTGGAGTCGAACGGAGTAGACGGTTTTCTGTGTTAAATCATGATTTTTAATATTAAATCGTGAATAAAGACTAAAAATGCAAACACTTGTCTATATGTCAGTACTCTGAGTTTCTAGTTTATTAGCCTTACACTACTGTACTTCTGACCTGGTTCTTCTAACCATTTAAAAGGAATTTTAGGTGTACAATTACTGACTACAGCCCATCTATAATTGGACAATTTGTCAGCCGTCTGACCACAGGACCACCGCTGATCAGATATTATTTCAGTGGTAGACCGTTCTCAGCACTGACATCATTATGTGTTGCGCTGGTATGAGTTTACCAGCCATGTTGCTGGTGTTTTAATATAAATCAAATTTCACTTCTGGGTTAAGAATAGACTGCCAAACAAAGTATCTGCTTTCAGAACCTGTCCCTGGTAAGGAGTTAGGAAATGACTAGTGTATGTCAGGCATAGAAAAAAATGAACTGTAGTCTCTTACAAGGTGAAACAAGGTAGATGGGTCCAATAAAGCAACATGCTATGCGTTCCAACTTGCTATTGAGCAATATGAGATTAAAACAGTGTTGATAGTACATCAGCATTCGAAAAATAGTGCAAAATACATAGCAAGTATCTCTTGGCAGCACAAATATTAATCAGCAGTATTTCAAGTCATGCTTTCTGATATAGCTTGTCAGTACTGGTGTTCAGCAGAGTAAAGAAGTGCATAGAGGGTGTGTTGTAAAGTAATTAAGGAGAACTGTTGAAGGTTTAATTCAGTGGAACTATGGCCCTGGGGAAGAAGTTGTTTTTTATCAGTTCCTTGTGGTTTTATGCTCAAGCTGAGATATTATCCTCTGTTTAATAGAGTCACCTTAACTCTTTCAACTGCAAGAGCCTGTATGTGGACCCACACTTTAATTTTTCACTCCCATCCACATAATTCATAGCAGATAATGAGCAATGTTCAGTAGTTGCTAAGCAATAAGTCTTAAGACTGAATGAAAACCTGTGGTTGAAGGGGTTAAATGTCCCCGAGTCACATCACGTCACATCATGTGATTTCTCCTCTACAGGAAAAAAGCTTCTTCTTTGTCACCATGTCTCCCTTTCTCCCTTCCCTTTTTATCAGAACGGCATGGAGCGGATCATATGATCCTCTCTTTTCATTTGATGAAAGGAGTTCTCTCTCTCTCTTTCTGTTTTTTTGTCTTCCATGCTGTCGGGCTGTGGAAGAGGTGAGGAAGATTGCATAAAGCAGCACGATAGGATATCTTTTGCAAGCATTTTGAAGATCTCAAACAACTATGTACTTTTTAAATAGCTACTAAAGAACTGACCATAGTTCTGTAGAGCTTATACAACTCTGCAAGAGTTCACTGAGCACTTCATCAAAGGACACAAAGGTTAATCCTTTACATCAGTGGTCTCCAACCTTGGTCCTGGACATTTGCTTTCCTAAGAAGTCTAGCTCCAGCCACAAACTGCAGCACTGTCCCTGGCTAATGAACTTCTTCAGAAGTCCGTGATTAGCTGGAATGTGCATGTAATTAATTGGATAAATCACAATTTAATTAAATATATAGTTACATAATTATATAGTACACGCTTTAAAAAGGTACCACAAAGGGTTCTTTGAGTGATGCCATGGAAGAACCATTTTAGTTCCCTAAAGAATAATTTGGTGAGATATGTGTGAACATGTTTAAATTAAACTGTTTAAAAAGTAAAGACATTTCACGTTATGTTAAAGGTTTTTTTTTTTTTTTACCTATTGTTTACCAATGTTGGGATTCTTTAAGTAACCCTTCAATTATGTGGAGGTTCTAAAAGTTTAAAAAGGTTTTTCACAATCAAACATTTAATTGACAACATTTTGTTGGGAAGCAAAAGTGGTTCTTCTATGGGGTCACACACCATGAACCCTGCATAACACCTTCATTTTTAAGGGACAAAGTGCCAAAAAGGGTTCCTTGGGTTTTTGGTTTCTTTACAAACCTTTCAATCAGTATGGTTCTTTAATGGCATGGCTTTAATTAACCCTCTTTTATTTTTGAAGGGTTTGTAACAAAACAGTAATAAGTCTTAGCTTCTAAGGGTTAAATGAAAATTTGGGGAAGTGGTTTTCATAAGCAGTTTCAGATTAGAGTGTCGAGTGGGTCTTTTTGGGGATTGACGGATAACGTAATGCTTTAAGGTCGCAAAATAAACAGAGCTTGATGTGCCTGAGCCTTGTGCTCTGCAATCCTCATTTCTTCCCTTTTTTCATATCGTGTGAGAGTTGGGGTGATTTCCTGTGGCCTACTTGCGAACATGCTTGTCACGTTACATGAATAACCAGCGTTTTATTAAGCCACTAACACGAAAGAAAAAAAGTTACCATGCAACATGTGGTGAGCCAAACCCAGATCTAATTAGACATGCGATATCCCTGCGAGATTTGTGGACAGATATTAATAGCAGTGTTTTGCAAGCATTGTTATTTTATTGTGCACTATGGTTTTGTTACACATTTTTGTTCTGGATTCAGACAAGCTCAAGAGAGCGACCACCCACCAGCTGACTGTATCTGCACCGTTTGAAAGGCCCCTTGAAGTTTGGCAAAATAATTTGTCCATTGCAATGCAGGTGGGTCTTTGGCCATATTAAGATTAATAGAACATGGAACCCCTGCTTTCTGCAAGCATGCTAGAGTGACTCCTGACCCTTAGGGTATAATGTGTCTTGTCAGTCAATTATACTGGCCATGTTTAGGGCTCGTGGAGAAACACGGCTGGAGAGGATGGGTTAAATTTAGAGCCTGCTGGCTGCAGGCTTGGCGCTGGCTTTAATTTGGGTCAGGTTTGGAGTAATCTAAAGGTCTTGGCTTAGAGCCCGAGAAACAGAGGAGAAAAGCGAAAGGCTTGCTCATGGGCCCTCTCGTTTATAGACCTGCAGGCAGTGCACAAGGACTGTATCCACACGGGAGAATACATAGCATGCTAAACAAAATAAACAAACCAAAAAGGGTCTTTGGAGCAAACACTTTTAGTTCCCTAAAGAACTAAGAATGGTTCTTCAAGGGTTCTTCAAAGAAGAAGTGGGAAGATCCTTTTTAGAGTTCTGTATGTAACTTTGTACATATACAAAATTTTAATCTCCTTTAACGCCAATTTCAGATCATGAGTATGTCACTGATGTGTTTTAATTAGCTTCATAAGAAGTTTATGTATAGTAGTTGTATTGGAGTTTGTAAAAGAAAAATATTTGTGCTCTTTATTTTGTTGTTTTACACAATTAATAATCATTTGTCATGTTCTCTTTGTGTGGTAGTATATAGTGATTTTTCTGTTATATACAGCTGTACAAATCAACATTTAAACATTTAAAAACAGCTAGTAGTTGCTATTGATAGGTATTTTTAGCCATTAATAATAGTAGTTATAATCTTTATTTCAAGACACTAAAGCTCAGGTCAGTTATAAAAAAAAGATGTGTGTTGCTGTTTGTTGTGGTTTAATTTACAATAATAAGCATGTGAATGCGACTACACGTTCAGCCGTCCTTACCCATAAATGGCTAGGAAAGAGACCCCACTGAACACAAGCTTTGTTGTCCAGAAGATCAGAGTTTTGGTCTCTCCAAACTCTAGGTTTAAAGCAGTCACACTTCGAATTTTCTCACGGAAATGCATCTAGTTATTTATAGGTTAGCCCTGCTGATTTTATGCCATCCAGTGTTATGACCAGCCATCACTGCCAGTTAAAGGTTTTTTCCTAGGGCCTGAAGTCCTAGCCAAGAGTCATTTAAGGAGGCCTGCATGATGTGGGCAAAATACATCACTGCAATTTTATTTTTATATACAGCAATTCTGATGTGCCTCGCAATATGAAAACACATTAACATTAACACTCTACATGGGTAAATATAGCCTTCCATTTTTTTAAACCAGAATTGTTTGGATTAAGTTAATATCCTGACACAAACAAGCTCATCTGGAGATGTCTATGACTGCTCAGGATGCTCATCTGACAGATGAGACCAATAGTTCCCTTACTTTGAGCTTGCCTTCCCAAGGTGTTAGATTGGTTTCGAAATTTCACAATCACTTTTCCCCCACCCAGATTTAACCTAAAATTTCTCATGGTTGTTCCCAGATGTTATGAGATTGGCCCCGCGAGGCAAGGGGCCCCCAGGACCAGGATTGGGGAACACAATATTGCAAATCCTGGTGATCAGAAGATGCTAATTATTGGAGCATTATCACAAATACTAATAAAACCCTGGGTTGTCAGTGTTGATATATCAGTCAGGTGCTAGCTCACAGCACACAACCTTTAAAGTGTTATTTGTTAGGTTCATTTGCAGATTGCAGCTTTCTGCAAAGTTAGTACTGGAAAGGCCTATATAATGTTTGACAAATAAAATAAAGTACCTCCCTATTTTGTATGAAAAAGGCCCATTCAGTTGAACAGTGTTGAGTAAAACAGGTACACTGGAACTGAACTGAAGGCTTGAGTTTGTTGGTTAACAGGTTTCAGTGGTTCCACACCAAGAATGTTTTGAACATATGTTTTCAACAGCTTCCTGGTCAGATTTGTGGTTGCTTGGTTTAAATCCATTTGAACATGGAAACATGTTATATTCCCTGAGTGCTTAGAGTGTGTGTTGCAAAGAACACTGTGGCTTGGCATTCATGATTTACAAACTGGCCTGGTTTCGGCCTCGGTCTGGAGGAGTACCAGCAGCCTTCAAAAATCTGAGCCTCGCTGACAGCTGCTGGAGATCTGAAGTGCCAAGAGGACCACTAATAGACATGAACATCATGAGAGAAAAACTTCCAACAGGCCTTGTCACTTTCTAACACACTTGCTTTCCCCCGCAGGGTCGCTGGTTCTGGAGGGTCAGGAGAAACCGCGTGCTGGATAACTACCCCATGCCCATTGGGCACTTCTGGAGGGGCCTGCCAGGAGACATTGACGCAGCGTACGAGAGACATGACGGCAGATTTGTGTTTTTCAAAGGTGATTGTATCCACCTGAGTCCACTTAATTCATATAAATGCCATTTTTAGCCTTGTAAAGACATATATGTTGTTAAAAGCTCACTAAGTGGAAAGCATTACACATGCCAGTTCCGCTGTACGTCAATGTGCCATGCCCAGTGTATGACTAATTCCTGTCTTTAGCATTTGGGACCCATTGATTTTGATCGATGTCATTTAGTAAAGGAAGTGTCTTTGGTCTGTGATTTCCCTTAAGTAACTATTAGCTTAAGGCTGATGAATTTTGCAGGTAGAGTTAGCGAGAGGACACGAGTTTTTAAATTGTGGAGCCCCTATTTGGACACAGTAGGGATTTTATTGCATACTCTGCGACTTATAGGTTGGTACTAAAACCCTTACGAGGCTGCTTGAGCTATTGCTCTTTACCTCTTAAGTCTGTCTGACAGTTGTCCGGGTAGTGAAGCACAGGTTCAGCTTACATTTGCATTGTGTTTTTTATTACTTCATTAGGCTGTAATCGAAAACGGCCTTGTGGCCATGAGGGTTTATCTGATTGTTCTTGTAGTTGTGCTCCATTGAGATCTTAATAACTTCCTGCATATCATATCTATGTGTCTTTTTACATCCACCTCCATTAAGGAACTTTGTTCCAGAGTTTTGCAGGCTATTGTTCAGGTAAAAAGAGAGAAAGAAAGACAAAGAGAAAAGTTGTTTTTCTGAGAAATTTGGAAAACGTCTGTAGGGCAAGTGATGTCATTGGCAAAGTCTTCTTAAACTTGGATGCCTGCCATCAGAAAGAAACCAGGGGACCAAAAAGTCTTGGACGGCAACATCTGTTATATTTGAGGCGAGGCCTCTATGTTGCATCAGCCAGTTGTTTCCCCAGATGCCGTCTGCAGAGGTTGCACTTTTTTGGAGGCCAGTAGGTCAGTAGAGTCCTAAACTGGGAGAGGGAAGATGGTACTGTCATGTCTGCCATGTTGTAAAATAATAATAATAATAATAATAATAATAATAATAATAAAAAACTCTACTAATCTTTTATGGTGCTGTGCAGTGCTGTGTTATTGGTCAGACCACAAGGAATGTTGGACTGGAACCAAACCCAAACTGTTACTGCATCTTTTGCAATGCTGTCATCCACAGTGATTATTTATGCTTGTAAGTAAGCAGCAAAACAAGCCTATAACAGAATCAGGGAGTTTCTTGCCCGTTTCTATGACTACCTCAGGGAAAGTCCCCAGATATTCACCATAAAAGCCTATTAAGCGTGCAGCAAAACTGCCCTTTCTTTCTCCCACCCTTTTTTTCTCTATTATCTCATTGTTGTTTTTAACTCTTGACTCTGAACGTCTTGCTCCTTAAGCGTCCACATTGCACTCAAAACCTTTCCTTTCATTCTGTGCAGGGAGTCGGTACTGGCTGTTCCGGGAGGCCATTCTAGAGCCAGGTTACCCTCAAGAACTGATGGATTATGGCAGAGATATCCCCTACGATAAGATAGAGACCGCTATCTGGTGGGAGCCATCTGGCTACACCTATTTCTTTAAGGGAGACAGGTGAGCAAACTGTCCTGACTGTTCCTTTGACCAGATCCAATCCGAATCTAATATTGGTCATATACATTACCACTCAAAGGTTTTTGCACACCACAGGTATCCATTTATTTCATAAACTACACATTTTTATCTTTGCTAAGCATTGGTAAGTTGTTGAGTGAACAAGTATAAATGAAAATATGTCATATAAAACAAGTTCCCTTTATAAGATGCAAAGAATCTGTAACAGTGCATGTCTGACATCCTATTAACTGGTTGTGTGGTGATGCAGAGTCAAATTCTAGACTGTC
>JBBPCZ010000040.1:4614244-4637070 GCA_037974445.1 Brycinus macrolepidotus | reverse complement strand
TCCTATTAACTGGTTGTGTGGTGATGCAGAGTCAAATTCTAGACTGTCCTTTAACTTTAAATGCACTCGTTAACTGTGTCATCACTTAGCTAAATAGCTAAATAGTTAAATAGTTAAATATATAAGAGTTAGTGATCCACATTATAATTATAATTATATTTTGTGGCTTTTTATAGGTCAGTAGTGATGAATAACAATATGACATTTTCTGGCTAATAAAGGTACTCAAATGGTGAACATACTGTACATTTATGATTTATTAGTGTATTTTAGTAAATATTAAATGAGTAACATGCAGATGTGTGTAAAAACTTTTGACTGGTAGTGAATGGTAAAGACATGTGTCACCCAGGTGTCCAAAATGTACTTAGTTGGTTTTACACTGGAACTATATGCAACCACACCAATTAGTGCATCATCGTGTCAGAAACCCCTAAAGCAAGTCTACTTGAGATTGCTTAACAGCTTGCCATGAAGCAAGTGCCATGATTTCGGTGCGTGTTTTGCACAATGCTAACTGAGTAGCTATAAATCTCCTTTGGGTTACATTAGATTGCAGCTCCAGTGCAAAGCTGAAGAACCACACTTTGGGCACCAATTGTGTTTCGGGTTTGAGGTGAGGGGGGAGTGGTGTAAATCTTATTTTCCACCAAATTACTGCCTAAAGGGACTCATTTCTTTATATGATCCCAGGAAGCTAAACTCTTTCTGCCATTCCTTTGTTCATAGGTACTGGCGCTTTAACGAACAGTCACGCGCGGTAGATCGAGACTACCCTAAGCCCATCAGTGTGTGGGACTCATCAGTGCCTGTGTCTCCCAAGGGGGCCTTCCTCAGCGATGATGGAGGTGAGCTGGGGGAAGGGCGGGCCGGGAAGCTGCCTGAAAACTCAATCCATTGGAGAGAAAGGGAGGGTTAATCAGCGAAATAGAGAGAGGGAGGTTGGGGGAGAAATGTGATCAGGGAATTTAACTTCAGAGCAGTGGAAAGAATGACATCACTGAGAGAAAGGCTTTTTTTCTCCCTTTGTCCTGTACTAGTCTCTTCAGCATTGTGAGAAGTGCTCACACCAGAGAAAAGCTCACACCCTTAACATGAGAACCATTGATTATGCAGTGTTATTCACATCAGGAACTTTGAAATAATTATCTAAGATATGAGTTTCCGCTGCTTGACATTGGCTGTTCTCTTCCATTGTGTCGTCCACATCATTAGGCAAGTGATTGTAATGTGTTACATGAGTTTCTATTACTGTTGCACAAACATACACTACCATTTAGATATGTATAATCACTTTTGTTAATCGTATAATCATATGAAAATGTAAAATATTAAGAAATTGATGTCCATACTATGCAGAGATGATTCCATAATTACTGGGAAAGCTCTCACACTGAGAGAGAAGTACTTGGGAAATTAATATACTGGATGCCCCGTATTTGAAAAGCAGCGATGCAGTCTTGAGTCTGATAACTTGACAAGAAATTATAAATGTATTATTTATATAATAAAATATTAGAAATATTGAATTAAACTTTTAAAATAACCCTCTGGGATCTACTTTGTACTATTATAATATATGGTATTGTTGTATATAAATAACAAATAGTAGGTGAATGCCCAAGGACTCTTATACATTTCCAGTCAGGTGGCACATGCATACTTACTAGTGTTCAACATTCTGTCTTTCCCCCCTGCAGCCTATACATACTTCTACAAGGGCAGTAAATACTGGAAGTTTGACAACCATCGTATGAAGAGTGAGCCTGGCTACCCCAAATCCATCCTGAGGGACTTCATGGGCTGCAGTGTGGACCTAGACCCAGACAGAGACACGGACGTAGACCCGGGCCGCAAGTGGCCCGACCGAACGCCCTTCAATCCGGATGCTGGGCGGGACAAGGACAAAGACAAAGACAAAGAAAAGGAGAAAGAGAAGGACCGGGACCGCACCAATGATGTGGACTACAAGGAGGAGACAGAAGAGAAGACGAATGAAGTGGACGTGGTGCTGAAGATCGATGAGACAGAGCGCACCATGAATATCATCATGGTGACTGTGCCCCTGGTCCTGGTGCTGTGCATCCTGGGCCTGATTTACGCCATCATCAACACACTGCAGAGGAAAGGGGCGCCCAAATACTTGGTGTACTGCAAACGCTCCTTACAGGAGTGGGTTTAACTTTAGCCCCACAACTCTGACCTCTTATCTCCACTATTCTCTGCCCATGTTCTTTTTCATCCTTCTCCCAATATATGTAAAGAACAAATTTGAACAGACAGACACACACACACAAAACACGCCTTATACTCCTTTATCCCATGGTGCTCTTCTAATGCGTTGACTGTAGTCTATTTATATCAGGAAGTTTGCACATTGTTTTTGTTATTATCCTTTCTTTCATCATGGGTTATCTCTCCCCTGCCCTGCTTTTGGGTTCATATTGAGTGCACATTTCTCTTCATTTCTAAAAAAGGAAGTTTCTCTGTTCTGTAACGAGGAGAGATAACTGCCTTCTCGCCTCAGCAGTTGTACACTAGACGAGGAGAATGCAAGAATCCAAAACAGCAGAAATCAATAAGCGTGAGAAGTGTAGTACAAAAAAGGGAAGAATGGATGTAAATCTCTCCATCTCTGAGATCGCTCTCGAATCACTCCCTTTACTCAGGTCTTAGCCGTCGCCTGCCCATTGACCGGGCAGGTCAAAGTGCAGCAGGAAAGGCCTGGTGTAGAACAGTGAGGGCTGTAGCTGCCCTATTCAATGCAACTGTGCATTCTGGATCTCTGCCTTTAGCCATGCTTGCCTATGATGAGGAACAAGAATCCCATGCATTTTATTGCCTTAGTCAAACCACTCATGCTATTGTTCTAACAATGGTGCCTTGGTCTTGCCAGCCAAAAGCCTTCCTGTGGTTTTGCCGCTATAGGAGGAGCCCTCTGACCTACCCCATGCTGCCTGGCGTGTTGCTTTCTCTCTATAGCCCTGTGATACTGTGTTGACTATAATCATTTATTGTTAGAGGAGCGTAGCTCACGTGGTGCTTTTCATTTAGACAAAGGTGGCGTACTGTGAAACCACTCTGCAGGGGATGGTCGGGAACATTTGAGGTACTAGAGGGTAGAGGGAGGGGTTTTAGCAAATGTTGATGTAGGAGCTATTAGCCAAGTATAGGCTTGCTTTAAACAATACAATAAGGTGCGTACCGAAAGAGAAAGGCCATAAAAACATTCCACTAGTACATACCACTAGTGCATACCACTAAAGCGCAACAATTGGAAAAAGCCAATAAAAAGCATTCAAGTTTTGCTTCTCGTACCCCAATTATAAGTAAAATCCTTACTGGGCCTCTCTCTCCCCTCTGTTAGAGACTGTTAGATAATCCTCTCATTTTTAAAAACAGCAGGTGGGTGAAAACATTGCTAACCCCCAGCCACCCCAACACAAATCCCCTCAGCACCAAAGAAATCCCTCTCTCATCTGCCCAAAAGGTGAGAGGGAAAGAGTGAGGGGCGTGAGTGAGCAAGAGAGGAAAGGAGGAGTTTGTGTAAGAGAGAGAGAGAGAGACATCTGTGTCAGTTCAAAGGGGACGGAGGGGGTTCAGCTGCAGAAACCTTATCTGGTAAGTCCTCTGGAAGAGGCTTACAGGCTGTTATTCCAAAGGCAGGGCCGGGTTATTTTACACAGATGAGGCTGATTTTAAGCATGGGGGAGGAACAGAGGGGGGCTGGCCTGATGCTGCGTTCTTGAGGTATCAGAATTATTGTAAATACAAGTTCGCAACTTAAAAATAACATGCCCATGAAAGTTCCTGTGGTAATGTAGTAATTACAAGTCGAAACTCTGGAATACCCGGTACTGGACAATTATGAGACCCGAGTCTCTGACCACTAACCTTTAACCTTTCATCATAGTGGAAGAAAGGATGGTATCAGTGGTCAGTAGTGGGTAAATTGTTAGGAACATACCAAAAATAAAGGAAGCAAGCTAACTAGCAAATTTGCTACCAGATATGTTCTGACTACAAAGCACTCGAAAGCCTTTGTAATTGCAACTTTTGTAATTAGAAGAGTACCCTTCGATGAGGACAGGAAGGCAGCATGAGTGGCTAGCGGGGAAAGCGGAGTTAGGCTGAAGTCCCCATATGGGAGCATGCTGGCATGCGGTCGTGGTGGCCACTCTGCCACGGGTTATTTTAGAAACACATACTTTGAATGAGAGCGGAAACAGGATCTGTGGCTGGCATCCGTTCTCCTTCCATTCAGGAGCTCCAAGCTGGACTTTGCATGTTTGCCCACACTCATCAGGATTCCACAGAGCAGACTAAGGCAGTGACTCGGCTTTGCAAGATGGAGCTGCCGTCCTTGTTTAGAATATAACTGCTCTTTGAGGTGCTTTGCTTAGTCTACGGCAACCATGGTCTTGGAGTACCCCTGCCTTGCATAGTTTAGTGTTCTCGACTCTTACACTCCTATTTCAACTCAGGCAGTGGCTTGTTAATTTATTGTTTGGATCAGTTCTGTTAGGGGAGGAGGGAACCACTTAGGATCCACTGCCCTGTACAGTTTCTAATATTCCATGACACAGCACACTTGATTGTCCCATGAATAAGTAGCATAGGTAGCTTTTGAGATTGATTAGATGTGTTGGAGCAGGGAATTCTTGAAACTATGCAAGGCACGCAAGGCAGTGGGTCTCCAGGACTAAAGGTGAGAATCTTTGAGTGCTGGAAAAACATCAAAATATGTATAGGAGGTATGGTCCAGGACCAGGATTGGGAACCACTAGTCTACAGTGTTAACCTCATAACACTATGCAGATTCCAGGAAAACGCCAAAAAAAATGGTGTCCACCTCACTGGAGATGTGCCTCTAAAAATCCCTGTTATTGACCCTCCACCAGCAGAGGAAAGTTGTTCATTTTGTAAAGCCAGAGAGGACAGCATGAAGGAGAAAACGAAAGAGTGCGGTATTATAAATATTGCCTTGCCGGGCGAGGTTCAGTCGAAAGTGCTTTCATAAATATTATTGGGAAGGTAGAGGAGACGGAGGACAGTCATGATCTGCATGCTGCCGCTGATTGAGGCCGTTGGGTGCGGTTGCCAAGCAGCGCCCCCAACGCACACCACCCCCCTCCAACTCGATGTGCTCTCCGTCATCCAGGGAGATGTGGAGGAGAGTTAATCAGAGATAAAAGCTCTTCCGCCTCCCCCTCCCCTCCTGCCCAGATCAATGAGGAATACACAAGCAAGCCTGAAGGGTATCTGGAGGGAGAAGAGACTCAATTCACTCACACAGACAGGCCCAAACCCGATGCAAGCCCTGTCTGTGTCCACATGAGCAGACCTTTACCTCATTCCACACCTTTATGGCCTTGCTGTTCGAGACCTTGTGGCTGTTTTTTGGTATGCAGTTTGTGTTTGCTCATCCAATCGAAACCAAATGCTTTGTCAAGGCCTTCTAAAATGATTGTTCTTGTGAATAGTTCACCTTGCTTTTCACAAACCATAGATTCTTCTCAAAGTGGACAATTTACGTGTAAGGTGTAACTCAGATACAAGGTGTAGCAGATCCAGTCTAGCCTCAGTCTAGGCACTTAAACCACTCCTTGACTTTGGATTTTGAATGGCTCTCAATGGCCCCTCTCACTCTGGGCATTATTGTCCTGCAACTTTTTGTCTTCTGGCCAACAGGAAGAAAGGCTGGGCTTTTGGCCAAAGCCAGGAAGCATCCTCCCACAATCGCTCACACTCTAGCATAGCGATCTTAAAGGCATTGTGTGTAGGTGACCTTGGGGAGGTTTAGTAAAATATTTCTTAGATATGCAGCTCAATGATCTGTATTGTTTTTAGCATGCAGATTTAATCCAACCAGGAAGACACATGGAGAGAAGACCTGCTGAGTTGACAGATAAATTCATTTCAGTGATTTTCCTTGTTTTGTCACTTTTTGTGATTTAAGAGGTGGTGGCATTCCTTCTGTAAATGTCTCTGACCCACATGTCCTGCTCATTATGCACTTGTCCATTCGTCCCACAACTGCAGTGAATAATATAAACAAAGGATCTCGTGGTGACTTGCAAAAGACTTGCAAAATGTGTTGTATTTCAGTGTCATGTCTAACCATGTGGTATCAGATGAGTAGACGAGTCAGAGGATGTTTGGTATTATTGTGCCATCTGCACCAAGGCTGTGTGCAATTGCATTATGATCTCACTCAGTAACAAATGTGACAGTATGTCTAGGTCTGCATCCCTGTCTCAGAAGCCGTTACTCCAAGAGCCAAGCGCAATGCTTTTTAATACTAGATGTGGCAATCCATTCAGATTACCAGGTCAGGTAAAGAAAAAAAAAGATCACTAATGTAAGGCAATGTTTGGCACGCAACTTTTGTTGCTGCAGTTATTTTTTAAAAACCTCATCTTTATTAATAATGATTAAATGTATGATTATATTTTTGTTGCTGCAGTTAATTTGTTTTCCTGATCTTATTTGTCCTTAATTGGTTGTTTTTAAAATTGTAAATATTGTAGGACTTTTTAAAGGTGTTTTTTTTAGATTTTTACTTTGTTAATAACATTCCGTTCTTGTGATTAGATTTTTTTTTTTCTGATGTAGAAGCTGAAGATTTTATACATTTGTGTTGTTTGTTGATCACATCTGTTGAGTGTCTTTAACGATCCATGCTGGACATGTAAACAATAATAAATAAATGCTCTGAAGATGAGATATGGTCAGTGTGATCTACTAGTTACTGTTAGTAATAATGACAATAAATGTGCAATAAAAAAATAATAAAACAAGTATTTTAAGTATTAGCCTAGTTAAGTATTTAAGTAAATAAAGTACACTGACAAGAAAAAATACATCAACAGTAGGGGCCCCAGTATAGAGCCCTGTATAACACCACACTGACTGTCATTATGTTTTCCAAAACAAGACTGTAAATGTAAACTGTAAACTGTTTTTAAGTTAAATGTGTTTAACCCTCATCTAGAGAGATTAATTGTCATAAACTGACATGCTGTCATTTATTTTATAATTCTTAAAAAAGTTTGTTTCAGAGCTTAAATGCTCTGTCAAAAAAGAATTCACAGATGAACACATTGCACAGCAGCCATAAACATGGCATTTTACCCTTTGTATTACTCACTCTTTATATTTGACAGTGTCTGAGTAAGCAGTTCTCAGATTATGCTGATAGAACACACCATGGCTGGATTTTTTTTCCTTTACTGTCAATGTTGTACAGTACAGTCCTGAAAGGAGCTTAACTGTAAACAAACCTTCTTCTATGCTTCCCAACCCCCCTCTGAAGTCTGTCCTCTCCCTCAGGAGAGAGCTCAGGGTCCCTGGTTTGGGCTGCACTTCCTCTCCCTCAGGAAAGACCAGGGCCACGTGGGCCATGGGAGACTGGGCGGGATATTTATAGAGACCCACTGAAGGACAAAGGACGGGAGAGGAGAGGAAGCCTACAATGCAGCTCAAAAAAAGAGCAGGTGCCATAAACTGTGAATACAAACAGAGGTAGCCTATGAATCAAGGCATCGTCTATGCAACAGATTAGTATTCATATCATAGTTTTAGGGGCGTACATGTTTCTGTACTCAAGGTGTCAATCTGCCATACTTAAAGGATATTCAGGATGTGAGCCTTCATCCATCATCTGAGCTGCTTATCGCTAAACACGGTTGCTGGGGTGTTGGAGCCTATCCCAGTGCTTATAGGGCAAAAGGTAGAAAAACACCCAGGACAGGTAGCCAGTCCATCACAGGGCAGACACACAGTCACACATAGTAATGTCTTTGTCCTGTGGGAGGAAACTGGAGTACCCAGCTGAATCCCACACAGATATGGGGAGAATATACAACCTCCATACAAAAAGGACCCTTGGCCACTCCAGCCAGAGATCAAACCCAGAACCTCCTTGCTGTGAGGATACAGCACTACCCACTGTACCACTTTTCCCCAGGTCTACAGAGCTATTTAAATATGATGTATAATCTAAATCATTCTCTTACAACATGCTTACATAGATTTAATGCCATATTCTTTTGAAGTTCCTTAATTTTATTTCTAATCTTGTTTTTAGCAGTTGCAAGTTGACAATCCTGTGTTGATGTTTATGTCAACATTTCAGTCGAGCTTCCTCCAAACCTCTCTATATTTTTGCTCCAAGAAATACATTCGTTGCATCAATTAGTTCGCATTACATATATATTGTCCCCTTCACATCATCATGTAAGGTTCATATACCATCTAAGTTGCACAAACACTTTTCTTGGCAGACAGTGCCAGTGAGACATCTGGGCCTGGGCAACATTCTTGGTCAGCAAACACCTCTCAGTATTGTTTCTGCTTCAGTCCTGCTGTGTTTTAATTGCTTGCTGAACTCCACCTGGGTTCTGTTAAACAAACCCACTTAGCACCTGCCCATCCCCAGAGAATGGGTAACCGCTAAGGGCTAACTAGAGCAAGCAAAACACCTGTGCGACCTGGCACTGTCGCTGGCATGCCTTGCCACACTATCTCTCATTTACTCTTTTTTTTTCCTCCTTCTCCTTTCCTCCAGAGAATGAGGTCACTTTTGAGAGTGTAAAACATGTGGTGGAGGAGTGTTTATTTGAGTATTAGAGAAGGACAGTGAGGGGAGGGTGGGCAGTGCATGTTGCGACCCACCCATTGCCAACACACTATTAACCTTCTCCATAAAATGGATAATGTTCTAACAAAACAGAGTGAGCACATTCTTTGTTAGAGTTTGAAAGCTTGCCTCAACAAACCTGTTTTTAATGCCAACAGCTCATAACGTACAACGCCTAAATTAGAACACAAACCATTTCCAATCTCATTTTGAGACTAGGCCTTAGTTTGACTCAACCCACAGGAGTGAGAGGTGTGCTGTGACTAGAGATTTCAACCGTGGGTGGTGGCATTATTTTTGGCATGCATAACTAAGGCTGAATGATCTGGGTATTGGGTGAATATTGTGACAAAAACATGAAATTAAAAAGGATACCTAGACTGACTGTTCCTAATGGAGCTGATAAATCTAGTAATGTGAAGGGTTAGTTTAGGAAGTATTCTCATTAGGGCTACACAATACTGACAAAGTAGCAGATATCAAATGCATTTCTGTACACTGAGATTGCAATATAGCTTACAATGCACAGAAAACACATTAGTGAATCACTGATGTCGTTTAAGATTGTCCTGCAAGCATAAGTACTATGTCAAAATCTTAAACACTAAAGTGAATAACTTTACTAAGCCGTCAGAATAGAACAAATTGACACTTTACAAGAATTTAAGTTTACAAAAGAGAAATGTGAAACATTTGACTGTGTTACTCAACACATTACAGTCTGCAGTGTAAACTAAATTAAAAGTGGAAGCATGATAAAGATATAGTTGAGTGAAAGTCAGAAAATATCTCCATTTAAACTTACTCGGGTATATGTTAAAAACAAAGAGTCAGCACCTGTTTATTGTTTATTTATTATGATTTTTGCTTTGCAAATATAATGTAGTCATAACCATTGCGTTGCACAGCATTATGCCTCACTCTAACGCTGGTATTCAATTTGCTCTTCATTTTATAATAAAAAGCAATACAATAAAACAATAAAAAATAATGAAGTTAAAAAAAAATACAAGAAAATAATATAAATGAATAAAATCTGCAGTAACTCGACTTACTGGGAAAAAGTGTCAGAAACTGGAAAAGTAGGGCTTTTTCTGTTGGAAATGAAACTGAAAAAAAGTTCAAGTATTTAATTTACTTGAAAATACTTGAGTAATGGACAAGCCTAAGTACTGTAATGAAGTACAATTACATAAGTATGTTCCACCTGTTTGTTATTATCTGTTGAATCAAGTGAATGCCTTAATTTACCCAAGCACAACTTCTGTGATCAGTCAGGGCGCTCACAACACACCACAAAACATTTCGTGACTGCTTATAGGTTCATCTGCATATGGCAGAACAAAATATAAACAATTGTCTCAATTTGAAATACAAAGTAAAGCATGCTAATATCTGCTGATAACAGAAATGTAAAACCGTCTACACCTGACCTGCTCTATGTGGGAGTCATTGTGAAGGCAGCCAGAAGGCAGCTGCATTAGCTTTGTCCACAACACTCTATCTACACCTGCACAGCCTCAGAGGTGTTACCTTTAAAGCAGTCCTTCTAAGACCATGTCTGTGTTTTCCATTTGCTGACCCAGCTACAGCAGCAAACCTAACCGGTGTATCCTGGCAGTGCTCCCATATGACCACACACACACACGGATCAATGTGAAAACTGCCTTGTCAGCATTTTTTGGCTGAGACAAACTGAAAGACACTTCAAAAAATGCATACTGAACATAGGCATCATTTATGCAGGGGACGCTGGGGACATGTCCCCACCACTTTTTTTGGAGGGCCATTTCATCCCCAACACTTTTTGAAAGATCAATAAATCTTGCACCCCCCATCAACAGAAATACATCCGCCAAGCAAACACAAAAAAACACCACCAACAAACACCCCCCCCCCCCCCCCCCCACTCCCCCAACACTGGTTGACAAATAGGCTCAGCATAGCCCCCACCATTCTTCAGAATTGCTCGTTGTACGGAACACACACTGGTGCTGTCTAATTACGTTAAAGCATCCAATTTTCTAAACACCCACTGAAACACAAGAAAAACACAAACAGCTGGGAAGAACCACAGGAAGAGGAAGGATGAAGAAGAATCCAGGCCAGTTTCACAAGTCGTTTTTCCAAACATGAGTGGGTTTTGAGTAAATAAGTAACAGGAGGAAGTTATTCCTGTGAAATAATGCTTCTGGGAAACCTGTGTCAAAATGTGAAGTGAAAATTGCATCAAGAATACTCTTGAAAAGTTAAATCTTTTCAGAAGAACTGTAATTAATGCAGGCTGCTAGACAAAAAAGAATCATTAATAGTAGCAATAGTAACGTGTTGCAAGTGACCCATCTGGAGATGACCATTTGTTTTCCTCTTGGATATGTTCTATTAAGCAATCCGTATGGTGTTTAAGAGGAGGTATCGTCACTATATTGACCTTTATGTTTCAGTGAGGTGAATTCATAATTGAGCACAGATGTCAAATGAGTTAAGTCTGTAATGTACAGCAGTTTCGAAATGGTGCTTTTAAAAAACAGCACATAAATGAGTTGATGTTTAAGCAACAGTTATGGAAAAAATCATGTTTATACTTTTTTCTCAAGTTGAGTCAATCAGGAAAGGTATGTTTCACTCTGGATCTAAAAGGGTAACACATCTAAGTAATGAACGCTTAAAACCACCTGCTAGGATTGTATAACCACTGACAGCAGGTTATAATTCTGGATGATGATCAGATTTTACAACCAGACCTACTGACTGTAGACTGCTGTACATTATAGCCGTCAAAAAATTAGTCCAAATGGAGAATGAATCTAAGGCCATGTCCACACGTACACAGGTATTTCTGAAAACGGAGATTTTCCGTTTTCGTTTTTTTTTAAAATCACGTCCACACCAGCACGTTATCAAAAATATCTCCGTCCACATGCAATCGCAAACACTGATAATGATGAGATATAGGCAAATAATATGCATAATCAGAGAAAAATATATTTTATTTAAATGAGAAGAGCCTAGATAGATAGATGTTTAGAGGTGCATAGAGCCAGTTTATACAGTCAGGTTCTAATGCTACCGTGAAGCAGGGCACAGGCTACTTCAGATCCTGCCATGCTTGCAGCGTGTAGTGATTCTGGACAGTGCTGATGTTTCCTAGCTTCAGATAGCATTCAGCAAACTGCAGAAAAAGGCATTTTAGAATCAGAAAACTTTATTGATCCTAGAGGAAATTGTTTACGTAATGACGGCTAAGACACAGACCCCAGAATAGCCACATACACTCATATTAAAAGAGCTTTTAAGATATTAATCACCATAAACTGGTGACCCGAACGCAAAATAGCACACAAATCAGCGTCCACCGCAAGATGGCGCAGATAAACCAGCTTCCCTAACGCTAGGTAGCACAGAATCCCGAGACTGTGCAGAAGGGCCCGGTAGCACATCTCAATGGGTAGCGTGTTTCGACAGAACACCGGAACGGGTTAAAGTCAGGTGGTGCAATTAAGCAGCCTTAATTTTTTTTAATGCGTTATTTTTTCTGTGATTAATTGATCGAAATTAACGCGTTAATTCGACAGCTCTAGTATAAACGTGCCAAAACTTCGAACAAGGTTGAGAGCAGTAGTACTTTGTATACGCCAGGCATTGTAGATGAAAACCTAATGTAAACACGGCGCATACTGTGACATCACATGAATGGCGCACAGTAAGACGTGAACCGGTCCGTTTTTCAAAATCTTCGTTTTTCTTGTCCACACGTAAACGCAGAAACGGAGTTTTCAAAAATCGCCACTTTGTCCGGAGTTTTCAAAAACCTCCGTTTTCACCGACCCAAAACGCCGTTTACATGTGGACGAAAGGACAAAACACATAGAAAAACCTCCGTTTTCAGAAATGCCCGTGTACGCGTGGACATGGCCTAAGGGGCTTCTCACTACATGTAAAATGCCAAAGTGCATTAGACACAGAATCACAAATAAGCTGTTTGAATCCTCAATCTGAGCAAGTATAAATCAGCCCTGTCTAATCCAGTTCAGGTGCTGTTGTTCACATGTCCACAAAGGCCAAAGTAATCAGCTTCTAACAAGTAAAACTATGTGGATGCCTTGGATTAAAACTATTTTGATGCTTTTTTTTTGCTATGAGAGAGGGAGGGCTTTTATACCATTCCATTTATATCAGCCACCCTTGTTGCAAACTGTGTTGAGTTCTTAAGTAATCTCAGACAACTTGCTTATGATTTCTGAAATAATGTTACCCATAAAAATGTACACACATTAGCCTTGTAGGTTCAGTTTCACTATACAAGAACAGTGAAGAACTCTGTGATCCTGCAGGAAATTGCTTTTCTTATCCTTTCCTTCCACAGTTTCTATTTGTTTTATTTATTTATTATTATTTCTTTGGTAGGTGGCTTTTCCTAGCTCCACAAGTCCATCACATGGCTCAGGCTATGAGGCTTCCCTTATAGCATGCAAAACCTCAATTAGAGAAGAATTACCTCATGACCAAATGAATGCACTAACATCAGAAAAGTCTTTTGCTGTTGTCTGCACTGTGTTGGAGTAGGGGTCAGAGGAAGCGCTTGTCGAGGTCAGGTGGTGCGTCCGGGTCACTCTGTTTCCTGAGAGAAAGTCTCATCCTGGTTTTGGCCAGAGCCAGCAGAGCTCTTACTTCAGTTCCCATAACCTCACTGAGTCTGCCACTCCAGTCCACTGCACCCTAGAGATATGCTTTAGAGCATACATACACAAGCTGCTACACTAAACATTTTTTTTTTTCAGAAAAAAACAGGGAACATATTATTAACAGAAAATTACACAAAAGCCTCAACACTACTCATAATATAAAATCTAGCAACATTTAATATGTCCACTCTTAACCTGCTGACACTTTAAATACTGACATTCTTTTCACACAACCAGTCACAGCTGGTTGTGTTCACACAACCAGTGCCCTTACAACAAAAGGTGTTTCTATAGCTCTCACTGATATTATGTTCCCCTTCAAAAACACATTCACACAAACAACTGCCCACACACACCTCAGCTGCCATGCATGACTAAAGATAGAAGTTTCTGTCTTCAGTTGTAAGAAAAAAAATCAACACTGTGGGTCTGAAAGCATGTGTAGCTGTTCAAGAAGCCGTAACTGATCATTTTCACTAGAACACTGAGACTGGACTGAGATAAGGAGGTTTTATGAACTGATAAGTGTAAATTTGTCATTGGAATTAACTTGGATCACGAGACACAAAAAAATGCAACCAGGTTCTAAGGCTGTATTGGAGGTGTTGAAAATACCCTTGCAAAAAAAAACCGAAAACAAGTTTCTTGTAAAGAACTGAAGCTGTGATAAAGACACTGAAAATACTGAAACATTTGAAATTATGTTTTCAGTTTCTGCTATTTTCCTGTTGCTGAAACGTGAATAGCTGTTTTGAATCGAACTTATTTAAATGTTTAATCATTAAATGTTTTCTGACATTTGCACAGTATTGTAAATTAAAAACTTTTTTTCTTTAGTGAAGTGTAAAGCAATGGTGCAGATCATTAATCAGTGGTACTTATCTGTGGGTGGTTTCATTCAGTGATATGGCTGGGTGACTGAATAAAAACAATAAATTCAAATGCAGGGAAACTGATTGGCAAGAGAAACTTTTAGGCAACTATTACATTACATTACACTCATTTGGCAGATGCTTTTATCCAAAGTGACTTATAATACGAGGAAACACTCCAGTTTCAGGACAGCAACAAGAAAAATCTACCGACCTTTGAGATTTCTAAGGGGTTCTAGGGGGTACACTATTGAATTTCATTAATATTTGAGTGTTATTACTAAAGAAATTAAAGAAACAGCTGTGATATTATTTGCAATAGCATAAGGCCTTGAATATTCTACTGCTTAATTTCAACATGTCAACAAAATCTAGGCCACTGAATAGCCACCTTCAAATAAAAATAATCCACGTTTGTGATCTTCCTCTTATTCCTTTGTCTGTTTCTCTCTGTCACTCTGCTTTCTCCTTGCATCCCGCTTTCAGTTCACACACATACCAATATAGTATCAGAATGGCTTGCGATTGTATTCACAGCTCAGATTTATTGGAGGGCTCTTTATGACCAGGGGATAGAGCGGCTGAAATTTCTGGCCATAGAGCCTTTTGACATTTTCAATATGGAGAATATAAAGGCCAATCACTTTAGCAGATGCTTCTATCATTCTATAGACTTACATCAGCAAAACGGCATATTGTACAAATTAGGCCGGAGGGGTACGAGTGTAATAGTCCAGCTCCATATGGAAGGAGTGTGTATGTTCTTTTTGTAGCAGACTGGATTGCCCATATAAAACACTACACACGCAAAGCTATGAGTGTAGTGTCACAATGTGAGTGCTCTCTCCCACGGTTTACCCTTTGCCAATCTAATGAGAAACATGAACACACTGGTTCACAAAGCAGTGAGTTTCCCTAATAATACATCAACAGTTTCCCCCTTACTTCAAATGGCAATTATGTTTGGTGTATGATGTTTGCCATATTGCTATAATGGTAATGTAGCTAGCTTATGCTTCCTCAGCTAGCACTGTACAAACTAAACTGAATCTATTATTATTATTATTATTGTTGTTGTTGTTGTTGTTATTGTTATTATCATCATTATTATTATTCATAGCAACCACCTAGCAACACCCTAGCAACCACCTGGGATATAAAAGCAAACAAGTAGCAGCACCCTAACAAAAACCTGAGATAAGCAGCGTCTAAGTAGCAGCACCCACTCAGCTAGCTGGAATATTATAGCAACCATGTTGTACTCAGCTAAAATATCATAGAAACTCACAATGCCCTCTCACTACTTTGAAATTGCTTATGCGGTACATTCTGCATTATCTTCAAGACATGCACTAATTTAAGTAAAGGGATTTTTTTTTTACCAAACCATCCCTTTAATTTGTGGTTTGTTTGTGTTTGATCAAGAAATTGGAATGTTTAGGAGTTTGTTAGAAGAAGAATCCACATCTGGTGCTCCACAGGATGTATTGTTTACATTGTGGGTTTGGGTCAGCCCTAGGCTGCCTCGTAAATGGTACAGGTGTTCACCTCAGACAGTGCAGCACCAGGCCGAGCCCACTGGTGCTAAACTCATCATCACAATCAGAGGAGGTCGTAAAATAGCAGGTAATAATTGAACTCACTCGCAAAGAGTTATTAGCAGAAAATTTCACCTACAGTCACGTTGTTTGACATCATACTGTGGTATGTCATAGGAAAGTAAGCCAAGACAACGGTCAGTGACCTAGAGGTGGATGATACACATGACAATAAGGTCATTTGTGCTGAGATTTGTTGGCCAGCTTTCTCCACAATGCTCCAGCCACAGGGAGTCAATGGCCAAGTCAGCTGGTCAATTTTTGGAGGAGTTTGCGGGTAATCCAGGGGGCTTATGTTTTCTAGTGTTACAAGCAGTAACTATGGCAACCAATTCCATGCTCAGGACTGTGAAATGTGACCAAAGCTCCTATGAGTCCATGTGGGTGTATGAATGTGTGTATATGTGTGTATCTTTGCGGCCTTTTAGGTGTGTTAGCGTATGTTGATGCGTATGCATGCTGCATTACCGACTCAGCACATCTGCTCATGCTCCTGTTGAGGCGATTACTCAGACATTCCCTGCTCATGATGTGTTGTGGTCCTGCAGCTGTACGCTAGTAGAGACCCTCAACAGGAGGCCAAGCATCTGGCCTCCACAGCCCAGTTCCAGGGTGTGATTGTGGGTCAAACTGCAAAGAGAGTCCTGGGAAGGTGTTCTGTACTGTACTTTGGAGCCCTTCAGATTTTCCACTTTGGCTAAAATTGGACATTGTAGATGGTATAAAGATCAAATCAAATTGGAAAAGATCCTCTATGACTTTCCTACTGATGTCCCAAGTTCACATTCACTCCACCCTTGGTTAATTATGATGATTCCACAGTGAGAAGATGCTCCATTCCTTTTCTGATCCCTGTTCTTCTCTGTCTTCTCCATCTCTTCCATCATTCTGCCATGATGATTCACTTTTCCATTCTGCACCCCATCCATCATGCTGGCTGAACTCTAAATTTAAGACCGACATATAAGACTTGACAGAAGTAAATTGTTCCTACAGACAGCATTGCTGTTGGTTGCATATGTGAATTTGTAGGTGCACAGAATATATTGTTTACGCCTGTTGGTGGTTAAATAGTCAAATACAAGATTTAGAGCTTATTGTCCATTATGCAGTTTTAGAATATTGTTGATTGTGTTCCAAAGACTGCTAAAACATAACTATTTAGTCTAGTTGTCTCTTAATAATGTATACCTTACAAGAAGCCATCAATAATCATTACTTTTTTGTCTTTGGATGCCAGTGGTTCTTCATGTAAGAAGGTGTGACAAGGACATTGATGGGCATCACATATAGCTTAAACATACAAAGTTTAAGCCTTTAATAGACCTATTAATAGATATTTTACAACCGAAAAATCAAAATTCAATTCAATTCAATTTTATTTATATAGCACTTACAACCAATGTTCTCACAAAGCAGCTTTACAGAATCCAGGTCCGAGCCCCTAGTGAGCAAGCCAAAGGGGGCAACAAGGGAGAAAAACTAGCTAAAGCTGGAGGAAGAAACCCTGGGAGGAACCAAGACTCAAAAGGGGCACCCATCCTCCTCTGGTTGACCCAGAGAGAGAGAAAGAGAGACCAACAATAGAAGGCCTTTGTGTACAGAGTTAATCACTGCAGATTGACCGTCAATGGCTAACAGAGTAGGTACAGTTCAGAGTAAGTAGAGGTACTTTTTGCTGGAGTCTGAGTGAGGTGTAGTTTGAGAGTCTCTAGTCCACAGCAGCAAAAAAAGCTGAGACGATATGGAAAATGCGGGAAAAAAAAGTCAGGCATGCTTAAATTTACTTTCCCTTTTATTTCATTGCAAACAGTATGAACCCAATATATTTTATGTTTTGTCAGGTCAGCTTCTTTTCATTTGTTAACATACATCCGTTCCTGCATTTCATGTCTGCAACACACTCCAAAAAAAGTTGGGACAGGGGCAAATTAGGGCTAGGAATGAGGTAAAACATAATAATAATAATAATAATGTGATTTTAAACAGGTGATGTCAATAGGTGATTGTAATCATGGTACAAAAGCAGTATCTATGAAAGGCTGAGACTTTGAGGACCAGTTTGTCAACAAATGTGTGAGAAAATTAATTGAAATGTTTAAAAACAATGTTCCTCAAAGAAAGACTGGAAGGGTTTTTTATATTTCTCCTTCTATAGTACATAATATCATTAAATGATTCAAGGAATCTGGAGGAATTTCAGTGTATACAGGACAAGGGTGCAAGCTTAGTCTGAACACCTGTGATCTCCGAATCCTCAGATGGCACTGCATCAAGAACCGTCATTCAACAATAGCTCATAGGCAAGGGATTACTTTGGCAAACCTTCGTCAAGTACTACAATACAGGGTTACGTTTACAAATGCCACCTAAAAGTTTACTGTGCAAAAAAGAGGCCTTATGTTAACCATGTCTAGAAGCAGACTTCACTGGACGCAGATACATCTGGGAGGGACCATCACACAGTGGAAATGTGTACCGTGGTCAGACGAATCAGTATTCTGGAATTTTTTTGGAAGAAATGGACGTTATTTGCTCAGGACCAAAGATGAAAAAGACCATCCAGGCTATTATCAGGAAGTCCAAAAGCTAGGGTCTGTCATGATATGGGTTTGTGTCTGTGCCCTTGACAGTCACTTTTCTGATGGCAGCATTAACGCAGAAAAGTACATTGAGATTTTAGAGTAACATGTGCTGCCATCATCTTTTCTAGGGACATCCATGCATTTTTCAACAAGGCAATGCAAAAACCACATTCTGCACACATTACAAAGGCATGGCTGTGGAAGAAACAGTGCAGGTTCTGGACTGGCCTGCCTACAGTCCTGACCTGTTCCCAAACCTGTGCACTGCACACCTTAAGATGTGTTTGCAGAAAGAATGGGACAAAAAAATACCTGAAACGCTTCATTGCTTGGTATCAGTGCCAAAATGTCTGCTGTGAGAAGAAATGGGAATATTACAAAGTGGTAAATGCTTTACTGTAACTTTTTTGGAATGTGTTGCTGGCCTGAAATGCAGGGATAGATATATATTAACAAATGAAAGAAGCTGGCCAAACAAAACATGAAATATCTGCAGTGAAATAAAAGTCAAAGTAAATTTAAGAATATCTGTTTATTTGCATTTTCCATACTATCTCAACTTTGTCTGATTTTAGGTTGTACATTATACGCTGTTTTACATTGACTCTCAGCAACGATTTAAACAAAAAATGTCTCTGAATATTAAGGTGAAGCCTATTAACCCTTTAACTAATGTTATCTTATGGTCTTCCTACTTCTGTCATGTTTTATTTATGTTCTAGTTGCTAAAAAGTGAAATACTGTTCTGAATTGTTGCGCCATAGTCTAGCCAGTATAAAAACATGGGCTGGGATTTGGTCGCATGTGACTTGAAATCTGAACATAAATATTTTTCTTTATACTTTATTCCTTCTTGGTGAACTTTTTTGTCATAATGAATAATCAGAAGATGTTTTATAGTCCAAAAAAATAATACTTTGATCTAACATGACAGAATCTGATCATGCAGATTGTGCTTAGTGCGACCAGATACATGTGACCAGGTGAAAAGGTTCATTTTGATTTCAGGCTGACTTTAAAAGTTACAGAGCAATGATGCTCCTGAGTCCTGTACCTTGCACTTACCCAAACACATATGAGGTTTCATTTTTTTTCAGGCAGCTATATCATCTCTGGTATTACTGGCTGAATGTTTAGCCCTTCGGCTAGGTCTAAATAATAAACGCCTTCATCTGTTGGCTTCTGGTCTAATTCTCACCCCAGCTAGCATTCTTCTGCCGATTCCGTCCCAGCCATCAGGACTGAATGGCATCATTGTGCTCTGATAGAGCCAGGAGAGAAGTGGGAATGTATGCTTCTGGTGTGTTTGACACTGTTTTCAACCTTGTAGAAAAGGAATTAACACTAGAAGAACTTCTGCACTAACTGGCCTGAGCAAAATGATCCAAATGGGCCATTAGATACAACTTTGAGTTGAGTTTGGTGTTGCTCCATGAGCCATGTTACCCCTACAAGTAAAACTATTGGATATCAATGCTCTGATACAAGTATTGATGGCCGCTCGGGTGGTTCCAATAAGAATAACAAGCTCGTTGACTGTATATTATAGATAAACCTGTTTTTTTTTTGAAAAAGCAAAACTACCTGTGGGTTTCTTGTTGGTCTACTTTGCTCAGAGGTTAGAAAATGTGCTTGTGTGAATGGAGCTTAGTGATGCATAGCTGAATCATCGCTGAATAAGAAAGCAGGGTGCTATCCCAGACATAGGATTTCAGTGCAGTATCTTTTTAGCACCACAGCCTTTCAAGCAGAGGAGTAAGGGGTTTTAGGAGGCCAGATATAACCACTATGACTTAATTCAGGACAGGCAGACCAAGCAGAAGGGAATGAGTGCAGAAAGCTCTCGACAATAGGTGTGTGGCGTCCTCACATTTGCTAACCTTAGTTTTTGCTAGTATGTGAATGAGTTAATGAAGGAGTCAAGGTTCGTGGTGAGTTTTTATTCCATGTCTACAACTCTAGAAGGTCCTCATTGTTTCAGCCTCACTCTTTTGGACTCCTTACTGGCCTCTTCACTCCTTCACTCCTTGCTGGCCTCTTCACTCCTTTGGAATGAAGCTTTAACACTCAGTGGTTGTCACTGAGTTTCAGGATCCTGTGGCAAAATCAACAGTCTGTCTTGCTCAGTGAGTTTTAGATGATTCCCCCAGTCAAAATTTTGGGTCTTGTTTTCTGTTGTTCTGCTGCAATTAATTAAGGCAAATGTATTAAATGGAATAAGGGGAAAAGGGGATAAAATATGAACAAAAGTAAGCATTCAGAAACATCAGTTTATAAATCTAAACTGAAATGGGAAAAAATATAAAGACCGCACACATTTACATTAGTACTTTGATGCAAAGCCATTATTGGTGATTATAACATTTTTACAGCTTGTATTTTTGATAGATTACAGACACTTTTGGCAAGATGTAAAGATGGAACAGTGTGGTTCTTTTTGAATTATGCCTCTGTATTGAGTTCCCCATGGTAATGACAGTAGCTCTGTTTTCAGTGGGACTCAAGTGGAGACCGGGCCACCACTTTCAACTTTTTTTAGGTTTGTTGACTGTATATTTTAGGTCACTTTCTTGCTGAAACATTTGTCTTCTCCCCTTTTTTGGCCGATGCAAATGAACTCTCCTCTAAGATCACCTGTTACATTATTCACATTGCCCTCGATTACATGCAACGCCCCAATACTTTTTGCAGATAAGCAGCGCAGTATTACGATGTTCCCACCTCCATACTTCACTGTGGGTGTGGTAATCATATGTGCACCTTCTTCCTCAAAACATGACAAAACAAAATCAAAACAAAACAAAATCCAGACCATTCCAAAGTTACTTTTGCAAGTTAGTAAATAGCAAGCAGCACATGCACGCATATTTCCTCTGGCTTCTCTGGAGTGCTTCGTTAGATGAGCTGAAACTAGTTATTGGAGAAAGATGCAACAAATCTCAACTGAAAGGATCCTCAGTCAGTCTGTTGGCTAATGGCAGCCTCTCAGGCAATATTTATGACATCTGTATCCTTTTTTGCCCAAATATCTCGCCAGTTGAGTCAATGCCTGTGCACTAATTCGGCCTCCCCCACCATACAGTGCTACCAACACTAAAGCTAGTATGTGTTCCCTCCAAAACATGAAGCACCACCACATCTTTTTAAACAGCCATTATTGCAATGTCTTTGGAAGAGAACGCTAACTGCTATTTCTGCTAGTCTGAACTGACATCACACTGAGTGATGCAGGCATAGTCATTCTACCCACCCAGACTGAGCAAGACCAGTTATGCTCTCTTTGACACCTGGCCATGGACTAGGAAGCCCCTGCCTAAACTTGTGACAGGTGGTCTACATACTGACATTGGTAGATCATCAGCATCACGAAAAAGGGTGTCCATACCAACTTAAATAGCCATTGGGATTGTACCAGTGACTGCTTGCTGGCTTCTTCAGCTAGCTCCGCCCCATCCCCTATTTTTATCTCTAGTGTCTACTGGTATTTTTGTCAGGGATTTTTCTGTCTGTACACTCCCAGTGTTCTGCTGCTGTCCCTTTGCTGCAGAAGATTGATAGGGTATTTTGATTCATTCATACACAATCTCAGTGATATGACATTCCTGTGGGTAAGCATGGTGACATCTTAAGCACACCCTCTTCAGTGCCCTTTCGTGCCCTCCCTCTAGGCCCATTGGCACTGAGCACATTGTTTGCGCGACTCAGGAATGTAGATGAATGCATAGAAAACACCTCTTTCCCCAACAAATATACACACACAGACACACACCGCTGAGAGCCGAGACGCCTATTCCCCAGCACACATCCCTCCACCCCCATCCGCTCCAAGTCTCCAGTTGGTTTTTATAGACCTGTTTATTTTCATTCGGCCCACTAATGCACTGTTGTCATGCACAGTGTAGGTGAGGTGAAGCATAACACAACTGCAATGGACACTGCAATGCTTAAAAAAACCTCAGTGCACCCCAGTTCTTTGATATTCTAATGCTGCTCAGAGTTGTGGCATCAAAGCAGGCTCAAGGGAAGCCATCATCAAGCACACATCACGTTAAACATTCTATTCATGTTTGATATCATTTACAGAGTTTTGTTTTAGCTGGTTGCTTCGGGATTGCTATTCTAAAGCAAGACTGCAGTGGGAATTGTTGGGGAAAACCAATCCTTAGTGCCCTCAAATGAGGGCCATTATGATGATTTGTTGCGCTGGAAAGATAAGTATGTGGAATTTAAAGGGCACACATAAACTGTGCAGCTGGTGGCCTAGTGGTTAGGGCTTTGCCCCTGTGATCAGAAGGTTGTGGGTTTGAATCCCAGGACTGCTAGTGTCATCACTGAGGTACCCTTGAGCAAGCTACTGTCCCCACACAATGCTCCCCGGGCGCCCCTCATTGGTGGCAGCCCACTGCTTCACTTGGTGAATGGGTTAAATGCAGAGAAAGAATTTC
>JBBPCZ010000040.1:4601455-4614144 GCA_037974445.1 Brycinus macrolepidotus | reverse complement strand
TTCCAGTGAAGGGCAATCTTAATGCTTCAGCATACCAAGACATTTTGGACAACGCCATGCTTCCAACTTTGTGGACTGGTCCACACAGAGCCCTGACATCAGCCTCATCCAACACCTTTGGGATGAACTGGAATGGAGATTGCGAGCCAGGCCTTCTCGTCCAACCTCAGTGCCTGACCTCAGAATGAATGGGCACAAATTCCCACAGAAACACTCTTGTGGAAATATTGTGCAAAGAGTTTGGTCTTCAGTCGCCATTTGAAGACAGTGAGGGTCTCAGCAGTTCTGACCGGGTCCACCACTTCAGTGCCAAAGCTGAGAAAAGTCTTGATGCATGTCTTCGACCTTTGAGAAGACGTGGGTTGAGTCTGGTTGTGCTTGATGCTCTAAGAGGGCGAGCTGGGACCGGTGGTTTGATTAGTGCTGACAGGTAAGACGAAACTGGATCATTTTTTGCCTTGTAGGTGGTGGTGAGGAGTGGACAAATTCTCCTGATGTTATAAAAAAGGTACCTGCAAGTTCGGGAGAGATTGTTAATGTGAGATGAAAGTGAGAGCTCTAAGATCTAAGGGAACACCAAGATTTTGTGCTTTTGGTGTGGGAGTATTGATAGCATAAGTGACGGCCAGGTCAGGTTTTGGAGGTGCATCCCCTGGAAAGTACAGGAGCTCTATTTTGCTGGGGTGTAGCTTCGGGTGATGTGCTGTCATTCAGGAGGAAATGTCACTCAGGCATGCAGAGATCTGGACTGAGATCTGAGAGTCACCAGGAGGAAAGGAGAGGATGAGTTGAGTGTTGTCAGCATAACAGTGGTAGGAGAAACTATGTGAAGATATAATATCGCCAAGAGAATGTCTCTACTGACACATAGAATATAGCAAGCAACTTATATAAACCACACAAGCACAACAAGCATTACTGTCACTGAAGGCCTGCTTTACTTTTGATGTGATTGGTCGGCACAAAAAACAACATTCATGACATAAGGTACTGAACACTCTGAGTTGGGAATTGGGGCAAAAAACAGCCACACCGTGAGCATAAATGGCCCACAAAGCAACTCCTTTACACTGAAGACAATAGATTATGATCCTTCCCTGATCTGACATCTGAAGATTGTTTGGGGAGGAGCATGCGCATGCACATACATGAGGTCATGGAGCAATTTGCACACAATAAGAGAACATGCAAACAACAAGAGGACACGCAAAAGAAGGACTGAAATTATTATGATAAAGTTTTAAGCAAAGTAACTCGTAGGAGTTTGTTTTCCTCAGTGTACTATATGTAAATGAAGCATGGTATTTATCATTCACATGCTGTTGCATGTGTGTCCCTGAGCTCTTACCAGGGATGGCCCTTCCCCAGTCTGGTGCACACAGGCTGCTTTTCCAATGTTCAGCACATCCAATCATCTAATCACAACATGAGGGATTTATATATTCATTCATTCATTCATTCATTTTCTGTAACCGCTTAATCCACACTAGGGTGGCGGGTACCCAGAGCCTCACGGCCAACGGGACTCACCCTGGGCGGGGCACCAGCCCACCGCAGGACAGGATTTATATATTGTTTGAACAAAACATTTGAAGGATAAAAACATTTGAAGGAGCATTTCTACTGGTCAATTTGTCCTTAAATTTTGACACAGAAAATATGTATACAATCAAGTACATTCAGTGCCTTACTTTTACAGTGTATATTAACAATATTAATGGAGTTCTATAAAAAGGTATACAGATGCTCTTATTTTGGTCAGGAAGCCAATTCAGATGCTCTGCCTCCATTAAGGATAGATGCTGAACAGCCTTTATCAGAGTAATGTTCTTCTGGAAAGCTCTGCACCATGTCACAAACAGGTCAGTGGTGACCCCAGATAGCCCCAGAGGTGGCCGTGGGTTTAACTGGACCACACAGAGCATCCACTCTCCACTCCATCTCTGCTTGGATTTCAAGAGCTATGGAATAGCGGCACTTTCATGTCCCATCTCTGTCTCTCTGCTTCGTGTCAGAGTGAACTTGTGAACCTTCAGCAATGAAGCTAGCACACGTTTGCAGGCACATGGACACACACACACACCACCTTTTATCTAACAGTTTTTTCATATGGTTACTGTTTGTTCCCTTGAACACATCTCATCCCGCCAGGCCTCCTTTGCCATAATAACTGCAGTAAAGTGCTGCTTTGTTTTCTGGTGAAATACTATAATGCTAATTATATCTATTTATATGGATGTCCTGGCCTTGACTCTATAACAAAACAACAGCGTTATCTGTGTGTAGGTTCTGTATCACTCACATTTGAGTTCCTGAGGGTAACAAACAAGCAGCGCATGTTGAAGCATGCTAATTCTTAATACACACTCACACATACACTCACTTCTCTGTTTTATCCCAGCTGACTGTGCACGTCTTTTTAGATGAGAGACTGACAACATGTGCTGTTTTTCTGTTTCGTCTTTCAAAGGGCTGTTAAGATTTTTTTTCTTTTCCTGGAAGAATCATCAGCAGGTGCTGACATCAAAAGGTCCTCCCTTAATGGCAGGAATCCATCACTGTTGCAGTAAAATGCAGATTTGGCTCAGTTGTGTGCCTTGAGGAGCATGTTTGCGTTTTTTCGTGCTAATCCATTGCGTTATCTGACACACATAGTGTGCGTGTGGGGGAGTTCTGCTGCGTGAGAGCAATGTTCTGTTAGAGTAGAACTCATCTGTCTGTGATTCCCCTGACCTAGCTGCCCCTCAGGTCACATCGCTGCTACAGAGCTGAATCATGCTGCCTGAAAAACCCCTTCCTTATACGTAATTGTTGTTATTCTATTCAGTAAAAAAATACAGTTACTGGAATCAAATGATAAACAATCCTGTCTAAAAAAATTATTTATCTAAAAATAAAATTACTTTATATGCTTTGAGATCAGATGGCCACTTCTGAAGTGCTAAACATTTTGGATACTAATTTTAATAACTTGGATGGATGGGTGGATATATACACAGATAGATAAATTGATAGATAGATAGATAGACAGATAGATAGATGGATGGATAAATAGCATTATAGAGTCATTTAGCTCCGATCATCAATTTGGACACTAAAAATCTACATGTTTTACAGCTTCTTTCCAAATGCTTTAATACTTGTTGTAAAATGTTAAAATCATATTAGAATAATTTATAAATGTACCAAATTACATAATTATTATTTATACATTTTACAAAATTGATTTTGTATAAATATATTGATTTCAGACTTTTTAGTGGTAGTTTATCTATGTATTCCTTTTTTCTTACCATTCTAGTAGAATGACTTTGCCACTGAGGCCAAAAGTTCAAAACAGGAGACTAATGGAAAGGTTCTTTCCAGCCTTGTGGTTTGTGTGTAAATGGAGTTGATGCGTGAGTCCCGGTAAACGGAGCCATGTAGGAGCTGCTGATGCACAAGCATTTACTCAAAAGAGACAAGAATGAGTATTGGGAAACAGTTAAGACAGGAGACAATGGTGTGTGTGTGTGTGTGGGTGTGTGTGTGTGTGTGTGTTCAGCAGACTCAAACTTACATAAAAGAGGAGAGGTGGAGATTACAGCAACTCTTCCATTAGAGACCTCAGTAACCTTGGGAAGTCTTGCAATTTAATGTGTGTATGTGTGTGTGTGTGTGTGTGTGTGTGTGTGTGTGTGTGTGAGTGTGAGTTTGGCTGAGAATGGTGGTGTGTGGTGGGCAACTCCGCTGTCCTCCATTCTAGTAGACTAGTGTTTGATTCCATACCTGGGCAAGTGTACCATGCTGTTGTTGGATTACCACCAACAAAAGCCCTTGGACAAGACTCCTAATGCTACTATAATGCATAACTGTGAATATTTTGGCCCATGAGTATCCAAATTGCCTGGTATAATCAAGAGGGTAGCAGTAAAAAGGTGAGGAGGGTCAGAAGAGGAGAAGGCTCCATCCACTTTGACTGTCTGAAGTTCCCAAGTTTTGACATAAAAAGCAGTAATGATGCTTTCAAAGGACACTCAGCAGAGTCAGACTGAATATTGAACTTCCAAAGAGTCTACAATATGTACCTCTGCCAATGTTGTAAACAACGTAAATTAAATCCTGAACCATTTGTCTGAGATTGATCCCATTTGCTCCATCCTGTTCTACAACAGAGGCCAGAATTCATTCAGAATCCATTTGTCTCCGGCTCAAAGTGTGGAAGTGTAACTATGATAACTGAACTACGCATGGACCGCTCAGAAATGCATTCTTTTGTAACAACTTTACAGCCTTGGCCCTCAACCTAAAGAGAAATGATTGCAGTGTAGTTGTTCTGAAGGAATAGTTATGTGAAAAGTCTAATGTAAACAATTTTCCACTCACCCCAGATGTAGCTGATCAGCCGAGACATGCTGGAACTATGAGGTTAATGTTTCTAACAAAACTAGAAGTCAGTAGTCACCCAAACTGTTTTCATACAAATACAGCACCGAAATTTCTCTTGCTGCTCAAACCATGCCCAGATCTACACTGAGGTGGTACAGATGAAGATGTGGTTTAAGATACAAAATGACTATAAGATACAAAAAGCTATATAAAATGAACTAAACAGTCATTTGATGGCCAATCTATTTAGACAACACCAGGACTGTTGAAAATACATTTTAGATCAGACTACTCTGTACTTATGATGGTCATTGCCACAAAAATTGATTCTGCAGAAGTGCTCATTCTCGCGAAGTCTGAAAACAGACTCTGTTGTCTAAAACAGCTGCCAGCAGTATTTGGCATTTTATAGATCATAATCTGTCATATTGTGCCCTAAATCACATCCATAAGTCTGCTCCAACTTAACAAAGAGCCAAGTGTGGTGTGACAGAAGTTTTGGGGATATATTCACAGAAAGGATTTGGGTGACTGTCAATTTCCACTGTTTTTCAGTTATGTTGATCTGTCCAGTGGCATTGTGTTAGGGGCTGTTTACTGGCTGGGTGGTCTTGGTAAAACTCTCCCAGCTTCGTGACATTCTGTGTTGGGAGAGCTAACTAGCAAGTGGGAACTGACCTTGACTAAATTTGAGAAAAAAATGAACAACCCCCCCTCCCACCACCACCACCACATCCCCACCCCAACACATAAACACAAAAATACACTCAATTTATCCTTACAGAGTAACTGCCCTCTTAATATTTATTTGAGTCATATAACGCTTAATATAATAAGCTCGTCCAACCTAGCAACAGCAACTACAAAAGCACAGATTAAGCCACTGAGTGCCATAATTACCCTTTGGACAACACACATGATCCAAACACACTTTCTGGAGGGCAATAAAACAGCAATTTCTTACTCAGCCTACACAACTGCATAAAGAAGCTCGTGTATGATTTATGTATACTACATAAAACATGGAGGCACACTGCTACATTAATTACAGCAGTGATGATGACGATAATGATGATGCTTAGCTACTCCACACCAGGACTGGAAGCGCACCACACACCCGGTGGAAAAAACATATTTCATAAATCTGTTTGTACACCGAAAGCACATATGCCTGTGCATGCAGTCTAAACACATGTGCCGTCGGGGTGTAATGTATTGTGAAGGGGAAAAACCCAGTGGAGGTTAGGTCATGCTTAACTCAGCTGTGCGTTCTCTCCTTGTAGTCTGTGTGCTCTGCACAGTTTCTCCTGCAGGACTTGCTGTGGTTAGCATGTGGGTGGAGGGCGCGCAGAGATGATGTCATTAAACCACATGGCACCCGAGAGCCTCCTGACAATATTAGAAAAGTTACAATGCCAAAAGACCTGGCACCAGAGAATGACCTCAGGGCAGGGCAACAAGCAGGCACAGGGTAGGTTCTAGGGTTGTACTTAAAGGCCCTGAACCAAATGACCTGCTGTGTCCTTCTGTCTTAGCAACTGTTGTAGGGTTGGAAATTATTTGAATGCATACATGCAAAGTTGATAAATTTGCACATTCCAGTGTAGTGGTATAGCAGTTTGACCGGACACACAACGTTATTTACTGGCACTAAAGGGCGGCTGGTGGCCTGGTGGATAGGGAGTTGTTCCGGCAATCAGAAGGTTGTGGGTTCGAATCCCAGGACTGCTAGTGTCATCACTGAGGTACCCTTGAGCAAGGTACTGTCCCCACACACTGCTCCCTGGGCACCCCACATTGGTGGCAGCCCACTGCTTCGCTTGATGAATGGGTTAAATGCAGAGATAGAATTTCACATTGTTCACACTGTGTGCTGTTCTGTGCTGTGTTCATGCGTGACAATAAAGGGCCATTTTACTCTTTTTTACTGGTGTACGTTGCTCTGGATAAGAGCGTCTGCCAAATGCCGTAAATGTAAATGTAAAAGAAAGACCACAATTTCTCATTAAGTTGTAATGGGAGTGACAACATTCAGGAAAGTCAACCTCACAGCATTTGCTATGAAAGGATGTGCTTATAGGCAGAACATGGACAGAACATGTCAACAGACGCACTCATTTTTTGACCCTCGTTTTCACCAAGTTAGAAGAATTGTGACCTATTTCTAATTTTGGGGCTCAAACAGGTGAACATGAGCTTCCTCCATATGCTCTTAGTGTGCCCTTTGGTGAAGCCGGCATCACTGTAGACATGACAGCGGGCTTGTACGCAAAATTTCTCATGATAGAAGCTATGATCATAGAAGATGACATTGTTTATAGCAGTGGAAGCAGGGAAGACTGTAAGCAAATTAGCTTTAAAATATTAGCAAAAAGTGATAATAGTTTTGCAAGATATGATGAACTCATAGACAGGTAATAACATCATATTGGGCAAGTTTGTCCTACATGAATTTAAGGATTATCCCTGAGAACACGAGCGGCACGAATCCGTGACAGAAGCACAATAAATGGTAAATCATCATCGTATAGCCAAAGAACTCCTTATATGGAAGTTCCCCCGGAAGTTCCTCCATACGTCATGCTGAGCTTTGTTTGGTGTTCCTATGTCATGTAGAACCATAGTGGCAGCACACCGAGCGAAAGAGAAGCAAGTGACGAGCGTGTAGGAGAGCAAACACCAGTTTTAGGCTGTTTTACACCATTTTTACACCAGTTCTAAGGGTTAATGAGCCATACAGCTGCATGCAAAACTTTGGGTGTCCTGGTTTAATTGCATGTCACCTGACTTCAAAGAGGACTGCAGAGCGTTATATGGAACGGGCTCCAGCTGACCGTCTCTGTGGAGTGTGTTTGCCTGCTCTGCCAGCAGTGTGTTCACATGGAGATCCGTGATTATGCGTGGAGTCAGGCCTTGTTAAAACACAATCCCTGGGGTACAAATTGCACCATTTTGGTTCTGGCGAAAAAGGGGCTTGCGTCAGTATTGACATCGGATGGATACCAAGACCAAGGGTGCTAATGCCGGTAATGATTGCTGAATCAGTATAATGTAACATGCATTCAGTTGCTCACATACACACGAACACACACTGTAGGTGGTAAAAGACGGGGAACGGTAAATTACACGGTCCTGACCTCGTCCCTGTAATGGCCTATTATCGTCATCACCGCCATCATCATCATTACCGAGTATGATGACTATTATTGGTTTTCCAGAATTTCGGAAGTGCAAGCCAGTCTCCCTCCATTCAGAACATGTGGCTCTAGAGAAGGCCCGCTAACCGCAACAGGGCCAGCTGGGCTCGCTGCCCGCTAATGGGAACAAAACGGCAGGCCTGCGGAGCCCAGAGCTCTATTAAAGAGAATGAGAGATGCAGCCGGCCCCAGCTGAAGCACATCTGTGCCAGTAATGCTCCACGAACATCCCAGTCCAAATTCCAGTCAGAAGTTTAGACACACCTACTCTTGAAAGACCTTTCTTCTGTTTTAACCATTCTCCACATTTTAGAACATTAACAAAGATATCAAAACCATATAATTTCTCATATGGAATTACTACAATAGTGGGCTTCTGTCAGTGAAGCTTAGTTCTCCATAACAAGCGATTAGCACAAACACATTAATGAGGCCAGGCATTCTTCCATTTCCAACATTTAACAAGGTACAAATAGTAATTAGGACAATATAATGATTGTGGTTTAACATTTTCCGACTCTACATTTGAGTTTTGGCTTGTTTGAGATGAGCTGTGATCAGTGAGAGTAGCCAGTTGGCAAGGACATGAAAAGTCAGCCGTCAAGCCCGGCAGTTTTGCTGTCTACCATCAACGTGAGATAGCAGAACAAGACTAGGTGCTGTATTTACTACTGTTTGTGTCTGAAGGATTAAGCTTTGTTGTCACAATGTTGTTTCTTTGTTTGCACGGCTGAGTGAGAGGAGCTGAAACTGTCTCAGTCTGAAAATTGCGGCCATCTCACTCTTGCAAGATTAGTATGGCATATGTATAACAAATTGGTCCTGACACAAGTTAGACAAAAAGCTAACCGGCATGAATTGTTCCAAACCAGGTGGAGAACTATGTAGGCTGAAACCTTTCCACCCTCAAGTTTTAAATGAACTTAGAAAATTAAGGATGGGTGCATTAAAATTCATTTTACCTAGATTACAACATATTTATATTTATATTTCACTTGGATACAGAGTTCAAGCATTTAAAGGGTCAATAGCTTGAATTTCTCTTGCTTCTAATCTCTTTTAGCCTGTGGCCCATTTATGACAGTATGGTTTTATTCACAAAAGAGTTATAATTTACATAATTTACATGACTGTTGTCAACAGGCTATTTCTGTTTCTGTGCCTTAAAGACTGATATATGAAAATGAGCTCAGTTCCGATTGACTGCCCTGTATTTTCTGTAAATTCTGTTCATTTCGGTGTGATTCCTTGTTGGTTCACGTCACAGAACTCCAGAGGAAATACATTTTATGTGCAACGTTTTATGCTTAGTTCAATTTTAGGGAACTTTGATATGCAAATTTGTGCCATCAATCAGTAGTGCTACTGCTTTGGTTGCATTGACCTCTGAAGGGGGTCAGTTGTGTTTTTTTGGTAAGTGAGTCAGCCAGCTGGTCACAAAATTAAATTTCATACACAGACTGTATGGAATTGGTAGTATAGTGGTATTTTAGGGTAATTATGCACTACAAGAAAAAAAGAATAAGAAGAAAAAGAAGTTTTTCCATTATATGGGTCCTTCAAACAGAGGCCTTCAGCTCAAATTGTCTTTGAAAAGCATACGTTCAGTCAGGTGTGTCCAGACGTTTGATTGGCACTATTAGCTTGCAAACACACACATATTACACACTCAGGCACATGCTACACACACACGCACACACACCCACACACACACACACTCGTCCCCGCTCACCTCTCTAGCATCCGCACTGTGGGGTGGGCTTCCTGCAATTATCCTTGATAATATCTAAAGACTCTTCTGAAACAAGACACCAGCAAAGCCTCTCATACTGGACCGGAATTCCACCAATCACGGAAATTACTAACATTTGAAACGAGAGGCAATGCCCAACCATCACAGGCCCTTTCCAAACAGTTTCTGATTGCAGTTGTGGCAAACAAAACTGCAGTTTTTGCCGTGATGTTTGGCTGTGTACCGATGCGGAGTGCAGTTTCTTCAGGTATGGATGCCAGCCTTGGAGAAGCTATAGTTCACAGACAGTTCATCATATCCCTGGTTCATTTTGCACTCTTTCATACAGATTCTGTGGTTTCTGTTCTTGGCTTATGTGTTGCCTCAGAGAAGAAAGCCTGTCTAAAGCTGTCAAACACTATTCTCCCCTGTGACTTGCAGGGAAATTTAATTAACTCCTAGAGCTAATGGCCCACAATTGGCCCTGTCACTGTATGTGACCTCATGTTTAGCTGTAAAGAGAGGGTTTTCTGAAGCAGGTCAAAGATGCCAAACTACACAGAGAGGGGCGGAGCAATGAGCCAAACTTTGCTCTGGCTTTTGTTTGGGTGTCACACTGACACTGTCCTGGTGTTTTCTGTGAAAGCATAAGGTGATACTTTTCTCTGCCCTAAAATATTGGTAGCGTCATTTTGTGGCTGGGCAATTCAAACACAGTCTGCAGCTGGTAGGCGCTTATGCTGCGCTTTTCCTTTTCGTAGTTTAGCTTTCTACTGCGTTTATTAGGGCTTTTCTCTCGAGGGCCCTGTTTACACTTGGTTTCAAAACATCTTCGGCAGTCGGATCACACGGGGACACTGCCGTTTACACCTGTGTCTATTATGTGTCTCCAAGGTGTTCAGCTGACCACTTGTGTTTGGATTTTGTGACTGCCTACAACACTTCTAGTAGGTTTTAATCTCACACCAAGCACATTTTCCTGTGACGTCCCTGTCGGGGACGCGTTAGGACACTTCAGCATTTTCACTACAAAACATATGTGGTCACATGCGCCCCAGACCACCTTGGCAAGTGGTTTGAGTGATTAGATCACAGTGTGTCTTGGTGGTTGTTCACACTTGTATTTAGTGTGGTCCACTTGTGATCAGGTCGCCCTGGATGCATTTTAAAAGTGTAAACGCGGATTAAGTCAACTAGCCAACTAATTAATCATAGGATTCTTGGTTGATTAAGATTCTGTCAATCAGCTAATACCCGCTGCTGTGGAATCAGGCCAACTGTGTTTAAAAGCAGGACTTCAAATATAAAAATGCAAGCACATGCTGTTAGAAAACCAATAACTGGAAACAAACATGTTTTATCAGATGAACCAGGCAAACCTCTGAAAGGACAAGTTTGAATTTGTTTTCTTTACTATCTGTTTTGTGTTTGAAAACTTCGCAAACCAGCAAAGGCCTAAGTTAACGTGCTACAGGGGGCTGTATAAGGGATCGACTCTCTGGGCAGTTGTTTAGGTGGGACTTTCTGCAGATATGAGTCATATCTGATTGGAAGAGATGGGAGCCAGGGGACCCAGACAGATGCCAGTCTATTTAGTCTGTTCAAAGGTTGAAATTTCTTGCCACCCGACAACCCTTCACTTCAATAAGGGCTTTTATACACCCTTACCAACCCTTACAAATCTCACAAAGAAATGTATAAAAAGTATGTTACATTTTTGAATAAAAACTGTAGTTCCTTACCTTTTTTGCTGTAATAGATCTGCACCAGCAGTCAAGTCACCGATGGAATGGTTTCATATGAAAAACCACAGCGAATCACTACAGTTTTTAAAGATTTCTGGGCAAGTTGTGTTGCACCATATTTCTGTAGCATCAGTCCATCATGCTTCCAAAGCTTCGTGTAACAAACTTCATTTGAGATAATCCAACAATGGAGCGAGCCTAAAAATGGTGTAGGGGACTCCCCCAAAAGAAAATGGAGAATACAAGAAAACAGCGACATGTTAATGAAACTGGTTGGCCCTTGGTATATCCGTCATTTATTCATCCATTTGTTATCTGAGACACTTCACCATAACCAGAGTCACGGAGGGTGCTGGAGCCTATTCTAGTGGTCATGGGGCAAAAGGTTAAAAAACACCCTGGACAGCTTGCCAGTCCATGGCAGGGCAGGTTGTAAATCTTTATTAAGGTAGTAATAAAGACGGTGGCCTGGTGGTTAGGGCGTTGCCCCTGTGATCAGAAAGTCGAAGGTTCAAATCCCAGGACTGCTAGTGGCACCTCTGAGGTACTCTTGAGCAGGGTATTTTCCCCGGGCGCTGTGTTCCTGGCTGCCCGCTGCTTCACTTGGTGAATTGGTTAAATGTAGAGAAGAATATCACACTGTTCACATTGTGTGCTGTGGTGTGTTTGCATATGACAAAATGGTCACTTCACTTCAACTTATTTATTTATTTTACAAGTGAAGTATAGCTGAGACCATGTAGTTAGCGAAACTCCATATTAGTTTAAGTTATTGTATTTTAATGAACTTTTGCTCAAGTAGATTAGAAGAACAACATGAAAAAGAATTGTTGAAAACTGTGGCTGCACTTTGTAAAAAAAAAAAAAGGTTTGAATACTGTAGAAGTTTGGACATGATGTACCACTAAAAACTTAAGTGTGTGGTGCCTTGTCAGGCTTAAGCCATGCTTAACATTGTGATAAAAGTTTCTCAGTAATATTCAGAATCAAAAAAAAAACCTCTGTACTGTTTTTCATGCAGGCCATTTGACTGACTAAATATTAGGGACAGCCTAAGGTTATTTTCACACAGCTGCATATACTTTGTATGGCCTAGGCTTTTTGTGTGTCCCATTCAGACAAAGGTCTAATTGGCAAGATATACTACGGCACATAAACTATACTGGACAGCAGTTGAGAATATATTAATGCTGTATATTTCCCCCTCACTGTGAAGCAAGTAATTGTCTGGTGTCGGATTTGTACACCAATGAGCATGTGTGTGGTGTGTCATGTCTGTGTATGTGGAGACTGAGCAAGAGTGTAGGAGTGAGTGTAGAATTAATGGAATTCATTAGAGTCACAGCCCCCGTGGTGGCTGGGGTCATCACCCGGACTATAACAGCTCTGCTTGTCCTAGTCTGCAAACGTCAGCAGAAAGGTTACCCTGGCTGACTGATGTGCAGAAAAGATTAATGGAAATCTAGGGCTATTCACTTAAGTGGGCTATTCACTTTAATGTGATCACTTCTAATCATGGGAATCAGGGCTCAGTAACGACAGCATTATTAGCCAGACAATTGTAAGATACAAGCTCACCTTACATATATATATATATATATATATATATATATATATATAATATTCTACCATGTATATTCCCTCTAT
>JBBPCZ010000040.1:4567270-4578093 GCA_037974445.1 Brycinus macrolepidotus | reverse complement strand
TATAAAAAACCTTGGCGTTTTAGTACCCTTGTAGCATCTTGTTGCCCTGAGGCAACAAACCAAAATCTGGTAGGGGGGCTTGGGGGGGACACATTTTATGACTGATATATTATCAAGGACCCCCAAGCTCCCAAAAACTAGGGTGAAATATTTTTTTCTTCTTAAAATAAAAATTCATGCCATAGAGGGTTAAGTGCGCAGATGAAGAAATCCTCTTTAAAGCAACTATGGGATTTAAATCTGTCTTACAGAGTTGCTGCACAGTGGCACAGCATTCAAGACCAAAAGAAAATACATAAAACACCTTAAATTTTATTACATTTGTTAATGTTTAAAACTAGAGCTGGACTTTTACTTTGACGCTTGGTTCACGGAAGCACGTGGTTGAAGAGAGTTTGTTTTGTTGGTGGAGTGACACAAGGTTTAAGCTGCACTCTCTCTCTCTCTCTGTTCTTCTGTCGCTCTCTCTTTTACCTGCTCCCCTTTAACTCTCAGGTGGTCCACACTTGGACAGCATGGGTCGCAAGGTCACACTAGCCACTTGCTCTTTGAATCAGTGGGCTTTAGATTTTGATGGCAATTTGCAAAGAATACTAAAAAGTAAGTTTTGCTCGTAAAGGTTCTGTTTGCGTGGAGATTAATCAGTGTGCATGCTCCAGGACTCCACATTTATCTAATCATTATGTGCAATATCTTGTGTGCAATAATCTTACATGTGCAGTATCACTATTTATGTCAATATTACTTATATACTACTGATCTCTATTAAGTACAGTAATGTACTTCTAACCACCATTTGTGTCCTTACTAATTCACTTTTCTGTACGTTACTGATCTGTAGTATTTATACCCAGCATTGTATATATATCATAGTGTATTTCTTAGTAAGTTTTTTCTACAGATTCTTTTATTGGATTTATTTAGACATTATATTTTATATTGTTCTTGTCTCTGTGTCAGTGTGTGTATGTGCAGTCATAACATTTCCTCGAGGATCAATAAAGTTTTCTGATTCTGATTCTGACTGAGGTTCCATTTCTTAAAGAGATCCAGGTGTGGGAAAGTAACTGACCTCTCTCCTCAAACAGGCGTTGAAATAGCCAAAGCCAAAGGGGCCAAGTACAGACTGGGACCAGAGCTGGAAATCTGGTAATTGGTTTATCTGTTATTAATTGCACCCAGTAACATCCCATTTAAACTAAATGGTTAAAATGAACCCATTCCCGTCCAGTCACTATATTTAGCATAAAAACAGCACAGAACACAGCTTCTGAGTTTTATTTTAAATGAACATTGTTTTATTATATTGTTTTGTATTGTTGTATTATATTGTAATTTATTTGCAATCAAATTTGCATGAACTGTTTTTTGGGCTAGTAAAAATCTGAAAAATTGAATTTAACATCATTATTCAGAAGGTAGTGGGTTTGAATCCCAACACTGCTAGTGGCATCACTGAGGTACCCTTGAGCAAAGTACCATCCCCACACACGGCAACACAACCCCCCCCCCCCTTGGTGGCAGCCCACTGCTTCACTTGGTGAATGGGTTAAATGCAGAGAAAGAATTTCACACTGTTCACACTGTGTGCTGTGGTGTGTTCACGCGCAGCTATAAGGGGCCACTTCACTTCACTTCTGATTCTTCTCTGGCCCCTGTTTTTTGATTCTTAGTGGATATGGATGTGCCGACCACTTCTATGAGTCCGATACCCTCCTCCACTGCTTCCAGGTCCTCAAACAGTTGCTGGAGTCGCCGGTCACTCAGGACATTATCTGTGATGTCGGCATGTGAGTGTCGGACACTCCTCCAAATCATGTTCATGCACAATAGGCTATATAGTAATGATATATAGTGATAATTATATCAGTAATAGTAATATATTACTAATTGATTACATTAGTAGTAAGTTATATATTTCAAAATGTTTTAATGTATTAATAAGGACACACACACACACACATGCACACACACATACATACTCGCACACATACATATATACCAAAGACACACACACACACACACACACACACATATATATATATATGTATATATATATATATATATATATACACACATATACATATATATGTGTGTGTGTGTGTGTGTATCCTTATTAATACATTAAAACATTTTGGAATCTATAATAACCTATTATGAGTGTAATCGGTGAGTATAAACAATTCTGCACTGATTTCGTCTCAGATCAAGTCATGCCTGTTTCTTATCTTCACAGGCCGGTTATGCACCACAACGTTCGCTATAACTGCAGAGTCCTTTTCCTGAACAAGTCAGTCTTTGGTGTTGACAAATCAGAGGAGTATAAATAAAAGCCCAGTACTTGTTTAGTGATGATTAGACTTCACATATGGCCCCAAGTTGCTTCAAGAAAGATTTGATACAAGTTCAACTTTGCTTTTGCTGCTATGACAGGAAGATCTTACTGATCCGTCCCAAAATGCTCCTGGCTAATCACGGCAACAACAGGGAGTTTCGCTGGTTTTCTCCCTGGACTCAACCAAGGTACGTAAACATTGTCATGCGCTTAATTTCTGCAGGGCAGTTTCCAATAAATAACTGCACAAGAGGACACTGAGTACACTTAATTATCCAGCTTGAGCAATGCGCCTTTCCTTTGTTTTCACAGACATGTTGAGGAGTACTTCTTGCCTAGAATGATCCAGGATGTGACTGGACAGGTAAAGTATGCCGTTCCACCCAGGACTGTGTGGGAATGAGGTGTCAGCAACGCACATTGGGCAATTTATATCAGAAGCAAAATAAAGCCTTCATGGGGATCATGTTCTATCCACACTTAAATGTCCAGCAGTACTGTAGCCTAAAGTAATGAGGACTGATCGGTTGTAGTTTATGTTGAAGAGAAATTGGCCAAATCTCAGATTTCAAATTTCTCAAATTTCTCAAATTTCAAAGATCTCAAATTTCACCCTTACTCCACGTGAAGACATTTTTAAAAATAACATGAAGGAGAAACGTTGTAACTAAACCTGGTACTGTCCTTCTACAGCATCTAAAAGCTTGCACCTTCCAAGTGAAAGTAAAGTTTATTATGCTTCTCCACGGACACTGATCCATGATCCATGACTGATATATCACTTCTGCACCAAAACTTCATATCTACACAATAGTAACTTTAGAAAGGATTTTTTTTATTTAAACTGATTAATTTAAGCAGTTTCCTCTGAGATCAATAAAGTTTTCTGATTCTTATTCTGAAATGGATGTAGCTCAATTGGGGTTGAAATTGAAATAATTAATTTATTTATCTCGATTTTCAGCAACAATTGAGCCACCTCTAATTCCACCCACTACCTTACTCCACGTGAAGACGTTTTTTAAAATAACATGAAGGAGAAACGTTGTAACTAAACCTGGTACTGTCCTTCTATATCATTAAAGCTGACAACAGTGATTCATTTCTTCTGTATTTTATTAAATATGGTTAGGAATAACTAAAGGCCTGCCACACACATCAGCTACTGGCTAATGCATAGGAACGTCAGAGTGGTCTGCAACAAATGTTGAACTCAGACTTTTCAGCAGACAACAGTGCTTAATTTTATATGGCACTGCGTCTTCTTCATTGAAATAAACAGTAAGTGATGTGGCAGTAAAGAAAGCTTCCATTGCTCTTGTTACATTAAACTTGTAGCTTCAATGTGGGAAACTAAAGAAGCAAACATCAGACATAAACATATCTTGGATGATCGACTACACGGGCCAAAGGGTAACTTGCGTGAATTAGATTTTTGGCCAAACCTTTGTTTGAAGGAGAAGGTATCCGTTTACACTGGCCCCATTCAGTGATCAGTGACTGTCTTTACTGAAAGGTTCAAAGTTCTGTCTAACAATCCTCTTCTTCAGGTCACTGTGCCATTTGGAGACGCAGTTCTCTCCACTAAGGACACCTGTATCGGGAGTGAGATCTGTGCTGAGTTGTGGAATGCCAGGAGGTACCACATCGTTCATAAACACACATTAAGTCTAAAGGCTTGCACCTTCCAAGTGAAAGTAAAGTTTATTATGCTTCTCCACAGACACATTCATGACCGATATATCATCACTGCTGCACCAGAACTTCATATCAACACAATAGTAACTTTAAGAAGGGATTTTTACATTTAAAATAATTAATTTAATTAATTTCCTCTGGGATCAATAAAGTTTTCTGATTCTGATTCTGAAATGGACACAGCACAATCGGGGTTGAAAATGAATTAAGTTATTAATTTTTTATCTTGATTTTCAGCCCCAATTGAGCCATCTCTAATTCCACCCTAATTCTACCTAAGACTACCGCATTATGTGATACCAAGAACGCGGGTGGGGGGGGGGTTGAAGGCGAGCATGTGCGAGTCACATGAAGCCACCACTGCACCTTTTCAAAATGATGCTAATGTCATTGGAGAGCCTAATGTACTTAAACATTGACTGGGGGAGATGGGAGGCCATCCTACCCACCCAGAAAAAGAGAAGCCTTTTGGACTCCCCGCCTTAAACAGTTGCATCACTTAAGAACCCCCAGAAAAATGTTTAGAACACATTTTGCAAGTTAACATAAAAGGATTTTAATCAAAGTCACTTTGGACCATTTCTGTACGGCCGTACATTATGAAATTTTGTCACAACATAAAGGGAAACTGGCATTTTCGTTAATTTGAAAAAACGAAACAAAAATGGAGATAAGAAGCCTGTTTTGATAGTGATGATATTTAAGTAGTTTATTAAATCTACTAGCCTTATGTTCATGCCGTATTGGGTGTAATGTACGAATAACAGATCCGTATCAGCATCAACGTTTCTGTCGTGGAAAAATAAATCGTGTTCCACAGATTCTAGTACCATCAGACCAAGTACAGGAGCTCCTCAGGGCTGCATACTCATTCCGCTACTGTTCACTCTGCTGTCCCACGACTGCACTGCTAAAAACAGCTCTAACCACAGCAGGTTTGCTGATGACACGACTGTGGTGGAGCTCATCTGCCACAGTGATGAGGTTCAGCAGTCTGGCTGTCTGGTGCAGTGAGAACGATCTGTCTCTGAATGTGGACGGAACTAAAGAAATGATTGTCGACTTCAGAAAAACTCGCTCCACTCAGCATCAACAGCTCCATGGTAGAAGCAGTAAAGAACACCAGGTTTCTGGGAGTGCACATCCCAGTTGACCTCATTTTTACCACCACCACCATCACCTCATATTACCATCACACTACCAAAAAGGCCCAGCAGTGTCTTCACTTCCCCCCATCCTCACAGTGTTCTACGGTAGCGCCATAGAGAGCTTCCTGACCAGCTACATCTCTGTTTGGTGCGGCAGTGCCAGTGCTACAGACTGAAAGAGCCTTCAGTGGATTGTTAAAACAGCTAGTAGCATTATTGGGGTGTCTCTCCTCTTACTATAGAACATCTTCCACAAGCACTTCATCGGAAAGGCCTCCTGCATTGTGCGCAATTCCTCACACCCCCCCCCCCACACACACACACCGGAACTGTGAACTGACTCGACTTTCCACCTTTACACTATACATTTTTTTTAATGATGCACATGCAGCAACATGCACAAGGAGCATTTGTACTTGAATACTGTCTCAGAGTTTCTGTATTTTCATAGGTTTATTGTTTGTTTATACTGAACTACTGCTGGTCATATGCACATATAAAGCACACAGTTGCATTCTAGTATTCTGTTTGTTCTGCAATTGACTGTTGATGCAACAGTCTGCATGTTACTGCATGTTAAAAATACCCTTTGCACTAAATTGCACATTTTTATGTCTAGTTTAGAGTTTATATTTGACTGTTTTTCAGCCCTCATGTTGACATGGGTTTGGATGGTGTCGAGATCTTTACAAACTCGTCTGCCAGTTATCACGAACTCCGCAAGGCTGACCAGAGGGTAAACTTGGTGAAATCGGCCACCACAAAGGTTAGTTGCGCATGAACGCTGCTGTTCCAATGGTGAGAAATAGATTTTTTTCTTCTAGTCACCACTAGATGGATCTGTTGAAACAGCCTTCCCTCAGTCAACTTTCATTGCACTCTGAAATCAAGATTTTCAGCTTATGAGAATGGAAATTAATGGTTTATTTTTAAAATTGTGTGTGTACAGAGCGGAGGTATCTATCTGTTTGCGAATCAGAAAGGCTGTGATGGAGATCGCCTGTACTATGATGGGTGCTCTATGATTGCCATAAATGGAGACATAGTGGCTCAGGGTGTGCAGTTCTCTCTCGATGATGTGGTAAGAGCTCTCTCTGTGTTATGATGAAACTTATGGTTAGGTTGACTTGTACAGTGCTGAGTTGCTGAACTGCAGAGTCTCCAATTAGTTTCAGCCTTAATTGTTTGCAACCTTCAAAAAAGATTTAACGTAAGACAAAGACAACCTGAGTCATCCAAACATACAATTGTTTCATTTACTGAAGGGAAAATGTTGTCTACCAACTGGCCCTGTGTAAAAAAAAAAAAAAGGCCACCCATTTAGCCCACAATTAACACATTATTTATGAACATTGGGATTGAGTAGACTGGACAGATACATTTTATAGGAGGATTTGAAACCATTCAGTCCGATCAGTATCCAAAAAAATACAGGAAATTAGGGAAATAGATTAAATACGCTGAAACAGGCTCCGCAGGCTGGCTGGGCGCACCCTTAAGGAAAGAGGTGAGGAGCTCATATGGTCGGGGCTCGGGGTAAAGCCGCTGCTCCTGCTTATTGAAAGGAGCCAGTTGAGGTGGCACGGGCATCAATTCAGGAAGCTTCCTGGACGCAGTACCCAGGACACGCTGGATGGATTATATCGTTATTATATCCCGGCTGGCCTGGGACCGCCCTCCTCAGCCTGCTACCTCCATGATCCGGTTTCAGATAAGCAGAAGAAAATGAATGAATGAATACTTTTTTTAAAGCGCTGCCGAAAACTTAGAATGATTAGGGATTCAGTCTCCTACTTTAGTTTCAGTATACATTTCTTGGAATAGAACAAGGAAACATAGGGAAGGTTTTGTCGCTCTTTGTGCACTGAAAGTTAAAAGAAAAAAATGACATTCACATATGTTGCACACTGCTTAGTTTTTGATTCATTTTTCCTGTCTGTTTACTTAAAGGAGGAAAACAACAACAAATTTCAGATATCCCACCAATACGAGTATTGAGGGACTACAAAATGCACATAAACACTATGCTACCAAAAAGCATTTCCGCTCAATGGATGTTTTCTTTTTAATTATTGCTGACAAACTAAAAAATGAAGGCAGATTAGGAAATACAAAGTAACAGTTTCCACTGATGATCAGCATTTTGCAGGACCTATATTATGGAAATCAGCTTCATGACCTTGTCATACTTTCCTAAAGTTTTTTCCGAATGATTTTGGATATTCTTCGTGGCTGTCCACAGATCATCCAGAGTGGATGGATTTAATGAAATGACTGGAGGGGCGTCTTGCGTTTGTTACAGTTGCTATATCAGTGTAAGACGCGCATGTGAGCAGTTCTTTTTACAAAATAAATCATGTGCTCATTAAATGTACTGTCATAATGGGCACAAAATGCAAGACTGTATTTGTTGCATGAGGTCTAGTTTGCAACAAATAGAACATTTAGAAATGACAGTACACCCTCCTTGGTTCACCTTGTCATATGAAGTGTAATGCAAAAGTTTGCATAGGCCTGGTCAAATTATATGTTGTTGTTGATTTTCTAAGTTGGACTCATCCTTCTGCACACGTTAATACAGTGAAATCACCAAACAGTGCTGGACGCTGGGCCTCTAGGACCGGAGTTGATCTCTTAAGTTTATAAACTCTTAGGTTTATACGCATGTTGGTTCTGAAAGAACATTACAAATTATCATTACATCATAGTTTTGTATTATAGGTTTTATTCTGTTGGTTATGCTGCTTCTACTTTCTTCTTCTGTACTGTCCACTTTGCTGCTGTAACAATGCAAATTTCCCACCCGTGCCACTAATAAAGGTTTTTCTTAACTTATCTTACAACTAATGAACCTGATTTATGACAGAAAGAGGCCACAGAAGGTAAAGAAATGTGTGCAAAGTTCTCAGATGTGCACAGAAGGTGTATTTTAATTAGTGTTTGTACAAAATGTTTTTAGCAGGTGTTGATTTTTTGTTTCTGACGTTTAGGAGGTTGTCACAGCCACTCTTGACCTGGAGGATGTGCGCAGCTACCGAGGGGAAAGATGTCACCCACACATGGTAACACCCTCTGAGGAGAATTGCGGAGAAGCTCACACATCAACACTAAATGCCAATGTTATAGTATTCTTACTGAACTCTGTCTCTCCCTCCCTCACTCTCTCCCTCTCTCTCTCTTCTGCTTTCTCCCACCCTCTCTCTCCCTCTCTTCCTCCTTCTCTGCCTCTCTCCTTCCCACTCACTCTGTCTCACACCATCACTTTCTCTCCCTCTATCCCTCTCTCTCCCCCCCTCTCTGTCTCAATCTCTCTCACCCTACATCCCTTTCTCCCCCCTCCCTCTCTCTCTGTCTCTCTCTCACCCTCTATCCCTTTCTCTCTCTCTCTCTCTCTCCCCCTCTCTGTCTCAATCTCTCTCACCCTATATCCCTTTCTCTCCCTCTATCTTTTTCTCTCACACTCTATGCCTTTCTCTCTCTCTCTCTCACCCTCTATCCCTCTCTCCTCGTCTTCCTCTTTCTCTCACCCTTTCTCTCTCACCATCTATTACTCTATCCCTCTCTCTCTCTCTCTCTCTCTTTTATTCTCTATCCCTTTCTCTCCCTCTCCCCCTCTCTGTCTCACTCTCTCGCACCCTTTATCCCTCTATCTATTTCTCTCTCCCTCTCCCTCTCTCTACGCCTCTCTCCCCCTCTCTCTCTCTCTCTACAGGAGTATGAACACAAACCATATCAAAGAATCAAGGTTGATTTCTCCTTGTCTGACTGTAAAGACATCTTCTTGCCCACCCACCAGCCCGTGGACTGGGTCTTCCACTCCCCTGAGGAAGAGATCAGGTGCTCCAGCCCTCACTCTTCTAAAGCAGATGAAAGCAATGCTCAAAATACAAATATGTTCATTAAAACAAATGCAGATATCATTTATTTATGTTTGTCGACAATTTGATATAGGCATATAAGCAGAAATATCATTAGGATTACTATCTGCTCTTAATTTTAAACGAAATTGCTTTAAATCTCAAAAATTGTTTGAATTGTTTGGCAAAAATAAATTTCATGGTTAATGTAGCTAGCACAGAAAAAGGTTTGCATCTTCTAATGCTTTTATCAGTATCAGAAACCACATAAGCAAGTCTGTTTGAAATTTTCTAACATGATGATCACACACTTGCCTCATACTACTATGTTAGAAAATTTCAAATAGACTTGCTTATGTGGTTTCTGCTACTGTAAGTGGTTAAAAATGCATTTTGCTCTGCACGCCATTACTTGTTCGCTGCTTCAGCCTCAACAGCTACCCCTGGAGTAAAGGGAGAATAGCATTAATTCAATTTTTGCTGAACTGCTTTATGATATCTACCCTGCCCAAGTGATTCAGTTTGCCCTTAATGTTCTACGTGAACACCTACACTATTTTTGTCACTAGACCACTAGAGGTTCAGGATTTGAGCCGTGTGACACTTATTTCCCCCTGAATGCCTCCTTTGTCAGTGTAATGAACTGAAGGGGATTTCAGACAGAACGAAAGAAATATCAGGGAAGCATGAGATAGGGGAATTATTATATCTAGCACAGGTAGCTACAAGCATTGTGCTGAATTATACTGTTAAAGCAAAATACCTTTTGTGTTTGGGTTATTGTGTGCTCTGCTTACTGTACTTATTGTTATTTTTTCCCTAGTCTTGGTCCTGCATGCTGGTTGTGGGACTATTTAAGAAGAAGTGGTCAGGTGAGTGTGTCTTGTATGCATGTGTATATGATGGGTGGATGGATGGATGGATTAATAGGTACATAGTTAGATTGGTAGATAGGTAAATAGATGGATGGATGGGTGGATAGATAGATAGATAAGTAAGTAGGTAGGTAGATAGATGGATGGATATGTAAGCAGGTAGGTATGTAGATGGAGGGATGGATGGAGGGATAGATAGACAGACAGACAGACAGACAGACAGATAGATAGACAGATGATACAGTCAGCTCCATAATTATTGACACTTTTGGTAAGGGTGAGCACATACAGCGCCCTGAAAAGGTCCTGAACACTTTTTCAGTCTGTCCGAGCATTCAGGAAGTCCTGAGCGGCCATCCATGACTTCCAGGATCACTGGGATATAAATATGAAGTGACACAGAGGCCTTTAAATTATTCATCGGCATGGGAAACATTTGAAAATACACAAATGACGAAAGGCAGAAGTAAGCTAAGATTTGTAAATCAGTCTATGGTAATAACATAGAAATGAATATCTAACTTAAATCTCAAAATGTGAAGCCTGTGTTGTAGTTGAATCTTTTTTGCAGGACTGAAACTTCATCCAATTTCACTCTAAACCAATTCAGTAACCACAGAATAAAGCTTCTGATGTGGTCCCTAGTCCTCTGTACTAAAACCCACTGGAAACCACTGTGGTGAGTTGAAGACAAGACCTGCACCGAGGTGCATCTCCCACATTATTTGCTCTGTGTTCTTCACTGTCATCAAGCTTTAGAGAAGTGCAAAAGTGCCAATAACTGTAAAAAAATATAACTGTAAAGTGACCATTCTGTCATACGTGAACACACCACAGCACGAAGTTCTTCCTCTGTATTTAACCCATTCACCAAGTGAAGCAGCGGGCAGCCAGGAACACAGCGCCCAGG
>JBBPCZ010000040.1:4518955-4532128 GCA_037974445.1 Brycinus macrolepidotus | reverse complement strand
TTTGAGGCAAACAAATCAAAGGGGCACCCCCCCCCCCCCCCCCCCCCCAAACCTAATGCACATGCAAAGTAATCCCTGCTATTCCCTTCCATACACAAACACAAACATGCCCTCCTCCCTGTTTGTTTTCTTTCCCTTCCTGATTTGACGGGGAATGGCTCTCAACCTCAAACAAATCACTGTGGCTCGACCCAACCACCACTGCACAGAATTCGGTTTCCTGAATTACCTCTCAGCTGCGTAACCACAGCTTCTGGAACTTACTTCTTTACAGCCATATGCACAGCCATGTCTGCTGTATCATAAAAGACATTTTTACTCCAGTTAACAGAATCTCTGCCATTTAACAGTTTGACATGAATGGTCCATTAATTTATCTGTTTATCTATCTATCCATCTATCCATCTATCCATCTCTCTCTCTCTCTCTCTCTCTCAAACAGGCTGCTGTGTCCTTATGACTGATGTATGTAAATGAGCTCTGTTCTGGCTGTTCTGTATCATCCCTCATTCAAAAAGTAGTCCAAGCTGAAAATCTTCTCATAAGTTCAAATCTCGCTGAATTGCTGTAGGCTGGAAGTCTCACTGAGCGACTACTTCAGTGCATTGTAGTGAGTTCAAAATATAAATGATGGGAACACAAAGTAAGCATAAGTATCAAAGAACAGCTAGTGAATGACTCCAGAAACTACTGAGAACAAGTGATGAGAATCTACCTGGCTTTCTAATCAGAAGCTGGTTAGAAGCCACACCCACCTGCTTTTCTTTATATTCGTGTTACAGGATGGGCTGGTGAACTGTAACACCATCCTGGTGAATATAATGAATGCCAGTAAAATTCATCCATCCCTAACCTTTAGCATGAAGAGAACATGTTCTGACATCCCTAAATTTTAAATGAACTAAATTTTGGTTGATTTTAACATCAAAATTTAACTTTATTTGACAATAACTGAACAAAAAAATCACAACAAAGAGCAAACTGTTAAAAGTGCTTGGAAGCCCCACCTTCCAGCTGGCTTTAGACCTACTGATGTAACATACGCATGTCTTTTAAGTACCAATAACTCTAGCAATTCTTTTAACTTAAAACTGAAATCAAAATTGAACTATTTCCTTAACTTCCAAAAGAAGAAATTGTTGAACACAAAATTTTGAATCCCTCATTTCAGTTGATGAATTTCAACACTGGGGGATTTACAGGTCATTTAAATTCAAGAAGTTTGATTGACTAGTTCATGCATAGTCAGTTATGTGAATAATTTGAATTATTCATATGAATGAGGACTATTCATATCAATACGACTAAAGTCTTTACAGTTCATACTGGGCCAAAGAACATTTCATGTAGGTTTCTAGAGAAATGTTCTCAGAGGAAAAATAAATGTTTATTCATATAGCATTTTTCATTATAGTGATTATAGTGATTTAATATGTAAAACCACCATGGTCGAAATGTAATAACAGTACAGTTACAAACAATAAACAAGGAGACCCAATACTTTAAGTATGTGCTGGCTTGAACAAATATGCTTATAATCTGGTTTAAAGGTGCATCAAGCTAATTTTATTATTTTCTTTGCAGATTTTAGGAGCTGCGTTAGCATGTATTTCACCAGTTGAGGTGTAGGTGGTCTTTTGTAGAGTCTGAGTTTGTAGATTATTGGGTTTATTCGAGTCTGTTGCTGTATTTGTCAGCCAGAGTGCCCCGCTGTCACAAGCTGGAATGTAGGCTGTTCTCGTGATGACAGCTGTATAGTTGATGTCAGGCCCTGTGCTATGTGAGCTGTTTGGAGGGTGGTTAGTTCTCCCATGCTTGTCTTGCCTCTGTGCAGTGCTTCTTTGATGACTGAGATGTTTGTTCATAGGTGTTCACCCGTGGAATTCTGAGCCAGTAAAGCCTTTCCTCCCACTGCATTCTTTGCTGGTAGAGAGTGAAACCTATTACTGTTGACAGCTGTTTTGAATGTCTTCTTTCGTGTCTGGCAGTTTTCTTTATGCCTTTGTACTGATAACAGTACATACAGTGAAGGGTACATTTGAAATAACCTGTGTGATCTTCATAATTAGCCTATATAATACCCTGATAACACCTAAAGTAACAGACATTTATGTACTGGATGAAATTCTAATTTTCATTCACTGCTAAATTCCAACATCTAAGCTATCAGTCTTTTCATTATCACTGAGCCAATGAGCCAGAGTGTTTTAAAATCTGTACTGGTGATTGGCTTGTTATAAAGTCACTGAATCTGGTCATTTGTTGTGTCTGAATTGGATTTTTTATGGGGTCACTTTTCCATGATGCCAGGGGTCTTGTTTTGAAAAGAAAGATGTATGTTCCATTGTAGCATATAGGCCGATTTATGTGGACTGTCGAGCATTTATTGTAATTTATTACCATTTGTGGAAAATACTATTTAAGTATTACCTCTTGGCAGTAAGCGACTGCAATAGATTAATTTTCATTTGTCAAATTAGTTATTGCCCTTTGAAATGGGAGATTAAAAAAAGAATATAAAATGTAATCACTACATGTTTTGTGTTGCATAAATATACACCATGGCATAAATATAAAAATATACAGCCATAGCGTTAAAACTATCTTCCAGATATTGTGTAGGTGTATCGTGTTGCAAAGACAGGTCAGACTCATCAAAGCATGGACTCCACAAGACCTACGAAGGTGTGCTGTGGTATCTGCACCAAGACATTAGCAGTCCTGTAAGTTGCGAGGCGGGGCCTCGATGGAGGCCAAGTCAACACCTTGAACTCTTTGTCATGCTCCTCAGTCCAGTCCTTTTACAGTATGTCAGGGTGTATTATCCTGCTGAAATAGACAACTTCCATTAGATAATACTGTTGCCATGAAGGTGTGTGGTGTTACATGTCAAAGTAACACCCATATGAATGCCAGGACCCAGGGTTTCCCAGCAGAACAGTGCTCAGAGCATCACACTGCATCATGCTGGCTGCATCATCATCCACGTCTATATTTACATTTCTAGATTATTTGTATAGTGTACTTTTTATACTGTACTGTTGTGTGGTGTAGCTTTTATTCTATTGTTTTTGCTGCTCTTACCTTTGTTCTGTCCACTTTCTGCTGTGACAATGCAAATTTCCCACTTGTGGGACTAATAAAGGTTTATCTTATCTTATCTTATCATATCTCCCCATAGTGCATCCTGGTGTCCTCTCCTACCCAGGTAAACGATGCACACACACCTGGCCGTCCACATGATGCAAAAGAAAACATGATTCATCAGACCGGGCCACTTTTTTCCAGTGGTCCATGTTCCAGTTCTGAGACTCATGTGAACGTTGTATGTGCTTTTGGTGGTGGACATTGGTTAAGCTTGGGCACTCTGACTGATCTGCATCTATGAAGCCCCATATGCAACAAGCACCGAGTGTTTTGACACCTTTCCGTCATAGCCAGCATGAAATTTAGCAGCAATTTGTTTGTTTGGTTGTTTGTTTGTTTACACTCCCCGCACACTTTAGTGAGCCTTTAGCACCCATGACCCTGTCATGGGTTCACTGGTTGTCCTTCCTTGGACCACTTTTGGTAGGTACAAACCACTGTGTCAGAACATCCCACCTGCAGTTTTGGTGATGCTCCGACCCATCCTGCTTCTTTTATTCCTGCTTCCAACACATCCACTTTAAGAACTGACTGTTCACTTGCCACCTAATATATCCCACAATGATCTTTGTAACAAGATAATCACTTTAACTGTCAGTAGTTGTAATGTTGTGAATGATTGGTGTATATTCCCTGCAATTAAAAATAAGTAAATGGCTGCACTTGTACAATAGCATAGTGAGGGGAAAACTGTGTAAACAAACTTTCGTGTGTCTGTATGTGCTCGATGTTGATAAAATGAGGCTACAGTTATGAAATCTTAGTTAACAGGTGGCAGGGCTGACATTCCTGAGCCTCACCTGCTGTTTGCAGCTGCTTATCAAACAGAGTTGTAAGTCCTTATAAGGCCTTCCTTCCCTTTAGAGAAACCGCTCACCTGCCCGCAGAAGTCCTGTAATGTCTCACCACGTCAGTATTTGAACGCTTGTCTCTCTCTCTCATTGTCTTTAAATTGCTCTTTTGTGGCACTAGTGAACCTTTTGTGCAGTATGTTCATTGTCCCTTGGACTTGCCAATATATCATTTATTAATTGTTATCTTGATATTGGTGTATGTGGTATTGGTGTTTCAGAAAACTGCAGTATGTGAATATAAAACCTCTCCTTGCGCATTCACATGGTCAAAACGTAGGCCTACTGTTGTCCGTGTTTCATCAAGAGGTATTTCACAATTGCAGTATCTGGCAGTATCATCACAAATGAATTTTTCATATTATGCAAGTTTACTTCTCACCCACATAACATAACACAACCAGGTATTTCTGCTACCACTTCTTTAGTTGGGATTCTTTAGTTGCAGAAAAGGCTAAAAGTTTACATTCAATCAGGCAATGGCACCTCTTTGACCTTCAGACACCTTTAAGGTACTGATCCCAAAGCCCTCAGTGCCATGGATGGAAACTGATCCTGAAACAGCTGTTGCGGGGCTCTTTTGCTGCTCTTATGGGTTTGGTAAAGGGTGTCAGCTAACTGCCTCTTTAGGCACTAATGATACCTCCTGCTCTCACCTCCCTCTCTGTCTGCTCGGCCTGCTCTCTCCCGCCTAGCCCTTTGAAGCGCATGCACCTGGCTCCGATCCCTAAGTCCTGTTCATGCACAGAGTGGGCTTGTGCTGTTTTTCAGGCTGTAATTAAAGAAAGCGAGAGCCAGATTTAGCCCTGAAAGGGACGGCCGTCCTCACCCTCTGGCAGGGCACGGACGAAGAAAAGGGGGCTGTCACCTCACCCACACAAATGTAGCCAGGCCGGGGGGGATCAAGGAGGGCCCCGGATTGATGCGTGAAAACTGGACCGTCTACCCCCTCACTCCCCCTGCAATTCAAAGCCCTCTTCACATGCCTCCCTAACTGTAATTATGTGGCCAGCGCTGCTATCCTTTTGGACGTGTTCGTGCCCCTGCTCCAGCAGATGCACCTGTCTGCTCCGACATGGCCCCCCCAATTCCTCCTTTACTCAGGTGAGCGGGGCTGTTAATCCACTGACCCCGGCGGCCTCTCCCAAACACCTGTCGGCCAGGTGCCTTGCTATCACCTTGCCGCACCCTGCTCTCACCCAGTCGACCCGGTTTTTGTTCCAGGGATAAGGAGGGTGGTTAAATAATGAGAGACACTGAGGGAAAGTTCAGCTCTTTCCAGCACCAGTTCAGCCCATACCTTTCTCTCTCGGTCTGGCCCTTTGAATGCAGCAGCTGCTGCTGCTGTGTGTGTGTGTGTGTGTGCATGTGTGTGGCACACCAGCAATGGCATACTGATAAGAAGTGGCAGTTTGAAGGAGGGCATCATGATTTTAAGGTATCACCAGAAACGTCCGAAGAATTCTATGGGATTCAGCTTGATTGATCATCCTAACAGTCCCCCTTTCGACTGTTTTAGTCAGATTTTTAAAATCAGTATATATATATGTATATACATATATAGAAGTCAGGTTTTATCTCCAGTGTTAGTATATAAACATGTTTTAGGGCTAGTTATTTATTTTCTTTCCCTCTTTCACTCACACACATTTGCACAAATTTTTACTCTCCCTCTAGTTAATCTCTCTCTCTCTCTCTCTCTCTGTCTGTCTCTCTCTCTCTCTCTCTCTCTCTAGAATTGCCCCTTCACTTTTTCCCTCAGGTTGCCTTGCATTCTCTGTGAATGACCACTCTTTGCAGGAGGAAAATAGCTGGGTTTCAAAGCGCCGTACTCCGGCAGAGTGAATGCACTGAAAAGGATCTTTAACAAACATCCCCTGTGCGCCTGGCTCTCCAAACCCTCCAGTAATAAATTAACTTGTGGCCAAAGTGCGGCGAACATTCTGCTGTGGCGGAAGCAATCTGCTGCTATCTCACCCTACCTCTCCCAGCTTAATGAAACAGAATGCTGGCCAATTTGCATACAGGTGAGAAGAAGAAAAACCCCAAAGAAGCTGGCCTATAGAAAGGAAAGAGACTGGGGTGATGAGCTTTCAATGGCAAGAGAGGGATACTTTCAAGCTGGAGGGAAAAAGATTTAGAGAAGTAAAGTGATTTTTTTTCCCTTTCTATCCCCCAAAGGCTGGGGTCAGTGTTGGCATTTGATGGAACTGCCCAGCAGCTGTCCACATTGCTCCGTCATTAGCTGCAAAAGGACCCATTAGTCCTTGTCATCACTGCTCTCACTTAGTCTCATACAGGCACAGTAGAGATGTGACCTAAGCTGCCGCTAGATGTCAGTATGGGCCACCCCAGAAGCTACATGCAGCAGCTCTTTTTGTTGCAGAGAAACAGAAGGCCTTAGTGCTGAGGCACTTGATTAATTGAGCAAGGTTTACATGTCCAAAGACCATGAAACACTCCTTGACTTCTCTTTCCCAGAAAGAAGTTTTCAAAACCTCTTTATTTTGCAAGTGTGCACCCTGTGTTGCAAGAACCCATGGGTGCAAATCATGTGTCCTGTGACTGGTTTTTGCTGTGGTTTCCTGCAAACAAGTAGTTGTTAAGTCATGTTCTTCTGGAATTACAAGTTGGTATGGGTTACTAAAGAGTAAAGACTTGGTTATCTCCATCTGCGCAGTTGTGATAATGCTGACCTTTTGTTTGCAAGGGCTCATCTATCTCCTGATCAGAATGAGCTTATCATCCTCCCTGCGGAGAGTGTATGTAGACCATGCTGAGGGACTGGATTAAATCTTGACACCTTGCCCTCTGCAATGGGTCAAGTGACCAAGTGATAAAGGCCAGGTCAGTTTTGTGTATGTTTATGTGGAGTTGCATGCCTGTTTGTTGGGAGGATATGAAGGCCCTTTCCATGTTCTCGCAACAAACCTGAGAAGGGTTATTGATACAGAATCTAAAGTTTCCTGGTAATTGCCCTTGAAGGAAGTATTGCAAGTTTCCCACAGAGACGGGACAATGAGCCCAGTCTTGAGCAGTGAAACACACCTACCTGCTCCCTCTCTCTCTGCCCTGGCGATCCCAGCTCTCGGAGTGTGTGGAATGCATATATCGGCTCAGATTCGGCAGGCACTCAACCGCTCTCACTGTCACATGAGGTGCATGAAACCTTTCAGCCAAATTTTCATTGTGGGTGTAAATCGGTGCCAGCCAATGAAAGCGTGAGGGAATGGATTCTTGCCTTTAAAAGTTTATGTCTTGCTATTTTTTCATAAACATGCCGGTCCCTGATTTCTCTGAAGAGAAATGGCATCCTAAGCCTTATGTTTGATAACAGATTATATGGCTTTGGAATGCAATGCCATATAATCTGTTATCAAACTGAAGGCTTTTGATTCAGTCTGGTATGGCTCCTTGAGTACATTTCTGCAAAGGGTCTTTTGAATTGCAGTTTCTATCCATTCTCTCAGTCTCGGAGGTGCTGAGTCCAACACCCCTGCGCTCCGCTCCCGACACAACTTGACCAAATTCCATCTGGTTTTAGCTACGATTGCACTGATATGGGAGTTGTGACCAACATAGAAATGTTTTTTAAAAAGATAATTATTTCAGTAGTATTTCAAACGTTGCAGAACTAATAAAATATATTCATTGTAACAATGTAGCCCCTTTAGAGCGTTTTAGCAAATGTTGAAGTTAGCACTAATAGCACTCATATCTTCAGATCTCTGGCCTAACGGTGATGTTTGGTGCGGATATGTTGGAGCACATCAGAGCCTATCCTGCTGCAATAAAGGATTATTCTGTGTTAAGCCCATGTCAGCACAGTTTAAGGCTGTTAGTGGTTTAGATGCGCTCTAGTAAACTCTCTCAGTAGCCACCAGGCCCATCTAAGCTCATTACTGCAGTTGGAGATGCTCTGTGGTGGCTAGTGGTCAAGCCTGCTGACCCTGAAGGGTCAGTGGTTCATCATGATTGGGTCAGGGGAAGGCCCTGCGGCTATGATGAACATGAGGTAGGAGAGGATGACCACACTGCCTGTCATATTGGAAGGAGAGCTTCCTCTATAGACCATGGAAACAGTGGTGGACTGCAAAGAAGAGTGGTGGAGATAAAAGGTGGAGATCTCTGTGTGGGCACCAGTGCTCATCAAAGAAAGATCCTGAAATATAAATACAAAAGCAGACCTATTAGGATGCAGTACTATTATTATTCAAATTTAACCTAAACCTTAAGTTAATAAATGATACAGGGTTCCTTTTTAACCTTACAAAACCAACTATGGGAGCTTTCAACTGAAAAGGTTTCTTTCCTTTATTGTGCAAATGCTAACTGCCACACACTTTCTGGCTTCTTCTTCTTCTGGCTAGTATTTCCACATTTTACTGCACAGTGCAACGACATAATGATGTCCATGAAATGAATTTTATTGTAGCATCACTTTATCTTTTACCTATAACAATGTCATACAGGTCATTTGTCATTTTTCACCCAGTATCCCTCCCACAACTAAGTCAGCTAAGAAAGGCATCTGAGATACAGACATCTTCGAATAAGTGAATTCAGCTGTTTTAAGGTGCCCTCTTGGCTGATACAGGTTTTTCAACTACATACACACAACTGTTCCATAGAAAAGCAATACAATGGGATGTTCTGGAGCAGCTGGACATGACCCAAAGGTCACGATGCCCAGTGCTAGAGCTATTGGGCTGTGGGGCAGTGTTCTCTGGAATGATGCAACTCCATCTAGAACCAAATGAACTGGAGTGACATTTATTGTGCAGAACTATATATAACATCCAATGTTAGTGTCTGACTATATTTTTTATAGTTCGAGCATTCAAAATCATTTGTAGTACTGTAGGCTGCAGCACAGCTGCAGCTGTGATTGTCGCCCTTGTACAGGTTATAAACGACATCTTCAGGAAACTGTGCCAGGCAGTGAATGGGGGAGACCTGTAGATGAATCAATGAGCAGCAAACGAACAAAAGCAATAGCAAGCTGCTGGAATGTTTCAGTTCTCCTCAAGAGCCTTCACCGCAAAAATCCACTGTATGACTGAGAGTAAGCAGCTACAGTTGTGGAAGTGTTGGGACCACTGACTTTGTATGTGATTTATCCCTTGATTGGTTTGAACATGCAAGCACCGTTGATCTCAATGAACATATTCATACATAAGTGGCTTATTCAAGGAAACATATGTCATGTCGGGTACACTGGAAGGACACAACTGCAGGAATCAGCTTTAGTTTCTCAATAAGGTTTTAATGAACACAACACGAAGGGTGAGCCAGAACACTACAGTCAATGCTAGTACAAGGTGGTTCCAGGAGGGCCTTCACTCCTAAGGAGGAACCCAAGCCTGAGGGAGAGAGGACTCGGTCTCTTCACCGAGTTACTTGTTTAGTGGCCTTCTTGGCCAGTCGAGTGGTCCCACTATATTCCCGTAGTGGGAATCGGCTGCACACCTCACGCCTGCAGAGACAGGTGGAAGCAAACACAGAGTGGACAGTCACTGGTAGATACACGAGCCTTGTAGTCCCTCTAACCACCGTTATAGCGTGGCTGTGGAAAAGGAGGCTCTCCAACTGCCACTTGGAGAGCAATCCGAGGTGTAGGGTACAACGTGAGCTCCACATGAGTCCAGAGGCTGTCACAGAGACACAGGCGTAGGTGAACTTACTCATAAAGTTTCGTACCAACCTGAGACGTGCACTAGTAGAGCTTGGTAATAGCTTGGTGACCACACGCCGATCCTCTGGACCGGCTGTGCTTTATACTGAGACATACACGTAGACAACCAGTCAGGCAACACAAACAATAATCTAACAAACAAGATCAACCTAACTTCAGCTAGACACAGGTGAACATGTCATCAGGTGCCTAACAACCCAGCGAATGTGCTCATTGCTCACACCTGGGTTGCCTAGGTACCCGATGACCAAGCACACAACAACATATGACATCATCACCCTGCGTCCAGGGCTGTGCTCATGAGTACTCAGGGGGCGGGCTCTGTTGGGGGCGTGACCGAGGTGGCCCAGACGTGACACCTATATTGGTGGCATCAATTGAACCTACACAATATTAAGCAGGTGGTTTTAATGCTATGGCTAATTTGTGTATTTTACTTTACTTTACTATACATACGTTCATAGCATTAATGCTACATTCTTTGAAAAATAACCCATGCAGTTCTTCCTTGTGTTCCAGGTCTGTCATGAACTGGTCCTTCACTGTTTGCCCAGTGTAGCGTGGTGGATAAACCCAATCGCGGAGTAGCACGAGAGAGTAGGTAAACCACGCGCTTTACTATGAGAACGCTCTAACAAGAGTTGGGACTCCCACCGGGAGTCCACGTTCTCACTCACACACACAGAAAAGGAGAGAAGGATTTTAGAGTACTCACGGTACCGTTGAGTTGGATGACTGGTAAGGTCGGCTCGGGCAAAGTAAACAATGACTGAGCTGTGAGTACCTTCCACTTCCTTGTTTATATACCGTGTGACACGCTTACGTCCGATGCCTTGTGCGTGCCGCGTGACACGCTACGTCCGATGCCTCGTGCGTGCCATGTGACTGGTGTGCGTGACAGTACCCCCCTCCAGGACCGGCACCAGACGGACCCGGCTGAGAGGATACCCTGCGACGGTAGTCCACAATCAAGGAGGGGTCAAGGATGAAGCGGCCGGGGACCCAGGACCACTCCTCAGGACCGTAACCCTCCCAATCCACAAGGAACTGGGTGCCACGGCCCCGGCGGCGCGAATCGAGGATATGCCAAACCATGTAGGCGGGACCACCGTCAATGATGCAGGGGGGCGGGGGGGCAGGATCCGGAGGCACTAGGGGAGAGAAAAAAACAGGTTTAAGTTGGGATATATGAAAAACAGGGTGTATTTTAAGAGATTCAGGCAGCTGGAGCCTATAGGTAACAGGGTTAATCCTGTGTTTGATCTTGTAGGGTCCGATGAATCTGGAGGTGAGCTTCTTGGTGTCGGTGTGTAGGTGGATGTGCTTGGTGGCGAGCCAGACCCTGTTACCTACGTGGAACAATCGTCCCGGAGGGTGCCGACGGCGATGTTGTTTGATGTAGGCATCATTGGCTCGCTGGATGGAGGTGCGAGGCTGTTGCCAGATTCGTCGGCATGTGAGGACCAACTGTTGGGCCGACAGTGCATCAACCTCCAGCTCTTGATGTTCAAGCATTGGAGGTTGGAAACCGTAGCATACCTCGAAAGGGCCGAGCCCAGTCGTCGAGGAGGTGAGTAGGTTGTGCGAGAGCTCAGCCCACATGAGGTAGCAGGCCCAGGAGCGCTGTCTATCAGAGACAAAGCACTGAAGAAAGCACTCCAGCTGTTGGTTGGCCCGCTCCGCCTGACCGTTAGTCTGAGGGTGGTATCCAGAGGAGAGGCTGCAGGTGGACTCGATCAGGCGGCAGAAGGCCTTCCAGAAGTTGGCAGTGAACTGGGGCCCTCTGTCCGAGACTATGTCCCGGGGGAACCCATGCAAGCGGACTACATGCTCTAATATCAGCTCCGTGGTGGTTTTGGCTGACGGGAGTCCGGAAAGCGCCACCAGGTGAACAGCCTTGGAGAACCGATCTACGATGGTTAAGATGGTGTTTTTCCCTTCCGAGTCCTTCAGGCCGGTGACAAAATCCAAGGCTATGTGCGACCAAGGACGACGAGGCACCGGGAGTGGTTGGAGGCTCCCAGCCGAGGGTTGGTTATCAGTTTTGGCCCTGGCGTACACAGCACATGCCTGGACGAACTCCTTAACATCTTCAGCCATTCTGGGCCACCAGAAGGCTCTTTGTAGCTTGAGGAGTGAGCGACGTGTCCCTGGGTGACCCGAGATAGCTGATGAGTGGCCCCATTGGAGAACCTCTGAGTGAAGAGTGGATGGTACGAAGAGATGTCCGGGCGGGCAGCCTGTCGGAACAGGCTCCAAGGTCTGTCCCTGGCGGACGCAGTCTTCTAAGTCCCAGGTGAGAGGTGAGATGATGAGATGGGATGGCAGGACAGGCACGGGGTCCACCCGGGGGGCGTCAGCCTCTTGTTGGCGAGACAGAGCGTCAGCCTTAATGTTTTTTGACCCCGGGCGGTATGACAGATGGAAATTAAACTGTTCAAAGAACTGTTCTGGTGGTCCGTCCAGACCGTAAATGGGTCACCGCCGCCCTGGAGCCAGTGACGCTACTCTTCCAGGGCCCACTTGATGGCCAACTGCTCACGGCCCCCTACCCCGTAGCGCTGCTGAGTGGGGTTGAATTTTCTAGAAAAGAAACTGCAAGGATGTAGTTTCTGGTCTGGACCTCACTGCGAAAGGATGGCTCCTACGCCCACATCGGAGGCGTCCACCTCGACAACGAACGGCTTGGAAGGATCTGGATGAAGGAGGATGGGAGCCGTGGTGAAGAGGTGACAAAGGCGATGAAAGGCGTGGATGGCGTCGGGGGTGAGTTGAAAAGGAGTCTTTGTAGGTTTGGTAAGAGAGGTCAAAGGTGCCGCAACCGAACAGTAGTCCCGGATAAAGCGACGATAGAAATTAGCAAACCCCAGAAACCGTTGGAGCTGTTTAAGCATCCTGGGTAGAGGCCACGAACGCACAGGATCCAACTTCTGGGGATCCATGGCCGCACTTTGAAGAGATATGACAAACCCCAAAAATGTGGTGGAGAGCTGGTGGAAAGCGCATTTCTCTAACTTACAGAACAGTTGGTGGGCTAGCGACCTCTGAAGCACTGCTCTTACATGTTGGACGAGTTCGGGAGTAGATTAAGATGTCGTCCAGGTATGCAAAGGTCCAGCGACCTAGCATGTCCTGAAGCACGTCAATAATGAAGCACTGGAAGGCCGCTGGACTGTTACATAAGCCAAACGGCATTACGAGGGTCTCGTAATGGCCAGTGGGGGTGATGAATGCCGTCTTCCACTCCTCGTCCTCTCTGATGTGGACGAGGTTGTATGCACTCCTTAAATCCAGTTTTGCAAAGATGGAAGCACGAGAGAGGGCTTCCAGGGCGGTGTTGGTGAGTGGAAGAGGACGCCAGTTCCGGATCGTGATCTTGCTGAGTCCCCGATAGTTGACGCAAGGTCTGAGGCCCCCGTCTTTTTTCTTGACAAAAAAGAACCCCGCGGCCGCAGGAGAAGAAGAAGGCCTTAGGGTTCC
>JBBPCZ010000040.1:4469163-4513096 GCA_037974445.1 Brycinus macrolepidotus | reverse complement strand
CCCTCGCTTCCCTGGAACCCCCCCCCCCCCCCCACCTCCATTCCTTCCTTCCCTACCACTATGTGTGTGTATATATATATATATATATATATATATATATATATATATATATTCAAATGTACAGTATTGTGAATAACCAGTTTAGTTCTAAAGAGAGGTCGGAAAATGTCCTTATTAAAAGTAGATCATAATTGGTTTTGGTACATAAATGTCGTTAGTGGACCTCAGGGAAAAATTATATACGGATTTCAGAATGTACACTAGGTTACTTCCTTTACCATTTTTCATAGTCCCAGGAAAGACATCTGCCCTTCTTTCCAAGATACTGTCCTGAGAGGCAGTAATACAAGACATTTACTGTAAACTTACAGGCAAATGTTTGATTTGCATGAAGCAACGGCTTCATGGCAGCTGATAACTGATGATAAGCTTTTATTCCTTTTCTCACGTAGAACTGGGAAATCCCAGCTCATTATCATTTTGACTGCCCTGAGGAAATGTACTGAAATAAAATAGACTAAAATCTGCTCTGATCTACTTGAGAATGATCATTCAAAATATATTTTTTCTAAAGTTTAATATTTGTGAATCCTAACATGAGTCATAATGTACATTCAGTGTTCAAGTTATGGATCCCTTTGGTCTTTGTTAGACTTCGGTCCAGTCTAATATCTGTGCTCCTCAATGGCATTCCTTTTTTTTTGCTGAGTGGACAAACTGTGAAACTGAGTAGAGCCTTTAGAATGTGTGAACAAAGATGTTCTTGGTCACAAAATAAACTTCCTGGTCAACTGAGCTGAACATTAGCGCTCCACCAGCCTTGTAATTTGGCCTATTTCCTCCCCCCTCTGTTTTAAAACATGCTTTCAGCTGACAGCAAATGCAAGACTGGCATTTGGCAGCTTAATTGACTGGCCATGAGAAAGTGGCAGGAATGGAATTCCACCGAGGCAGTAGTGGATGGCTCCTTTTTTTTATTTTTTACTCACTCATTTAATATTGATTTATTGTGACTTTTGGTGCTTTGAGGAATGCATGGTGCAATGTTTTGTCTGTGCTTGTGTGTAATACCATGAAAGCACTGGTGTATGAATTTACAGAGCTGCACAGATTAGTTGTCAGCTTTCACAGCCTTTTGGATGCACTTTACCAGTGTGCCTTGCATGTGGTAAACGTAATAAGGCATGAACCTTGGCATGAAGTGATGGAAACAATTTATTTGAAGAGCAGTTAACTAGCGACGGCCGTCAATGTAGGTTAAATGGGGATAGAAGAGGCACATCCCTTCATGCCCATTTTATCAACGGGGGCCCAGGCTCATAGAGAGGTGGGGTCAGCCCACCCACACTGCGGAGTCTGCCCACATCCTGGGTCCTGTGTCCTCATCACTTGGCACTCGACATGGCTTGGATGAGAACCAAAATGACTGTTGCCTCCAACGCAGTGCTCCCTTATGCTGTCAAGTTCTGCCAGTTGAACTCGGGGTTTTGTGTGCTACTTCCTCCTCTTTTTCGGCCCTCCTTTTTCCCCTCTGAGCATGTTCTCAGCATTCTTCTAATACTGTTCTCTTGTACTCCCTTCGTACATTTGAATATGATTTGATTGGAATCCCACTTCAATGCTTCAGTGTCTGGAGGTTCGTTTTAGTTCATTTTAATACCACCGACATGCAGGGCTAGTTCTGAACACATGTGGGCCCTACGTGACATTCCACTTGGGGGAGGGGGAGTCTTCAGCTACCTCAGTATTATTTTGTATGCAAGAACGAAAATTAGGTAATAGGTAGTACTACATTACTTTTTACAATGTTTTTTTAATGTCTATATTAAAAAGTAATTTATTGGGCTCCCAGATGGGCATTGCATTGGTCCTATCACAGGGAGATCGTGAATAGGATCCCAGATGATGGCATAGTCATTCATAACAGAGCTGGCAGTTAGTGTTCTCCTCCAAGCACATTGAGCTGTCCAATGATGTTGCATTAGTGGTGCAAAAGATGTGGTGGTGCTTCATATTTCTCAGAGGAAGCATGTACTAGCTTTAGCATTGACCTAGCTTGTGGAAGGGAATTAGCAATGACCTTATTATGTAATGACCCCCCCCCCCCAAAAAAAAAGTTACAATAATTAATAAAACAAATCAAAATAAATTACAAATTATAACTTAGAAATAAAAAGTCGCCTAAGGATTAATGATATTTAAAATTTTTATCATGACTGACACAAAAAAGAACTTCCACACAACTGCATGGCCTCGTGGGCCGTAAACGAGTGCTTGTACTGCTTATAGCAAGAAACGGGTCTACCGGCAGGTGAGGAAGCTTTCATGTTGCCAGGTACATTTGTGTATCATGGTAAATGGATCTTGAAATGATAGGGATGTGCATAGATCAGTCTTTGAGAAGTGAACAAGCCAGTGCAGGCAGGCTCACCCAGCCCAATATTTTACCTTAAAACAGAATGTACTGGTGAACGGTAATTACTCCAGGCACTCTGGAATGTAAACACAGTGCAGTAATAGTTGTAATTTTTTATTATTAAAGACACTGAAGGAGCTACATGCAAGATTAAACAAGTAAAATTGCTTCTGCTTGTAGAGATATAAACTTTTTTGTGAGCGAATGAAGGGATATAACAATACAGTCGGCCTAAGATTTGATTCTGGAAGACGGGGGGAGTGTGGCTCATGATATAATAAATATGCTGAGTTTTGGTGTTCAAACAATACATTTGCATTAAATTGCAAAATGTAAATAATTTTTTTTTCTCCATTATTCATTTTCATATTTTTCCATTTCAAGATCATAATGTTTCTATTTGCTGTTACTCCCCTAAAAATTAACCTTTTCTTTACGCTGTGAGTTGAATTAAACAGATTAGAACTGGTTTATTTATTATTTTGAACAAATCTCATTTCACAGGATCATGCTAAGTTGTCATAATGGGCACTAAACTAATTTCACGTCAACATATCAGGAAGAAACAAATGTCTGAAGCCCTACTCTCTAAGCGTCTCCTAATCAACCAGCCTCCTGTCTGCCATTACCTCCTCCTACTCTGTGCCTTTTTTGGACATGCACCGTAGGTGTTCCCACCTGAATTAAGTCTGGATTGAGTCAAGTTTTTAACACTGTTTATTTACCATCGCTGCCTTTCTGCTTGTACTGAACAGACCACTTCCTGCCCCACGGCTATACGGAGTCCTGTTTCTGACCCTGAGTGCCCTAACCTGTTCCTCTGCTTGGCGCTCCATGGCTCGGGCCCCTCTGGTAGCCATTACCTTGCTGAGAAACTCCACAGACATTTGCCCCACCTCGCATTTCTGAGAGGTCAAATGGGGTCAAACGGAATGTCAGGACTCAAGGCATTTCTCAGATCTGGATGGCGATAGCATGGAAGTCAGTTTTGGAGTGTTTGTTGTGGCCTATTTCCAGACGACCGCATTCGTCGTTACCTTTGACACATTGGTTTATGTAATGCATGGTAGCTGTTTCTGAACGTAGACGCAGTGCATGGACCTCTCTGTTCTCCACAATGTTGTGTGGGGATGTTATAGATCAAGTTTTTTTCCGCACAGGATAACCCTCAGGGCTTCCAACAAAGCATGCAGTTGGGTGTCAGAAAGCTCCACTGCAAGTGAAAACAGAAACCTGCCCTTTGGTGTGTTGGTCTTGCAAGTTCACCTTGGGAAGTTCACAGTCCACTGACACCAGTTGTGTTTTGAATGTGTGTCAAAGGATACCAGAGATTTAATGCATCCCATAATGCCTTTATCAGCCTGTTTCTCAGTGCTACTGGTCTTTATCAGGAAAGTAACACTTATGTTTTAAATTCAAACTCATGAACTTTACTTTGCAGCTGCGATAAGGGTGTAGCTTAATGACTTTGCAGTGGACTGTCAGGTAAGAGCTCTCCCGCAGTCTTAGACTCAACGTCACTCCAACTGAGCACAGGGTAAGTATTTTCAATGCATTCAACTTCACAGTACCCAGTTTCTAGTGGAACTTGTCAATTTTACCATCACTGATATTTTTCTGTCTGCCTCTTGTCCAAATCTCCAAACTGTCAGGATTTTTCCCTTTTTTTGTCCTCGACCCAGACGCCGAAGGCTCTTCAAACAGGATACAGAGGTAGATGGCAAAGGAGATTTGAAGTGATAGCCCATTTTAGCGGAGAGAAAGGCCCTAATTGTCTCCGCTCCCCACAGCTCCCCTCCCCGTGACAGCCTTGCATGCCACTGGAGAAAGAAAGGAAAGAAAGCAGCCGAGAGAAAAGGGAGCAAGCGAGCGAGGGAGAGAGCTAGAGAGGACAGTTTCGCTGTGCAGCTGCTCCTGTGGATGTTTTTGGATTACATCAGTGCTTGCGCAAAGAAAGGAGCGAAGGACGAGTAGAAAAGGGATCAGAGGGAGAAGGGAGCGGGGCACACTCCACAAATCAGGGGCTCTTAGCTGGGGAGGGGGGCCGGGGCTCAGTCCTAGAGTTCTCTGGACAGAGCTGTCATTGTTAGCAGGTTGAAGTGGGTAAAGCCATGGCTGAATAGTGCCGCGGGATCCCCCCCCCCCCATCGCCTTGCCCCCCACCACCACATCCTGACAACACAGCAACAGCAACCTAACCTTGCCCCGTCAGCTGCCCACGCCAGAGGTTGGCATGCAGCTGAGATCGCATTGCTCTTAACACTCACTACAGCTCTTCCATTGGAAGCAATACTTCTACATCTCTGTTTGGCTGGCAGGCACTGGCACTGAATCTATCAAATAGAGCAATAAAGGAAAAGAGATCGAGAGGTGTACAGAGGCTCATAAAAAGGGCCATTGGTACTTCAAACTTTAAAATCATTTGCCCTCGCTTTGAATAGATCTTTCAAAATGTTCTCAGGTGTTCTTATGGTGTTATTGGTCATATTACTGATGTTTCGCAGGGTGTTATGGCAAGTCATCTGTCATTTTGTTGGTAATAAGATGCTGAGAAAAAATCCCAGAAGCAGAAAACGTAATGAGTTGGAATAAAATGACTGAATTTAAAATCAAGTGCTATATGTAACCTTAAAGTGCTCAGGTATTCCCTGTGCTATTTGGAAGAAGCAAAAGTATTGATTGCAGTAATTAAACTTTCCTTGTTGTTGTTTACCTTGGTGTGCGACTGGTTGTTTGATTGGTTGATCTGTTTTTGGAGCTTGGAACAGCATTTTACCAGTCCATCAAAATAAGAGCCCTTCCAATCATGTGTTTTTATTTCACTTGCACATGAGTGAAGTGAACACCACATAGAGATCTGGTCAAATCACATATTCCTACTTTCAGCAGAGTTCTTAATTATATTCAAAATAACCATTTAAAATGTGATGATCTTGTTGGAGTGGTAATAGCAGAGCAGCTCCTGCCCTGTTCAAGTGTGAGGAGAACACCCTTTTTTCACTATACTTACATATGTAAGATGATTCATCTTACATATATACTTACATATATAAAACTTGTCTACCTTCTTATTCCACAATTTTCACTGAACGTATTTTTATCATCAGATAACATAAGATGCTCCCACACATTTCTTGCTGAAGCATCTCTGCTGTTTTTGCTTCAGTGCCACATGGAAAGTGGTGCAGTTTGTTGTGCTCTGAGGTGGAGCATAACTTAATGGTGCTTTCATATGAACCAGCTATATAATTCATTTATTTTTTTATGTAGTAACAACAACTGTTTTATCTAAAGGTCTTTGCCGCTTGACATTATTTTACGTTGCAGTTGTTGCAGCTTTAGAAGGATAAAACTTCCAAGTACTAAATAAAAAAGAACAGAATTCCAGTGTGCCCGGAGTACTCAAATTATTCGGGCCAGTCCTGTTGGATACAGTGAACTGTTTAATTCAGTAACACTTCACTGTTGGGCAACAACTACAAGGCTACACGACACCTTACACGACAATAAGCCTTTCATGACACATACCTATAAGCATTTATAAAGGCTCATTCCTGCAAACATCAGTTATGTTAATTCTTTCTGGGGTGAAATTGACCAAAGCAGCCTTTATGACACTTGATGAAATAAGCCTCAATAAATGTTCATGTTCATGTATTATGCAGTTTTGTTGTAAAAGGTTTATGTAGGTGTCATGTAACTTTACAAATACTGCCTTTCAGTAAAGTGTTACGGTTTATTCTCTTAAAAGTTTTTGAAACTGCTCTTGAATCCCTAAAGAACATTTGATGGTTCCATAAAATCCATATTTTTAAAAATCCAATGTGTATCCAAAGAACCTCCACTAAGTGCAAAAGCTCCATTGGAAAGGGTGATTTTAGAGCCATACACCCAGGCCGAGAACCATTTAGGAGTGTTTGAAGAGATTTTTCTCTCCTTTATTAATCCCTAAAGTGTATTTCATTAAAATTCATGTGAGAGTTGTATTTTTGTATTTTTACTTAATATCTGTCTAAGTAATTTTATGACATGCATCTGGTGATGGTAAACTGATGCTTTATCCAAACATATCTTCTGTATGATCAGGTTACCTAAAGGTCACTGAGTTATTTGAGCAGAGTGGACATAGTGCACATTTTTCAAAGCGCTAACTAGGAAAGGCTGTTTCAGTAGCACTGCTTCTGAAATGTAGCATAGATATGTTCTCAAGAGTGATACAGTTGTTTCCATTAAGTTATAATGGGCTGTTGGTTCTGTCATGGGAGAGAGCTCTGGAATTCTGCTTTGCTTTGCTTCAAACCGGTCTCACTGATTGATTGGTGTTGTATCCATGGTCCAGTGGGTCCTAAAAGGTGAGAGAGAAGTCAGCCACTACAGCATTCGGCTACTAATCCACAAAAGAGAATTAAGAAAGGTCCCACACAATCCTTCATATGCTTTTTTAAGTATTTATGAGCTAATGCATTAAAAAGCTCTCATTTCTTGATGATGGATATTGCCAATTGTTCGAACCCCATGAAGCAAGAGTTAGACTTGACTGACCATGAGCGAGGCGCAATAATTCACACAAAAAGAACCAACACATTTACGACAAAATGTCAAGGAAAGAATGCACTTTTTTTAACGGGAAAGTTCCTCTCCTTTCAAATGGCTTTTTGGAGCATTTATTTCTCATTTGAGCTTAGAATAGGACCATTGTGAGGCTGCTCGTTTTTTTACGACCACCCTTTTTTGTTTTCTTATTTTTATATGGTGACGCTGCTCCTTGGCTGCCCGACAATGCACCTCTAAGTGATCAACACAGGGGCGCCCAGCGCTCTGACATGCATGGTGTGACCGCGTTCCTCCCACCGATAGTTGTTGGTAGGATTTAGTGTCTTTTTATTGTTTTATTGGCCCCCCAAAGTCAAGGACCTGTTCTGTGAAATGCCCCAACGTTGGTGTCCCCACCCAAAGCAAAATATATAGTCATCAGATGATTTATGTCTTCGTGCCATGGATAAATGTTTTAACATTTGTTGCATCGTTGGAGGTTGAGGCATATTTTCTGGTGACACTGGAAGGCAAAAATACACTGCTGTCAACCAATGAGAAGATTGGGTTTTATCTGCCTGTATTTAAAGGAATAGTTTGGTAAAAAAAAAAAAAAAAAAAAATCACATTTACACAGTTTTGCACTTTTGCCTTCATATAAACTAATCATCCATAACATTAAAACCTCCTTAATATGATGTTGGTCCCTCTCGTGCCACCAAGACAGCTCTGACCTGTTGAAGCATGGACTCCACAAGACCTCTGAAAGTGTGCTGTAGTATTTGAGACCAAGATGTCAGCAGCAGATCCTTTAAGTCCTGGAAGGTGCAAAGTGGGGCCTCCATGGATCACAGTTTGTCCCGTATATCCCACAACTACTTGATCAGATTGAGATCTTGGGAAGGCCAAGTCAACACCTTGAACTATTTGTCATGTTCCTCAAACCATTCTTGAACTAATTTTGCAGTGTGGCACAATGCATTATCCTGCTGGAAGAAGTCTCTGCCATTAGGGGAAAAGGGCATAACATCACCATGAAGGGGTTTACTTGGTCCTAGTAGGTGGTACATGTCAAAGTAACATCCACATGATGTCCAGGACACAAGGTTTCCTAGTAGAGCATCACACTGACTGCCGGCTGCCTGCTTTGGACGCCCATGACGCTGTCGCTGGTTCACTGGTTGTCCTTTCTTGGTACTAATCACTGCATACACCCCACAAGATCTGAAGATCCGTTTTGAAGATGCTCTGACTCACTTGTCTAGCCATCACAATTTGGCCCTTGCTAGAGTCACTCAGATCTTTACATCACCCATTTATCCTGCTTCGAACACATCAAGACCTGACACCTCACTTACTATTATATCCCACCCTTTGACAGGTGCCATTTTAACAAGATAATTAATCAGTCACTTCACCTGTCAGTGGTTTTAATGCTGTGGCCGATCATTGTAGCTGATCAGCCAAGAGATGTTTGCTGTTCAAATTTTGCTTCTTTAGTTTAGGGGTGGAGCTATGAGGGTTGCTAGACACACTGGAATTCAGTAGTGACTAGTAGCCTAATCACTTCTGTAAAAATCACTATCAACTTCTCCTAAACAGCTTCTCCAAACTAGACTGATGGATGTGGTTTAGGACTTAGTTCTGTAATTCACAACTGCCTTGTTAATGTCAGCCCTAGTGGGAATGAAGAGCTGGATGTAGTTTGAGCAAGTATTGTTACAGAAACAGTATGGGCTATTTGGGTAACTGTTGAAGAAAAGAAGCACAATTTGGACAGTTCAAATTTAAGCTGGCGTGTTAAGGGTTATAGACAAAATGATTCCAGGTTGATTTATGATGGAGACAACCTTGCAAATTAATACATGCACCCATTTCTGTCCTGACTGTTTCCCTCTTGATTTGCACTGTCAGATAAAAGTTCCTCATCCACTCAGACCAGGGCCGCACAACATCTTGGCTGTTAATGTTTTCACAGTATTGGCCTTTGCAATGGTGATATCTCAAAAGGTGCAATATGCAAACTACAATTCCAGATGATTGATTCTGTGGGTGTTTTGATGAATGATGGAATGTAATCCAACCAAAATAAATTGTTTTGGCTGATCCTCAGTCATATTATATTACTGGTTAACCAGTCCATTAATGTACAGTGTAATCAGAATGTCAGTATGCCTCTTTATTGAGCAACTCTGACTGAAACCTTGAGATTAATTTTCTTGTTCGTAACAGGGGTGAGCGATATAACCCAAATCATGAAACATCCTAATACTTTCAAACATTTTCTCAGGATATCTTCTCTCTCATTGGTGCCAGATTATCAACAACTATGAAGACAGAATATTTTGTTTATTATTTCACGTACTGCTCTACATTAAAGGCAGTAATTATGCTCTCTTTGTTGTAAAGTTGGTTGGTGTTCTTTAAGAACTAATGATATCCATGACATGATCAGCATAACAAATTGTGACATAATGTGACAAAGTCCATAATGACAGCGATAAATATCAGCATATATCCCACCACTTGTTCATTTTGATAAATATTGTGTGTTTGGATACTATAATGCTTTTGTTTGTGACCTCTTATGGCTTTTAAACATTTATTTAGGAATAAACATATTGTAGACTTCTACAGTCTGAAATAAACCCCTTGGTTCCTCCAACGTTCAGGTCATTACCGTATCTAATGAAACAAGCGCAAGGATGAAGACTTGACCATCAGTAATCTGATGACCCATGGTCATCCGTTTACCTTCTGCCATCTGGTCACTCTCACTTCTGTGAGTGCTCTCTTGATGTCTTTGTTACCTCACCCGTCATAAAAAAGCCCAAAAGTCAGCTCCTCCTGAGCAATGTCAAAGCGGATGTTCCCCAGTGCTTTGATGCAGCAGGGATGCGTTCTTTCTCATTGGAATGTGTCTCCAACCATGTTTATAGGAGGCCCTGATGATGGTAGTGTCTAGCCCAGAGTTAAGCTCTAGGTCAGCCTGGATGCCAAGCCTTTAAAAAATGTCAGTAAAACTAATGGCCACCTAATGGGACCACCAGAGATGGCTGTTGCCTGTGGCAAAGTCAGCATGTAAACCTGCCCTCCATTTCCTCTTTTCTCACCATGAAAACCTGACCTCTCCCAACAATGCTAATAAGAATGGAGTGAGTTTATGAATGGTGCACAGTCAAGGAAACGAGGATTCACACCTTCACAAGAGGCCTCTTACATTTACAGCATCCTTAAGTTTCACCACTTACCATCTGAAAAACATCTCTGGTTGTTTCTCAAATCCAGGGCCTCCCATGGTCTCACAGTTTCATGGTTGCTATTCCTTACTTTTGTGATTGAGGTTTTAAATTTGATGACTTGGCTTAGTGAGGCCAGCCTAGAATCACCTTCTCCAGGTGATCTTCATTAGAATATTACAAACAGTGCAGTCTCTTGGAGCAAAGCCAGCGTGCATCTGCATGACTTCAGATTCACCTTGTCATTCTCAGTTCACATGACCTAAAGCTCGGGACATGTCCACTTCTAAAGGTCTTAGAGCTAGAGAATGTGTTACGTATCGGGTATTGGCTTTCGCTAGAGAAGCATGAAAGATTGTGAATTTGACAGGACTGTCATTCCAGAAGCGACTGGAGCCTTCCACTTCTTGACCATTCAGAATATTTATTGCCCCTGAGGCCCAATCTTTCAAGTTTTAGAAGACCCTTGTCATTTGCATGTTTTTTTTTTTTTTTGCATGGGTAGACACTGATCTTCATTTATTCTGAAACAAAAGAAATGTCTGTCTCATTTTTTTTAGCCAATAATTTCAGAAATCAGATATTTAAAGTCTAGAAAAGCCATACAGTGAGTGAACTTAGTCAAATCGCTAATTAGTTCAGATAAAACAATTTAGATTTTCCACACTAAAACAGATCCAGATTTCCATTCATCTGATTGGTTTTGCAATGTTAAGTGTTAAGTCTTATTTTTATGTGTCTTGTAAAGGGAACAAAAAAGAATACCATTGTTCTTTCTTCAGTTGGCATTTTGTGACCTTAACCCAAGAGTATTTTTTTTTTAATCAATCTAAGGTTGGAATTTATGTTATATTTGAGTAATATATTTCTAATAAATGTATATATTTAAATAATAATAATGCATAATACAATCCATTTATTATATAGTTGTATAGTTACTCCTCTTTGATGTTTTTCAAAATTGAAAGGTGGATAAATGCAGTCATGATTTAACAACATGTGACAAACTGTTGGAACACATTTGTCTCTCAGATACGTATTTATTTATGACGTGTAATTTAGTGATATATGGGTTGCTCTTCCCCTGACCTATTGCCTCATCAGTCTCAGAGGCATGGGGGAATCGGCCTCTGTTTTAAAACACTTCATCTTTTTGTGAATGGGAATTCCTTCCAGAAGGGGAAGAAAAAACTCTTCCGGCCCATTTAAGCCGCATCTGGGAGGCCTCTGTTTGAGCACTGCACGGGAGAGAAATGTTTATTTAACTTTCACCACTTCCTGCTGCAGCTTTACATTTACTTAAGAGCAGTTTTAGGATAAAACTTTTGCTTCGACCTAAATGTGTGATTTTCTTACTTTTGTAAAGTTGACTTAGATGACAGCGAAAGATCAACTTCTGCAAAAACCATTTTAGGTGTGTCACGAGGCATCATGTTTCCTCTTTGGTTTTATCTGGAAATGATGACAGAGCTATTCGGCTTGAAAAAAACAAAACAAAAAAAAAACAGTTTCTTATTTCCACATACTGTATATCTAGATTCTATTTGTTTTAATTTCTTAAAAAGACCACTGCGCTCCCCCACTACACCACACTACCCTGCACCTCTTCACACAACAGTGCTAAATGCACATTTTCACCAATCCTTTCCCCTCCGCCGAACCCTCTGTCTTTGAGTGAGAGGCCTTAACGCTTTAAAACTAGCCCTAACCCAAAGAGATCCATTTATTTTCATGTGGGAGGCTCCCCCACCCAGCGCTGGTCAGGACTGAGCCCTGTGGGCTCCAGCAGTGGGGCTCTCTGTGTGACGCTATTTAAAGCCACATCTGCCGGCAGTCTCCATTTGCATCTCTGAACGTATGCACCACAAGGGCTACACCCTCGCAGCTTAGCATAGCAGAGCACCCATCTGTTAAGAAAATATAGACCGTCTACCGCTCTCAGTGTCAGGCTCTGAGAAGAGGCTGGAAGAAAGAGCAGAGTGAGCTCTAACCCTCCTCCCTGTTGTCTGTACATTGTTCATTTGTCTTTAGTGATGTGAAGTGTCTTTTGTTCACACTAACTAGAGGAAAGCATCAATATCATAAATTACAACTTTTTTTCTGCCAGTCAGACCAAATGCTGTTCATCATTTCAGTTTTTGTATATATTGATATTTTCATTTTAATTGTATACTGACAAGTCCAACACTAAAATTCTACACACTGTGTGTTCACTTCCTCTGCCGCCTCTCGCTCTTCAAAAACTGAAAGTCTTCACTTCTCCTTTTAAAAGCACAATGTCCAAACAAGCGCATTACACAGCCTTTGGCAAACTTCTGGACCTCTTTCAATTCGTAGTGCTGACCTTTTGGTGTAAGAGACTCCAAATCAGTTTATTTATTTGAACCCTGTATCAGCTATTCACTGAGGACACTAGACTTGGTTTACTTGCATGGCTCTGGGGGTAGATCACTTACTTTCACCTCAGTTGAGGCCTGTTTTCTGTTTTCCAAGCCTATAGTTCTCTTACACCTACATTTTAAATGCTTGCATTTTGTGAATACATAATTACAGTGCATTGTGCGCACTGACTATGGCGTAGAGATTGCCTGTCCACTTGCATTAGAGTAATTCGATTGTGCGAGCATCTCAAGACGGCACTCTTTTTGGATCAATCTGAAGCCCGTCGCAAGATCTTGTGTTTTTTACAAGCTGGTGGGGGGGGGGGGTTAGGGGGTGCTGGGGTTGTCGCTGCTTGTTGTTGTTACATGATCGACCTCTGAATTCAGGGCCTATCAAAGAGAGCATGGAGGATTTACGCGCTCAGAAACTCCCTCTCATGAAAGCACGTTTATCTTGAGTGCTGTTCCTTCCATTCACTTTCTGATTAGACCTCCATTTCTTTAAACAAGCCCCAAAGTGAGGGGAGCTTTGTCTGAAGATGCTGTGAATCATGCCGCATAAAGACTAGCACTGATACCCCTCTTAATTTGTATGTCCTTTGAGGTGGAAGTACAGGCAGAGCTAGTCCCATGGCCTGCCAACGGGTGGCGCTCAGTCCCAATGTAAACTCATCTCTGAGTGGTCGTGGAAACTCACAGCACAGTCAGTGGGTCTGTTTTGTATTTTAGGTTTGGGATATCTCAAGGTTTTCAGGTCTAAACTAGAAATATTAAATTACTTTAGAATTGTCTTTGGGTTTTGGACAGCGTTCAGGTTCTGCTGCTCAGGAATGTGAAGGGAATATAGGAACTTTCTTATGCATTTGTCCATTTGTTGCTATTAAAAAGAGTGTCATTTCAGTGTCCTAAAAGGATTGAGAGTATGGAGGATTAAAGCTGTCCAGAGAACGCTTCTGAAGTAGTCTGACCTCTACTGATTATCTGTATTTCTCCATATAAATAGTTTAGTCAATTACACAGTAAATCTATGAGGTATCCATCAAACCAGGGCTTTAGAACATGTCTCTCTTTCCCCAAACAACGCAGAGGTTTGATCAAAGTTACCGCATGGTAATTGGTCTCTATTTACTCTCCAAAACAAACAAGCATTCTGCTGAGGTGGCTCCACACTGACTGCACCCTCTAACCTGTGATCGCGGCGTGGGCGGCAGAATCCAGGAATCCAGCGCAGCACATGTACCTGAGCAGGCGGAGGTGCAGGCTGACCTCTCTCTGTTCTCATGAGCCCGGCTTATCAGCTGGCGCTCCGTGCGACTGAACCGCATACAAGAAAGCCTGCAGCCTCGCTGAGCACTCACTCTCACGCGTTGTTTGAACTGCTGGTGCTGGGTTTAAGCTATGTATTACTGCTGGCTCTGTTTGTGTCAGTAGCCCAATGTGCTATTCTGTTTAAACAGAAGGGCAAAAAAAAATGTAATGAAATTTCATTCAGCACAGATTCAGCACAGCTCAATTAATACATCCAGAATATATTTGCACTTGACACCAAAGATGCATGGATTCCTTTTTTTTTGTTTAAACTTGCATCTCTCTTTATGGCTGTCTTCTATCTCTGCATGCTAATCGCCACCACGAGCACATCTCAATCAGATTAGTGTGGAATGCTCAAACCCTCCTGCGGGGGATGAAAGAGGCATTCAGGCAATGCAAGGTACGGTTACAGCCTATTAAAAACCCAGTTGAAAATAAGTGTGTTTTTAATTTTTCACAAGCCAGAGTGAAAAAGGTATAGTTATCCATTTACGGCTCCCACAGATGTGCAGCGTGATTTATGCCTTTGCTCCCATAGAGTACATCCGGAGCGCTTGGCCTCACTTTTACAATGGCCAATTTAAACGATCCGCTTGCTTTTGAAACAGTGCACGCAGTATGGCTTAAATCCACCACACATATTACTAGACGGTTTAAACGAGTTCACAGAGAAATGTTGACTTTTTACAGTTCTGATGATTAACACATCACTATAAGTGCAAGGGCTCAGCACGTGCAATGAGAGAGATCCTTTGAAAGTAAAACATTTCAGAAGTATAGAGTTCTTGGAGACAGATGTGCAACAAGTGCCTGACATAGCTTCCCTTAGGCAGCCTCATGCCAAATCCCGTGCCACATGTCGCTCTGCCCATGCTCTCATTCTTGGCAATGGCCCTAGAAAATGACACCAGCACCTGCACGTGATGTTTCTGTGCCTGTGCACAATGCGTGGCACATCCATGGACAGATTGGGCTCTTGTGCAGTAGCTGTGTGCCCTCATAATGCAACCTTTTATTGCTTGTTATAGAAGGATGGGTGCATGTGTTTTGCACACCCCACTAGATCAGTAGCCCAGGGGGTCTCGTTTTCTTGGCGCACAATAAAGCCGATATAAAGCCACATGCCATATACTGTACTATCCTGCCAAGTTGACCCTGGGTTGTATCATACTGTACTCAATCCCCCGGCGGCTTCCCTGCAAATGAGGAGCTGGGCTGTTGGATTAACAATGACAGCCTTGTGTCCAGCGCATGGCAGGTCAGTGTGGGGGCAGTGCTGTCCTTGCTGATGGGTCATCAGGGAACTAATCTGGCAGGTGCTTCTTTTGTCTCGTAGACAGTGATTGTAGACAATGGTCCAGACCCCATCGCTCTACTCACTAACATATAGTTATCAGAGGCCTGACATTGGGCAAAGGAAGTTAAGAGGGCTGGTCACACATCATTGTAACTGGCAGCAGAAATCTTATTTCAAAATAGATAAACTGATCAGTGGTGGGCTGGGTGCTTTCTCTTATAGTACTGCATAAACGTTTTGGGCATTCAAGAAAACTTTTTGTCTTGGAAGTGAGTGTAATTTTGCCTGTACAAAAACTACATTGCAGTGGCTCCCAGCTTTTTTTCTAGAGCCTGCCCTGTCCTGCACAATTTATTGTTTTCCTTTGTCTTAACACACCCACCTAAACCCAGGAAAGACTAGTTAATTAGATAATTAACTAGTCTTTCCTGGCTCAGGTGTGTTGGTTGCAAGGAAAACAATAAAATGTGTAGAGTAGGGGGTCTCCATTGACCAAGGTTGGAAACAACTGCTAGATAATAATAGAATAAATACAATGTAACATAAATACAGTAGAAAGAAATAGTCTTGTTATTGATATTTTGATTTAAATAATCTACTGAGAAAAACACAACACAAATAAATGTCTACTTCGCAATATTTTCCTTGAGGCCTAAGACTTTTGCACAGTTCTAAAATGTTGCAAAAATGACAGATAACAGAGTGTTTCTAATTAAGTGTGCTATACCATACATTTAGGAGTATTTACTGAATTCTGCAAGAGATAACATTGACATTGTCTTTCAGAAGATAGCAGTCTTTGTCTTTCTCTGTCTTTTAACCCTGTAAACATAAAAAGAACAAGAGAAGAAAAGTTTTTCTGCCACCCTGAGTTGGTGGATTGTGCCCACCCATCTGCCCAGCTCTTCTCCTCCACTTTCATAATCAGCTCCGCTCTCCCTGGCCCAATATGTTATTTGACGAGTTTCCCTTCCAGCAGATATGACAGAGCCCAGTGGGGGGTCATGGAGCAAGCTTGGCTCAAGACGGTGACTGGCCAGTTATCCCTAATGGGGGGTTTTCCTCCCCCAGCTTGCTGACCTCATTCCCCTTCATTCCCCCTTATCATTCCAAACTCTCATTAGTCCTCTCCCCGAGATCCCAGGTCCCCACCCCATCCCTGAGCCCACAGCTGTACAAAAAGAAAAGTTTGGCTTCAGGGGAAAGGAGGGTGCAAGAAAACGAAAGAAACTGGGAGGTGCGTGGGGGTTAGACGTGGGATTCAGTCAATTGTACTGTACTTCGCAGTAGCTTCTTTTGTTTTGGCCCTCCCGAATTGAACCTTTACATCCCTCAAGGGACACAAAAGCAGTTTGGGTTGACCACCCATAGTCATTTTGTATGTATCTTTTGGTAAGACTGTTCAGTTAAGAATATGGGGTCAGAGTACTGTAAACATAAACGTTGTTGCATCACAATGAACTTGTCTTGTAGTTTGATGCCCTTTGTCCACAAGGCTTGTCTGGAGGGGTCTGTGCGACATACGCATTATAGGCAGTTACTTTGAGGAAACCTGGTCTAGGACAGACACACAGCTAGCTTTAGTAATATGTGTATTTTATGATAAGGCCAAGGGTAATTGGGGCATGATTTCAGCACTGACAGAGACCCTGTGTATGTTTATGTGTAGGTTTCCCATGTGTTACGTTTATGCATTTAGCTGTCTGTTCTACTTGTTAATAAAGTTTGTGCCCTGTCAGTGTTTGCTTGGCCATGTGGAAAACAAATAGGCAGCCCCGAGGAGTCCTCGTGCCACCTTTTGTGTTCTAATGACCATTACAGTCAGCAATAAATGGATGAAATACAAGTTATCTAGTCATCTTGTCTGGCAGCCTTTGAACCGTCTCTAAATAGCATAATTGCTGAAGTGCATCTTTGGTGAAGAAGCCATTGCCAAAACAATACAGAGACATTTTGTGCAAGCGTCGGGAGCCGGGGGGGGGATACGCACTAGACTGAAGTGCGGGTAAACAGACGTAAAACAAACACCAGTCCAGCATCTCTCTTCCTCTGCAGCACCCCAGCCCCACCCTTGAGTAAAGATACAAGGACCTCTTTTATTCCTGAACAAATGTGGACTCCTCAGTACAGTTAACAGCAACAAAAGGAATCAAAGCTGGTGTGTATGAATGGCCGTGAGGTTCTGGCACGGTTGGCAGGCTGCTGAAGCGTGCTGCTGCAGCCAGAAACAGATGGGAGATGAGGAGATAGTGCCACAGACACCAGACCAGCCAAGCACCTCTTGTCAGTGGAGGCTGCAGAAGCTAAGGCCAGGTTGGGCCAAGGGAGGGGTCCTAGTGAAGGGTGGACACTAGCCAAACACTTTTTGAAATATGTGTCATGTCGATTAGATGGAAAATAAGCTGAAAAGGGCTATGGCTTGGCTGGTGGCAGTTGAGCAGATGCTTGGTAGGGTCTGCGGAGCTAATGAGAGGCACACGCTGGCCTCACGTCATGAACTTTCAAACAAAAACATCAGAGAACTTTGAAGGTGTTCAATTAGTTGGAACTAAAGTCCTTCTGTCCACTGTATGGACCCCAGAATGTAGCCCAAATTGAAACTGATATTGATGGGCCCAGAACATTATGATAATAGACATTTTGGATGTGAGGTTCAGTTTACCAAACTATTTAACTGACTTGATAAGAGAGTCTCATTCTTGGTTTTCTCGATTTCTGCTAAGTACAGTGTTGAATTTTGATTACTACTATACTGTGCTGGATGGACAAAGATGTTAGGAACAATAGAAAATAGAGATAGTAAGCATGTATCTATTCTAAAGCTGGCCTTCCCAGTTCCTTTCCTCATGACTGCTCTCTAGAACCAGAGATGTTTGGACAATAGAGGGATCTGTGTTGCGAATCAGGGGAGAATTCAATCTGGCAGCTTTAGTTGACTGCCTCCCGAGGTTCAGAGACTGTGGATGCATCCGGTCGTGGAGGGAAGCATTCCTTAGGGATCAGGTTCCCAGGTGAGGAATGATTCCCACCCTAGCCTGCCACAGATGACAATTGCAGGAATCCACAGCCCTATCATATCCTTATGATGCATCTCTTGAAGATGGTTGTAAAATAGCAAAGGTTAAGCCCACTGTTGGAGCACCTTGCTGCTGTCCTTCCCACATTTAAGAATATTAATCATGAAGAAGAGATGGATGATGCTACTTAAACTGGGGATCCTATCCTTTATGTTTGTTTTAGAATATTGTTTGATAGTAATATCGTGCTGACCTGAAGTACACAATAGATGGTTATATGCTTCCAAGTTTAGGGATTTTTTGGAAGTCATCTCTTTAATATTTTTGTGTGCTGTGTGATTTCACATAAATGTTTGATGAGTCATTAGTTGATGTGTATTTTTGCACCAAAAAGAAAAGACTAATAGACTCCTCAGTGTTGTCAGTAAAGGGATTTCTCCAATTGGGCTGAACTGAATAGGTCCAAGGTGCCAGTGTGCAGTCAGTTGTCAATTCTACTCCCCACCTCAATGAGTGAGAGATTGACTTGAACACAAAGCATAGAGATGGAGGCTTACCTGTTGTAAGGTGTCTGGGTCTTGCTGCCAGTGTTGACATATGAAGTTTCTGGTTTCACCAGAACTCCGCCACCACTGTTTTTGGTCCTATTGCCAAAAGTGCAGCGAAGGAGAAGAATGAGAGCTTGTGCGCTAAACATCATCTAAAGACATATGTCCTAATTAAAGTCACTTTAGAGTTTGTGAGATTGCGGTGATTTCTCAGTATTCATCTAAATCAATTGTATAGATGTCACCAGAGGTGTATCATTCTCTCCAATGCAACAGAGCTTGTGAAAGTTTTAACCTAACTTTGTTGGACCTTCTGGGAACCTTGTCAGCCGGAGACCAACCTTTATGGTCTGCCAAGCTGCCAGAAATCCTGCACACCTACAACAATACAGAATATGGGTTGAAAGGACTGCAAGGAGTTCAAATTTGTCGTGCTATTGACTGGATTAGTGCATTATATCCAACTCCAACTGTCTCCAGCTTGGAAGAGCTTGTGAGGTAGTCCTCCTTTTGCGATTTTGGTGCCAGGATTAAGAGAAGCTGGCACCTGCCCCATACACCACGGTCTTTATGTTAAACGCAAAGGCCTGATTGTCTCATAAAGGAAATATTTAATCAGGAACAGGAACAATGGTGGAACTCGATGAAAATTATGTCATGTTCTTCTGGAAGAACAGTATCAGTGAGTCCAGTACAAGCATTAAAACCTGCCCCACACTAGCCCAGCAATTCGGGGCAAATTGTGTCATTTCTTAACTCTAGCTTTCTCTTCTCACGATGTTCTACTGATATATGTTCTCCAACATGTTGGTTTCTAAAGTGTTTTCTGTCTTGTGATGAAGATGGCCTCTGCTACCTGGCAGTGCTACCACACGATGAATACTTGTCTCATGTTCTCCCTTCCTTTGGGTCTTCTTGGGATTTTTTTTTATATCACGCCTTCTTTTCCTTTCTTTTTTATTTTAATGCAGGTGTTTTATGTTGATGGTAATACAGTATTATAATTGTGATAGTCATCTCTAATTTGTCCCTGGGATCCAAATCTGTTTATTAGATGGGCTCACCCAAACAGGACTGGGTGTGGTATGACTGTTACCAAACATGCCTACCAAAAACACCTCGGGGGTGAGAGAAACAGCTGTATATTGTTTCTGTCTGTTTATATTGTTGCCATATCATAATTATACAGCACAGCCTCCTATTCAGTATGTGTACACGCACATGATTCTGCAAGAGCGTCAGTGCATTCATATATACATGTCCTGTGGATTATTGGGCTGTTTTGTCCGCAAGAGGCGTGGTGTCTGTATCTCTCTTGATTTGTTGAGTTTGAGCTATTGTTTCAGATAGGTCAGTATAAAAACACAGCACACAGTTTTTACTTGTTTTGACCTGAACCCATCCCGTACATGTTGATTTTGGATCACACTCCACATTTTTTTATATGACTAGACATAAATTTCCCAAGCATTGGTGGGTTCTTCACAATTCACAAGCCTCACTGTCCTCAGGATGACAAAGCTGAGATAGGCGTGCTTGTAACTATTATGCCACGGACTACACGTGTGTAGTCCTCTTCATAGAGAGCTGAATGTATTCTGAGGACTGGACAGAGCAGATATATGCATGAGACTAATCTGGTTATAATAGTGTGTTTTTTCCAGCAAACAAATTCTATTTTAATAAGGGGCACCTGCATCATGAACCAACTTCTGATTGGTAAACACGACTTGACCCGTGGTCCTGGTTTCGTTTTTTTTTTTAAATGAGGGCAACATTTCATTCTTTTCAACCTTGTCCATTCACAGACACAAAGACTTGTCTGACCACGGGGCCAGTTTGAATCCTTTTGACAGCCCCTTATTATTGGTGCGTTGTCTCTGGGCGACCAGACAGATGAGCATTGTTCGCCAATATCTACCCTGGCCTGCGCATTGTCTTCTGACATATGAGTGGCATGCGGCTCCCAATTGCCGAATCTAGCCACACATACAAACACACACTCGCATACGCAGCATGGGGACAGCTGCCCAGAAAAGGCGCGCTCGGCAGGAGATGGGAGGCAATGCACGTCCTCCCTATGATTAAAAAAAAAAAAAAAAAAAACTCTGACATCACATATGTGCATGTGTCTGTGTGTGTATGTGTACGTGTGTGTGTGTGTGGCCACTCATGAGCCACCAGAACCTGTTGATTGTGGCCACTGGGATGGAAGTAATTGCAGAAGTGCAGATCTGGAAATTGAAATGACAGTTTGGTTTGTGCGAGAGAAAGCGGGAAACTTTGCTTGAATTGTCCTCCACTGTCTCCCGCAGCGGGTGGCTGGGCAGACTGGACATATTGCATGACCATATATATGCTGCTGTAGGTTATATAACAGGATTAAAACTCAATATTTAAGATCACGCTGGTTGTTTTGGCGGGACAAGCAAAATTTCTGATGTTGGCCCAGTCTGTCAGTGCGTTAGACCATTGTGTGCATTAACTGTGTGTTTGTTTTAATTGTGTTTTAATGGCCTCGAGTTCTGTTTGTGCAGATGCTAGCCAATCAAAAAGATGACTTTTTTATGCCTGTCAGTTTTCTTTGGTTTGTATATTTGCTTACCATTCTGTAATTCAAAAGTGTAAATAGGTGTAACAGTAGTTTATAGCAGCCATTATGTGCTTGGCATATACACACAACATAGGGTATTCTCAGTACCAGACATGATACATGGGCAGGGGTTGACATAATTTTTTTGTTCTAGTACTCTAATGAGTACCTACATGAATGAATTGGTACTCACCAAAATTCTAAAATCTTCCACCTCACTATCCATGTTATCCTCACTTCTGCTGTCAATTTCACCAGCTCTGCCACCCACGTTAGAGTGATATCCTGTCCCAACTTTGATCCCAAGCCTCCTCAAAAGTACATCTTGTGCAAAATTACGGATTGGCCATGGTGTTTTGCTTCATTGAACGCAAGAAGGAACATATTTTTGAGAGTTTTAAATTGTTCTTCATTTAATTTGTCTTTCCATTGATCAAGGGGTGCCGTTGACCTCCCATCTTGGCCAGCCTTTTCAGGGTCCAAGGCCTCTATACAGTGTTCCCCTACGAAGTCGCGGTTCAGAGTTCGCGGCCTCAGTCATTAGCTGAATTTTTTCTTAGAACCTAACTAATAATTGTTCGCGGAAACCCCCGCAATTTCGCAGAAACCGCAAATATCCTCCATATTTTTTTGCTTTTTTCATGGCAATATATAATTTTTCATGCATTTTAGTGCTAAATTATTAAGAAAAATATAATTTACAAATTTTGAACATACATATTAACGTAAATTCAGCTAAATTTCCATATAAAGTATAACGGTAAAATTTTTTTAGTACTGTTGAGAGAACACAAAGCAACCTTATACGAAAGCACGTCCTGGGATGGTGAAATACCCCTGTACTCAGAGGCAGAAGGTTTGAATGTCACCAATCCGAGAGTGTTATTCATTTCTCCTTGCTGCTGATTGGCTGCTGCCCTGTGACGCATCTTTGGCAGATGCAGTCCAGCATTCCCCGCATCACAACAGTTTCCAGCGTTTAGCTATCTCGAGTTTACCTTTACATTTTTAAGGGTAATGTATTAAGCTGAGTTTAAAATGAAATTAAAGTGTTTTGGGGGCATATTTGGGGGGGATATTTAGGGTTAGACTATAAAAATAGGCATTTATAGGCAAGACCCCCGTGAATTTTGGGGGTCGACTTTATCTCTTTTATGCTCTTTCTAGCTTCATGTTTATCAAAAACCGGATGGCTAAAATGTTTAGCCCCCATATAGTACACACTTTTAATTATTTTAAAACGTAATTATTATTTTTCTTTTTAAGGTTTTCCTTACCTGAGTGGTGATAATTAGAGATCCAGTATGAAGCTACTCGAATTAGGTATTCTTTTGCGCTGTGAAGACTGAAAACTGCTGCGCATTTTACTGTTTATCCCACGCATGCGTACTTGCGTACCACTTATGTCAACCCCTGTATAAGGGGCACCATAATGCTTGATGCCAAAATGATACAGAGGCAAAAATGTAAAAAAAAAAAAAAAAATCTCCATCTGAACACCAGTCCAAAGACAAAAAAGTCAAAAGTCATTTTTAGAGCTTAATTAACAAATGTATTTGCTTACAATTCCATTTATATTTTTATCAGAACAAAACAATTCTTATTTCAATAATTAGTTTAATAAAAAAGTGAAAGAACTGAAAAGTTCATTAAGTCACATTTGCATCTTTGCCAAATAAACAGACATGTTGAAATAGACATGTTGATCATGATCATATGTTTCATATAATATTATCAAATCATCCCACTTCATACTAGTTGCATAACTGAGAATGATTGTGGCTTTTTATTTTTGAATAATTTATCTAAAGAAAATCAACAGCTCACTTACTCAGTTACTGAAAAATGTAACCAATTCAGATTTGTTCTCGATGAATCGGCTTGGTAAAAAGCGTGGTCCCTGCAGGTCATGTTTTGCAGGCTGAACATTTTCTGCAAAGAGGACCTATTAAAATTCTAATCAGAATTTAAATAATTCTAAATAATAAAAGAAAAGAGATTAATAAAATACTTTATTTCTAATAAAATCCATACAGCCTTAATATTGATACTTTTTCATCATATTGCAGATTTTCATAACATGTCATCTCTAGGTACTTCATTATTCTAAAATAACAATGAAATGACAAGTAAATGTTAAAACTGCATGTAAAATGAATCTTTCTCACTAAATTGTCAAGAAATGTAGCAAATCTGGTCTGAGTGGAACTTTCTTTTTCAGAACTGAGCTACAAATGAAGTTGCAAGTTGATCGGGCCACGTTAACTTTGATGTTATGTAACATCTTCTCAGTGTGGCGACTTCCTCATAGCCCCACATGCACAAAGAGTAATCCGCAGCTTGTGAATGGAGCTGCAGGTGTGCGCTCAGGTAAATTCCCCTCCATAAAGGAAAAGGAGTTTACAATATGAATGTCAATATGTTTCTTCCTATCTCCTATCAGACCCTCCTTAAACGCCCGCCACCTGTCCCTTTTGGTGTGTTTTGTGCAGGGGAAGTTTTTAGAATGTGTTGAGCAAATAAAGGCTTCCAAGGGGATATACCCTCCTTAACAGAAAAAAGAACTGGCGGTAACATAAAGTAGAACAAAGTGAAAGGAACTTGAAATAACTTTGCTCACACAGTGCAAAAATGTCCGCGACCGTTTGTTTTTGTGAGGTCTTTCAGAACTCTACAAGTTCTATGTGTAATATAAACAACAGACCCCTTTTCACACTGCTCAGATGCTGGAGGGAGTTTAGGTCGGGACTCCAGGTCACCTGGTCTTTGAGGTAGTTAAGCACATTTCTTTAACTTACTGATGTATTTCTCTTTCTTGTTTTTCACAGTTTTCCCACAAAATGATAACTTCACTGTGGTATGAGGAGAACATTATGTTAGAGGGCACCAGTGTGACCAGTTGCGTTCTTGGGGACTCCTGGCCAATAACGGAGCACAACAACTCTGGGCCTCAAACCGTAAAGTAAAGTTGAGAGTTACAGCTTTAATTTTTCAGTACTGTCTAAATGTAACTTCACAAGTACAAATACAATTTTATAGTTAGTTACAAAAGAATCACACTTGAGTTCAGTTTACGTTCAGGTTTGAATCAGCGCTTTTGACTGTCAATCAAGTCAAATTTATTTGTATCAGACTTTTCCCAATGGTTGTTGTCACAAAGCAGGTTTACAGAAACAGTCTAAGCCCCCAGTGAACAAGCCAGAGGTAAAGATGGCAAGGAAGACCTTCCTCAGGAGGAGGAAACAAATCAAGACCCATCTTAAACGGGTCGACACCAGGTAGCAAAACAATAACATAAAGAACAATTTGTATTATCAGCTTATTTAAGGCGGGACTTGTAGTATTTGATAACAATGATGAAAAAGAGATAAAGCTTGCCTATTGTTAGACAGAAATATTCAGCTTTAAGAGCAGTTATTAATGTTACAGCACAATATTAGCTAAGCAGAGGTTACCTAAAAAATAAAATGTGCTAATGATTTAAAGTTTAGAATCTGCACATTCTTCAGAGTTTCTCCACATGTTTAAAAGAGTTACGAGTGGGGAGTAATTTATATCGGATTACACTAAGTAGTGATTATGACGACTAAGAGTAAGTGTCAGGTGTAGTAAGGCCTTTATACCATTAACTATGCCCTCAGGGGTGGTGGGAGTGATTGTTACAAGACAGTACTGCTCAAATGGTCATTTTAAAGGAATTTACAGCAATCAGGGGAGGGAAGTACAATCCGCAATACTGTTTTTGCTCACAGTATACATACAGTGGATATAGAAAAGAATCACCCCCTTCAAAATGTTCACATTTTGTTGTTTTGTAGCCAGAAATGAAGACACACACACATTTTTCTGTCTGTATTTTCTCAATGCAACTTACAACATCTAAGTGAAAAATATGATAGAAACAGTTCAGAAAAAAAAATAAACAATAAAAGAATCAGAATCACTGAGATGGATAAAGGATCACCCACCAGTGTCAGTACATTGTAGAACCACCTTTTGCTTTCATTAGTGCATCAGACATTCACCTTTTTCTCCTTCAGGAACTGTGTGGTCAATTTTGCTGTGTGCTTTGGGTCATTGTCATGCTGGAAAGTGAACTTTCTTCCCACTGATAGCTTTCTGGCAGAAGGCAGCAGCTCCTCCTCAAGAATTTGATGATATTTTGCCCCATCAATTTTTCCTTCTATCCTGACAAGTGCCCCAGAACATTCTGTAGAGAAACACTACCACAACAGGATACTACCAACACCATGCTTTACTGTAGGTATGGGGTACTTGGATGGTGAGCTGTATGGCATCTGGTGGATGGCTTTCCACCAGATGTGCCATTTGCTGTTGAGGCCAAATAGTTCGATTTTGGTCTAATCTGACCATATTACCTGTTGGTCTCGGAATCTTCAAAGTGTGTTTGGGCAAAGCTCATTCGTGACTTAATTTGGGCTTTCTCGAGGAGTGGCTTTTTTCTTGCAACCCTCCCATACAAGCCATATTTATGGAGCACTTGTGTTATTGTTGTCACGTATACACAATGACCACTCTTTGCCATAAACTCCTGTAACTGCTTCAAAGTTGCTATAGACCTCTTGGTAGCCTCTCTGGCCAGTTTGGAGGGATGGCCTAATCCAGGGAGGGTCCAAGTAGTACCAAAAGCTTTTCAATTATTAATTAAAGCCTTCATTGTGCTCCTAGGGATTGATAAAGCCTTTGAATTTTTTGTATCTTCTGACTTGTGCCTTTCTACAACTTTATCGCTGAAATCTTTTGAAAGTGCCTTGCCATTCATAGTTGATTGTTTGCTTTCAGTTGCACTACTAAGCCCTGGAATGCTCCAGGAATAGCTGTTATTATGCTGAACAGATCAATACAAGTACAGTTGATCAAAGGTGAAAGCGAATCAGCTTGGTGTGCAATGAAGACCTGATTGAGTTCATGATTTAAATTTTATTTTGATTAAGTATTTTTTAGACGGAGGGTGATCCATTTGTTTGTTTTTTTTTGTTTGTTTGTTTTTTTTCTAAACTGTTCCTATCATGTCTTTCACTTGGATGTTATACGTTGCATTAAGTAAATACAGCTGGATTTTTTGTGTTTGTGTCTTCATTTCAGGCTGTAAAGGAACAAAATGTGAATATTTTGAATGTGATAGTCATTATTTTGAATCCTTGTGTCCTCAGTGTGGTCATAGGCATCATGATGAAAGTTTAGAAAAGGGCACTTCAGACATATAATTTGCAAAGAAACAAAGTCTAGAAACAAACCATTTTACTATTTTTACAGATCCAATTTTACAATCCCTTGAGAGGTTTCATAGAGCCCATCAAGCATGCTATCATTGGCCAGAGGAAACTAGTTAACGTAGGACTCCTGTAGTGCGTCAAGATCACAAATGTCTGGAGGGTGAGGTGGGTAGCTGAAAGCTGCGTTTAGCCCTGATGTTTTCCTTCTACTTATCTCAGACACTTCCTCTCAAGACACTCCTCACAGTCTCCCTCGCACCTGCTCAAAGTTCAACAAGGGACCATGGCTGAAGATTTCTCTGCAAGGAGGAAGTTCTTCCATGCAGGTGGTGGTTCAAAAAAGGTCCAACCTTATGAAGCAATGTGAACAGCACCCAAGGAAGTGTACTGAGCAGTTTGTAGTTTCTAATGTGATAAGTGACATCTCTGCACTTTTGTCTGCTTTCTGTTGCAAAAACTTTTTGGCTGGGGCTGGTGTGGTGTTGCTGATAAGGTTATTATCATGGAGGCACCATTGTGAGGTACAAGGGCCTCCAGCTCCACCCGTCCAAGGGGTTAGTCCCTGATAACTCTCCCCCAGCCTAGGCATAGGTGAAGGAGGAGGAGGCACTTGATTATCAGGTTCTGCCCATGAACAGCTGGCCATCTGGATCTTTTTCCTCTGAACATGAGAGGGGTGGGATATTACCACCCTCTCGATTGCACGCCCTTCAATTCACTTTGCTTTTATCATTGGCCAGTGGAAAGGACATAATGTAGAAATGAGTAGGTATTACATAAAACAATACAACATGGGCATTGAACAAATAAGGCGAGTGCTTTCAAGGATTTCCCCAGATGTCAGTCATGTCACGCATTCATTGTATTTATCCCATGCCAATAGACTTCTTCTGACTTTGTGAGAAGATCCTTATGCTCTACTTGTGCTGCCTGCATCCAGGTCAGTTACCATTCAGTGCCTCCTTTGAAACAAGGTATGCCGAGGCATTCACCAGGTTTTTTTCCTTTCCAAGAAGGCTTGAGTAAACAGCAGCTGACGGAGAGGCTTTCTCTCCAAAACAAAGCTTGACTTTGCCCATCCGTCAGTCAGGTGCTTGCCCAGCCATCCAGAGGTTAATTTTCAAGCTCGGAAAATCAGGTTACTACTGTATCTATAAAATCTGATTAAAGCGGCTTGTGTACATTAACCATCAGCGCTAGGGAGCGGAGTGTGAACAAGAGGGGATGAATGTCACAGGCTCGGCTAAGGGCATTCTGGAGCCACAGTGAATGTCCAAAGCCGTGTGAAGGCCCACGACCGCAGCAGCCATCTCCTCCTTTCAATCATTCACCCACAGGAATGTATTTCTTCCCTGTGCCCCTTTAAGCTTCATCACGCCGGGCATTTCTCACCTGGCCAGCGAATTCTTTGTTGAACAAACAAGGATAGACCTTTTTGCTTGTGCTGAGCTGCGGAAGCCCTTTGCTCTTTAGGCCGCCTGTCCTCAGTTTTCCACTCATTTATGAAGACACTCTCACTCTGTATCTGCCCCATAACATTTAGAACATAAAAAATGAAACCATGTGTTTTTATTATTATTACTATTAATGGGCTTTTATACCATCACATATATTCATGTATTTGATGTTAGCATGATTTTGAATGAATGAACAGAAATATCTGATTGAGGGGTCCCAGCTAATATGGCAACACTTTTTGCACTGTTTGACGACATCAAGAACGAGTGGCACAGGAGAGCAGAGGAAAGAGCATGTTTTACCCATCATGTTAAAAAATGTCAACGTGTTTGTTCTCATCGGTGAGTGAGGGGTCTTTTTTCAGGATTTTTAAGCCAATCATCATACAAAATCATAAAAAACACCAAATAAATGAATCGTCCCGTTGTAAAAATAGGATGATTACTAGACCTGTCCAGGATGTTTCTCCACGTTTTGTCCTATTCAGATAATGGTTGAATGAATGGATGGATGATTACTACTAGGATTACATCAAAACCACTAACAAGTCCTTCAGCACAATTTATCTGTGTGATTCATTTGAATGTCAGTAATGAATTCAAACATGTATAATATAATATGAAAAAATAGTAACATTATGTTGTCCCTCTACTGTATGTTTACAAATGTCTGACCGTGCCATGAGCAACCTCTCCAAATCACTACAGTCGCTGATGTTGACTTAGCACAGACGATTGTGTGCCAGAAAAGTTTTCTGCTTCGTCATGTCCAGAAACAGCTCAAAGTTGCTTGTGTGTGAAAACTGAATAAAACATTTTTCATGAAAGCTCCTAAAAGAGGGGTGTGTGTGATTTTGTCACATAAATAATAACAATGATAAAAATCATCATCATCTTTCTCATCATCATGTTCACCACCACCACCTTTACTACTACTACTACTACTACTAATAATAATAATAATAATAATAGTAATAATTACATTACATTACAATCATTTGGCAGACAATTTTATCCAAAGTGGATAACAATATGAGGACATGTTCAAGTTTCAGGACAGTGTGAGAACCAGAGGATATTAAGTGCTAAATCTTTATGTAAGAGTAGTGTGGGGGAGTCTGAGAAGAAAAGAGTCTGGACTGGGTTTGCCTTGTGCGTAGTTAATAATAATAATAATAATAATCATCATCATCATCATCATCATCATCATCATCATAATCATCATAATAATAATCATCATGATACATTGTTTTTTTTCCAATATCCAATATAGATTTTTTATCTTTATGGTCAGTTTTATAGATTTCCCCAGCTACTGTATCTGTATGTTGATTGATCTGAAGCAGATCTTGTTTAAGATCAGAGAAGTTCACAGTGCTCCTTGGCTGTGGCCGGGAGTCCGAGTGGCTTTGCTCTCTCTGAGTGGGTAGCAGACATGTTGGTTTGTCGTCACACATTAAACTGTGTTGAGGCCATTACATTTGGCAGATATTATCCAGACCGACTTAGAATTGAATCATGTTACAGATGTAGGCGAATGCAGCAAGCCTTGCCCAAGGACTATTGGTGCAATGTGGTGTGTTGTCGAGATGGAGAAATCGAACCCCAGTCTCCAGCCTGGAGGACCCAGTACGCTACACTAACCACAACCCTTCCTGAGTAGGAATTCCTATTTGAGGAGGCGTTTTCTTTGATCCTTCTTAGTCGGAGGTCTGAAATTCTGAGTTGTGAGTATAACTGCATAACAGTTATCATCCAATACCTCATTCAGCTAATGAGCTCTACATTATATTAAATCAAGTGTGCTGTTGATGGAATGTAACAAATTCATGCAATAACTGGGCTGCACCGAGAATTCAGGAACCAAACCTGTGTTATTCTAACTATTCTTCCAACGAAAACATTCAGAACCTTTTTAAAACCATAAAAATCTTGTTTATCTGTGTCCGTTCTAATCATAAACCATTTTCATGCCTGCCTCCACTGTAAAAAAAAAGTCGGTTTTACATTGTATTCATTTAATAATGTATTTATTAGTTTACATTAGTAACACAAGGTAAATCACTTTTAATGTACCCTGGACACTAACATTTTAATGTTATTTTTTCACAGTGTGCACCATCTAGTATGAAGAACACTAGAAAAATAACTTTAAAAAGTTAGTGTCCAGGTTACATTAAAATTTATTATAAAAACTTTTTTAAACTACAAATAGTTTGGAAAACAAGTCATATGTTGCATTCTGTCGTCAGTAATCTGGAACAAAGATGCTTATTTGCTGATTATACTGATGACATAGTTATTAAAAATTGTTCTGAGTGAATTTTTAGATACTAATAATTCAGTAGATACTATAAAAATGTTGGATTGCATGCCCAGTCCTACTTTTACACTGAAATGTATACCAGCAGAAATAGCATGTAGCATGAACAATGAAACATAATTATGAGCAGCTCTGACTTTTTTCTCAGTATTGTGGCTTTATGGATGTGACACTCAGAAAAGTTTGATGTTAGTCAGAACTCAAAATGATTATGAACTCTCACCTGCTTAGACATTACATAGGGATGCAGCTTCATAAGGGTACGGTTTATATTCCTTCAGACTTTACCTACCCCTTTGCTTTTCTCCTCTGTGGTCAGAGCCTTTATGACAGTGACAAATCAAGTGGTCGCCTGCCAAACTTGCTGACTCAGGATCCCTCTTCTAAATGCTTTTAGTCAGAACTGCCTTAGCTTCTCACGGCCTGCCGGTCATTCCCCTTTGATCGACCAGTTCTGACCAGAGAGCCTTTGAAAGCCCTTAGCACTCAGCGGAAGAGTCTTTGTAGCCCTTCCAGGTGGGATGTAGCTATCTAGCAGCGCACCACAGAGAGGGAGAGTGGAGAGCCCTCCACACTCACAGCTATTTGGCTCTCCTCAGTGACCCTCAACTATCAAAAATAGCAACCTGAATCATTAGCATGAAAAGGGACAGGGGAAATGGGCTTTCTTTTGACCAAAACAAATAAAAGCCTTATACAATATTCTGAGGTAGGCATATTGTTTGAGGGATCCGATCTGCTCCATTGTTCGAATTCCTGTGTGACTCATAAAGGAAAGTGTGAACAAGTCATTCTTGCTTTTAAGGAATGAAACATGAGTCATACATTTGATTCTTCTCAAGAGACCCTCAAGGTTAGTGAGTAATGTTTTGTTATAGTGAATTATTCACAAAGGTTGTATTTAAGGGCAGAAAGTTAAGCCATGACTCAGAAGTTGTTCTATTTGTAGGAGCTGAATTCAGCTTTATTTATATATCATTTTTGTCCCTCGATATCAGCTTGTTTGCGCAGTACAGGCCAGCACTTCACCAAGAGAGTCAAGATATCGCCTTTTTATACATCATATGAACTGTGGCTATAATGTAATATCTATCAACTTTTTTTACAACCTAGGAGTAGCAGGATGGAGTTATGCAATTTTAGATACACTGGCTTATCATTCTACTTTTAGTTTCAGTATTTCATGCCACACTTTGCACCCAAGGTGCACTTAACCTGTGAAGGCCAAATCCAAGCCTCTTTCCCATGTCTCCCAGCACTGATCATTAACTAACCTCTACGAAAGCCTCTATGAATGTTTTTGTAGTATGCGGAAGCAGGGGTCACTCCAGTGTAAGTGACAAACTACATATGTACCTTAGTGTGAAGAAAGTCATTGATTGACGAGTCATGAGTTTTGGGCTTCATTTGCTCTTGCTTCAGCAAATTTGAACCCACCTCACTGTATGTGCTGTGGGTGTCTTTACAGACAGAGCCCCAGAAGAACCAAACTGGTTATATATTTCTGATGATGGCTATAAATCCTTTCAGTTTTACACAGTGGACTGTGAGTAACCTTTTCCATTAGGCCTACCTTCTAAATTGCACAGCTGCTTTATTGATATGACCTTCTGATAGCGCAGATCAATACGAGACCTACCTACAGATTGCGGGAATTGCAAAATATTTTCGGCATTTGGTCGCCATCTGAAAGTAGGAGTTATGCAGTTATATGCGATTGTGTCTCTGTAGTTCCATAAGGGAACCTACAAAGTGATCTGTGGTCACAGAGAGTAAACGTGTTGCTTGACCATGGAACGTTGTCTTGTTTCACTGTGTACTGTGTAGATGGTTGAAATGACAGTAAACACCCACTTGACTTGACTTTTCTACTTTACAGCTACCTGCCCAGGCCTTGACTCAAAACGAAACCGTGCCTTCAATCCTTTTGATGCCATTAATCTTTACCCTGACATCATTGATTAAGTGCCTGACTAATGATCATTTAGTACCCCTAATTTATCAAACCTGCATTGTTTGCTTCAGATACTGGCCATACAGCTCGGGTGAGGGAAACTTGATTAGCGCAAGCCCTAAACGCAAGCCAGATTGGTTGTTAGCAGGGCTGTCACTTTGAGTAAAACCTTACGTTCTGTGGTGGCGGACCATTCAGGTTTTTCTTCCCCTCTCTTTCACACAGGTCCGTGCCCTCCGATTGCTGGACTGACTCCAGGCTTTGCGCCGAGTGTTGTGTTGCTCCTCTTGCGTTGCAGTACCCGCTCTGGCTGTGTTGTTTTTCAGTCGAGTGCAGCTGCCCTTAGCTCTGGCCCTGATAGCGACTGGCCTTTCATCCTCCCACCCAGTGATACGGCGGCGCTGGCCTTTGTTCTCTGAGGTCGTTCCCAGTCCGAGGCGCGAGTGACTCGACAGAAAAAAAACTTCCACCCCCGGATCCTTCACCCCCAGCGAGAAGATAGAGAGGACAAAGGAGAATTTGACGCAGTTAACCCTCGTCTGATGAAAATGGGCACAAAGACAGGGCAGATCAGCTGACTGCGGCTTGAATGGCCTGGCCATTATCCCTAGCTGTTTAAACCATGAATGAGTGGAAGACACCAACCTGGATGAAACAGTATTGAAACGTAACTGGCTTGTCTTATGTGCAGTGAGCGACATCTGCCATTCAGTCAAAGAAGAATCAAATTACAAACTGATACAGTAAGCCAGGAGAGGTCTGACGTTGCAATAATTAGTGCTTACAGTTAATTTTGTTATTTATATATTTGTTTATCATTTTTGTGAGTCAGCCTATTAAAGTTCTAAAAGTTTTAATAAAGTTGAATATAAAATGCTTTTGGAATGTTGACAGACACAGAACAGCTGATTTTAAATCACCAACTTTACCTACAATTCAGTTTTTAAAGGCCCTTCAGAACTGCTGGGACAGCCGTTTCTGCCACAGGAAGCAGGAAGTAAACAGTAGTACGAGTGTCCGTGTGTAAGTGTATGTGTGTGTGTGTGTGTGCTTGTACTGAAGGCCTTAACGGCTGCAGGTGATTAGTGATAATTGCATGAACGGGGTGGGGGGGGACTGGGGGGTCTGACAGGACTGGAGGTGTTGTGTCTGAGAGTGAGCAGTAGCCCATGTGAGCAGAGAGCTGCAGGGAGGAGGTGGGCTCACAGGCCCGGTGGGGGATAGGAGAGGAGATCAAGGGTAACCCGGGACATATTGGAGGTCAGCGCTCTAACACCCAACCTTGCCTGGCAACCACTCCTGGAATGTTCTCACGGGCTGCGCAGGGGAAGTCGGGAGCCCCCAGACAATTGGCTGAGAGTTAATATTGGCCTTCCGGGCCAAAGGTTAAATTTGGGGAGGTCAGGCAGGAGTGCTGGAATGAGCTGGTTTGTAGAGACGGTGCCTCAGTTTTTATAAACTGTGCCTTAGAACTGTTCGCAGAAGGGGCCAGCGGAGAAGAGTAATGTTCCCCCTGCTTTGGAACACCCATTGGGCAACAGCTGGCTTTGGAATTGGGTTACCTCCTTCACACTGTACAATAGGACAAGGCAGCGCTGTCAACCATATGCAGACAGATGTTCATGTCATAAACAGACTTATTCTTCAGTCTTGGCTTGAGGAACATAAAATGTTTATTTATGACAACACCGAGTGAGGTCAGCATTTTGAGGGCATTCGTCCAAACTGTAATGCTATCTGATTTCTAGTAAGAAAGTAACATGCTTGTTTATTTGTTCATGTTTTAAATTCGTTCGTTCATTCATCCATTCATTCATTCATTCATTCATTCATCAGGCCTCACATGGCCCACATGAACTCCGCACTACCAAGTATGACTGACAGGATCATTCTTCAGTGACTGTGCAGCAGGAACTTTAAGCACCCTCCCCCCTTGCCTCGACTCAAGTTACCCTAAGGGACTGGAATGCATGAATGGCGTCCTCTTCATATCAGCGGCTAACTCTCATTCATTCACAATTTCTTTATGCCATTAGTCATCTGACCTACACTGTTCAAACATGGGCGGATGCCAAGATGGCAGAACATAACCTTCTACTCTTAGCAGTGTTATCCATATTTACCAATGGTTAATTTCCCACTAAAGGTGTCGGAGTAAGGATATGGAATGAATGTAAACAGCTTAGCGTCTCCTCTGACAGCTAACCTCAGGGAAGACTTGGGAGGAAACTCAAGCAAAAGTCCACTGATACCGTATGTAGGGCAACACAACACTGCTGTAGACTGATGTGCACAGAGTTTGTTTTTCAAAGTCATCCTCTTTCAGCTTTAGAAAGCTGACTCACTTGCAGCCGTGGAGTGCTGGATATTGCCTTTCTGACATTGCCTTCCTGATATCTATCGTTTTGTTAATTGTTGATAGTACTTATCATTTAATTGCACTGAATGACAGTCATAACATATGCTTCAGGAGTAAAATATCAAAGAGAGCCATCGTTTTTATGGAGTTGAGCATGCATGTGTATCAAGAACAAAGCTCTGTTCTATGTGTCTATTGAAGAATGTTTTACTTTGGGGTGTGTCCACACAGAGCCTTTTAATGATGCATGTGAGCCAGAAATGATTTGCTCTTGAGAGAAAAGAAAATCCCTGTCATATTTACGCAACTCAGTAATGATGAAGCTGTCTCTCATCGCCTCCGTTTCAGTTTTTCTCCTTTTATTCTCTCACAGGTTGAGCGATTGTCTGAATAGTTGACCCAGCTACAAGTAAATGGAAAGATAGGCCGGCCTAAACAGAGCTGGCAGCTTTGTAGGCCTCTGAGATGGCTCTTTGACAAATGAGGCCGGTTCTTGGTAAAGCAAACAAGGACCTGATCCCAGGTCAGCCTTGTGGCCTCCTGCTTGACTGATAGCACCTGGTTTGTTGCTAGTCACTCTCAGAGTCAGACTGCTGTGTATTCCCCCGCCGTCTGTTCAGTGGCCTCTGGGACGCGGCACTGAGGTGAGCCAAATCAAGCATGGTGGCCACAGGCCTCCTCTCCCCTCCCTGTCCCATACATCTCCTCAAGGTCAGAGAAATGTTTCTCTCAAAAGTCACTCACCTATAACACCTGACTACAAAACAGTTGCCTTTCACACCTCGCAATATAGGGTGGCATTTATAACACAGGTAACTGAGAATGTGCAAAAAGGACATTCACTGAAGTGAAAGGAATAGTGCACCGGAGTGATAGTGCTGAATACTGCATGAAATAATGGCAGCTAGCATTATGCAAAGTGGGTAAGGTTTCAGATTTTCATGTTCATGTCCATACTTGAAAAGTCCAAGCTCTTTCTCAGTGTTTGGGAAGAAAAACAAGAATTATGAATTACAATGGAAGCTAAATGAACATGGAGACTCAACAGGACCTCCAGAAACCGTTGTCCATATAATTGCCTCAATTATTTTCATAATTTCTGATAGATGTTGAGAATTGGGCTGAATTGGTGCCCACAATCTTTTCTACCGCTTGGCCACTGAAAGACAATGGCCTGGAAGTCTTGAGCCTGGGGCTTGTCACTTTCAATCTTCTCTGATGGAAATTTGATGTGACATCTTTGAAACTATGATAATGAAGAAAGCTTCGACACAGCTATCAGTACTGCGGTTCTCAGAGCGCTGGCTCCTCGGTTAAAACACAATGGAGGATGTAGTGTTGGGTCATCATTAGTGCAATGTCACCGCAGTCCATGAACACACCCTCAGCCAAAAAAAAAGAAAAAAAGGGGCGTTGAATATTTTGAGCTTATCAGGCAGTGACAGAGGTGAACGTCTTGTCACGGCCCACAAAAATGAGTCCAGAAGCACAAAAAAACGCCTTTTGGTAAAAAAAAAAAAAAAGCTATGGTATGAGCTACTCAAAGCATGTTTCTACCTATGCGCAGAACCAAACCTTGATGTTTACAGGTGGAACACCAGAATCCTACATTTTGTGTTCAAGCAGATTCCATCCATATTTAGTGGACAAATTTGGTCCATTTGTCCAGAAACATCCACACAATACAAAGGCAGCTGCTGTGCACAGATGAAGTAGAAAAAAAGTTTTGATACAGCAAATCACTGAACTTTCATCTTCTGGTATGGATAAGTACTCGTTTGTGTGATAAGCTATATTGCTTGTAAACCTTAAATGCATTCACATTGTAGGTGCTTATCGTGGTTGCATCAGGGGATATTTTATGTGCTCTCCCTATACACATATATATATACCATTTATATATATGTATATATTTATATATCAAATAGGAATATATACTTGTAATTGCTTTCTTCCACTGGAAAAAATGGACAGTGGGTCACTGTATCATTGGAGTTTCTCCCACAGACCTCAAACATGTCCAGAGACATGCTAAACAAGCTAATTTAGTAAAGTTTGCCCAAGGATGACCATCAATCAATCAAAATATCAGTCTTACACTGCATATTACTGGATGTTGTAACCTTGGAATAAAAAAAAAACTTACAAATATTAAGGTGGTTAAATGGTTTGAAATCGTCATTACAAAAATTGTGTTCACTGCTGTAAACCTGCTTCTCAAGAAAAGACTGCAGTTCAGAAGAAGTTCCTCAAGGTGGTGCTTGTATTCCAGTTGCACTGAGAAAGCATGGGGCAGTGTAGGAGGGCTGCTAAGTGGAGTGAACAGAGGGGGGATGAGATTCATACTCAGACCATGAATGTCAACTTCTCAGCTCTAAAGGTGATAACTTCCCACTGCTGGAATTACTATGGCGGTGAGTAGGTTAGTGTGTCGAGCTATGTGGGCTTTAAAAAACAATGAACAAAAACACATATCATTCAATTTTACACGACTGCCTTTTCCTTAGATTCTGAGGCACAGTTCACAAGCATGACTGTAATTATCATGCCCTGTATATCAGAGCGGAGGCTTTTATGATGACTCATAAGGCGCAACAAGACACTACTTGACCTACAAGCTACCACATGGCGTGGTGGAGTGCTGAACATGTGATAGTGGTGATGTGGGCATTCGGAGAGGTCAAGAGCTTTTTTGCTCCGTCTCGGCAAGACCAAGTATGCAGTATCCTGAAAACCTTCTAGAGAGGGAAGACTTGGCACAAAGCCTTACCCTGAAACCAGCATTTGATGTATAGTATCAGTCTTAATAAGCAGAAGAACAAGACTCCGTTTCTGCAGCCTCAATGGAAACATCAGCCAGTGAACTCAGCAAGCTTGAAACAGCCCATGGAATTAGGTTTTCATGAAGCTCAAGCTTTAGCCAAAGCCAGCTTTTTGCTCTTCATATAAATAGACTTTTCCCCCCAACTCTACCTTAAGCAGGTCCAAATCCAAAGGAATTCCAAGCATTGATCTTTCATCAGGCAAGAATATCTGACTGAGAACTCTGCAAATTACTTTGTTGCCAAGCCTGCCTTATTGCCCTATAGTGTCTTTTGTACACATCCTACCAACTCGCCTTTGTTCAGGGCCAGGGGCATCCTCTGATGTTGTTCTCTCATCAGTGTTGTTTACTGTATGGGTACTCGAGTATTGTGGCTGTGGTGTGGACGTGGGTGTTTGTGTGTCTGCTATATCTTCTGTGTGTGTGTGTGTGTGTGTGTGTGTGTGTGTGTGTGTGTGTATGTGTATGTGTGTGTGTGTGTTGGGGGCAGCATGCATTCCTCGGTTGATGCATGTCTGTCTCCATACACCCCTCCCTCATGCAGCCTGCTTCCTCCGCCTGCTTGTTGCTCCGGGTTCTCATGGGACGGTAATCTACAACAAAGACTTCCCAGCCCACACACTAGGCAGGGGTAATGCTCCCACGTAAGCTCTCTCCCCCGAGCCATGTGCTCTCGGCCTAGCATACGGCATGCAGCCTAGCTCACGTTCCAGTGTGCCCTGACGCTCTGGCACTGCAGGACAAATGTTGGAGAAAAAGACAGGAGAACTTTAGTGTTAAGGGTTCCTCAGTGGTTCTTGGCTTGAAACTAAAAAAAACAACAACTTTCATTTCTTATAGGACCCTTGCATTCATCCACTAAAAGATTCTACAGGCAACCAAAAAGTGGTTCCTCTATTACATCATTGCACATAACCCTTTAGTTTTAAGAGTGTAGAGCGGATTTTCTTCTGAACGCATTCACTCAAAAGGATTCTTCTCAACGCACTCCCTCAGAAAGTCCACATAATTTACTCAGATGACCATTTCCGGTGAATTCCATATCAATTATGTTGAAGGCATTCTTTGCTGGGGAGGCTGCCTTCCTTTCTTCAACACAAAAGTATGAAGGTGATTTTGAACCTTTTATGCTGATCAGACCACCTTGTTTTGATGCTCTCCATCAACCTTTGTTGCCCCTATATTTTCTTGCCCTCCTCCTCATCTTACTCCTTTCTGGAAGTTTACAAACTGATTTGAGAAGATATAGTATTCCTCTCCTTTCCACTGCACTGCACAGCAGCAATGCTTTAAGACCATCAGTTTTCACTCTGCGGAACGATTATCGTCAAATCTGTCTGTTTTCAAGTGTGTGCCTGCACAAAGCGCCTCCAGAGTTGCGGAGCGTATGTCTTTGTAATCATTCTCTACCAAGACTGGTTTTCTCCAGCCTCCACCCACACTGGACCTATAGATTTTACCCTCTCATGAAAGCCATGCTGGTCAGTTGGCTTTTTTCCTCTGGCTTTCTTACAGGGCGGGGGGCGGGGGGATGTATTGCATAAGAGGGTCTAGACAGTGCTGAGGGAGAGGGTTCCCATTTTGGTTGAAGCCAAGCAAAGAGATCTGATCCTGCAAAGTCTATCTGAACCCCCACGCTGCTGTGAGAAGGCCAGATGCATGCATTTTCCTTGCGCTCCACTGGCTCAGTTAATTTCGAGGTAAATCACCAACGTTTAATGTTTTTTTTTTTGGAAAAAAAGTCTTCCCCTGGAAACAAGGGAAATGATATTGAGTGATGGACCTGATAAGGTCACTTCCTGTAAAGTGTTTGCATTTCTGCACTTGATATATAGAAAGTATATTGCATTTGAACATACCTTAATGCAAGAAATCTTAAAATTACTCTCACTTAAAGATAACTGACAGCATTCAAAATGCAGAACAACTTCTAATGACAAAGTCTACACCGGTGAAAACATACCTATATTCTGTAATTTGTCAACACTTTGACAAACATGAATTTGAAAAAGCATTCAGCCCGAAGCAGCACTTGAAATAAAATGCAGCTGCTGTTCAGTAGGATTTGACAGGCAGTCCAGCTGGTTAAATTAGTTAAAACAGCACCTGAACCGTTTTAGCTTTTTCAGTTCCTTATTTCGTGATTCCCTTTAAAGGATTGCACAATAGTTTCAATGAAGAACAACTGAGACATGAGAATGGTGCCTGGAGCTTTTTTGTGAATGGTGTGGAGGGTGAGACTCTGTGGGGATTGGTGAATAAGAGGAACTTCAACATGACTGGCTGGCCTGTTAACAACTCCTGCTCTTCTATTGGGTCTGTGAGAGAAGGCCCTGCCTCAAACAGGATAAGGGTAGCAGTGTTGCTGTGCATGCAGGATTGTCTGTGTGTTAGTGTCTGCTAAGGATTATGATTACTTTACTACATCTGTAGCCGGGGCAGACATTGGTTCAAAACCACAGTAGAAATATTCTCATGTAAGTAAACCAGAGGGACTCTTTGGTTATTTTCCACTTCCACAACTGCAACAGTGCGAGAAGAGAAAAAGGAAGTAAGTTTAGCCATGCTTCCTTCCTCTGTCCGATGTGCTTTATGAATCAGGCTCTCTCATGCACCAAACCTGCACCTCAAGCACAATGTTCTATTCCTTGCTCCTCATTAATGTGTGGTGCCAGTTTTCATGATTTTAGCTAGGCAAGCAGTCATCTATGAAATATTTCTAGGAGTTTATGATCAGAAATGTTCTTACTGACAGGTTAGATGCGAAAGCACATGGTCACACAACTGCCTAAGACACAAGAAGTTGTTTTAGTGCTGCTAAACAAATATAGGTACTGTTACAAAAGGATGTAACAGTACCTATATTTAAACTCGTCACATGGATTTTTACTGTGTCAGCAGAGGTGAGGAAGGCAGTTTTGGGTGTTGCTTGCAAATGTAATAAGACCTACCCAACAGGTTCACCTTGAAGAAGTCTCTTGTTTCCCATGTTGGTGTGTAATATGTATGTTCATACTGTGCATAAGATGATTTGTGGTAAAGTAAATACCCACTAGTTTCTTGGTGAACAGGTTTTTCCCCATCTTGAGAAGTGGCTCCGTCATAGCTAGAGTTGTGATTGTCCTGGCCATGCGTTATTCTAATGAAAAAAGGGACCGGAGGGTTCACTCAAGACACTCCTTAATGAAACAGTGCAATGACTAAATGACAGTGCTGCTGGAAAAAACAGTCATATCCTTGTGTGTGAGTGTGTATGTGGGAGCTTCTCAGTCCACTAATATGCTTCAGGTCCACCAGTGGCCAGCAATTGGTCAACTCGGCCAAATTTCCACAATCTGCAGAAACAGTCGAACTCAAACTGCTGTGTTTTCACACTGGCGTTGAAAAAAAGCGTTGATCTCTGTTTCATTGCAGAATTGGTGTAAAACAGCGACAGCGCACAGTAAAGGGAGCCATTACATCATCACAGTGATAGCAGTCACTGAATGCACAGCTATGCACAGTGCAGCTTTGTCTACACTTGGAGGTAAACTGTGGATATTTGATTTTTCACCAGCCTTTCTTACCTTTCTATACAACATGCTTAGAAAAGGGAAACCTGAGGGCCTCATTAAGTGTAAAGGTGTGTGCAATATAAATAGTTGCCAACAAAAAGAACTGTGCATGATGCATACTGCAGCTTGGACCAGCGTATAATGAGCTCTCCAGCTTTGGAGGATATTGAGGTCACCTTTTGACTGCTGGTTCAGAGCAACCTGTCAATAAGCTGCAACTTGTGACTCCAGGCAAGGTAACTCACATGACTGTAGGACTTGTCACAAGAAGCCTAGAAGAAACTCAAGCTCTGCACACACGTGGATCTCCAGGGCTGACGTCATACATCCTTCAGCATAGGACTGCTTGAACTACACACTGTCCTCATCCATAAGGGTGGAGATGTCTGGTGAGCAGTTCTCCTTGGGAAAGATTGCTAATCGGGGACATATGGAGCAGGAAAGCCAGGGGATGCAAGTATCTCACTGGCCGAGTCAGCACTCCTCCAGATCAGTTCTGCACATCTAACACTGGGCATTTTTATTTAGCTTTTGTTGCGAAACATCAACATGATGTGTGTGTGTGTGTGCGTGTAGCTGAAATAAAGCCTCCTGCAGTCTTTGCTCTTTTCTTTGTCACCACTGATGCATACCGATCTCCATTCTATCTTTTGGGAATCCACTCTGCAGTGTGACAGCTGTACTTGCTCACATATTATCATGGAAAAAATTATCGTGGAAAGAGCCTTCGTCTCATTCAGGGAACTCTAAACTTTGCTGAGTCAACGCCAGTAGATGCAATGTATTGAATTGGAGTTTCTAATACAATGCAAGATCCCTGACAACAAAAAAAAAAGATACTTGGGAAGCTTCATAATGAGCCTGACCTAAAAAAGTGCTTCTTCTTTTGATGCTAAGGTGACCTATGGGAAAGACCTTTCCTTTTTCCTTCCTGCCAGAGCTGAGGAGGCTGAGAACCGCCTTTTGGAATGTAATCTTTTTTGAAAAGATACTTAGGCTATGACACATCACTCTTCTACAAGCCAGGGACATGCTCTGCCGGGTACCCGAGGGTGTATCTGTTTGTAGAAGGCTGATACAACTGGCTGTAAATACAACAATGAGGAACTGACTTTTTCTTTTTTTTTTTTTGAGGCATCGCACTTCTTGCCTTTGGCCCACACATTAGTGTGGATGCATGCAATGACATTTGATTATCATTGTGACAGACGCTTTGTGCAAAATAGAAGATAGGAATAAGCAAGAAAAGAAGTGGGGGGAGAAAGAAGGAGTGCTAGAGAGAGAGAGAGAATGAGAGAGAGCAAACAGGCCCTTGTCCAGACGGCAAGCACATGCTCATGTAACAGGAGTCTTGAATTCCACAAGGCTTACTGATCTTTTACTTCCCATTAAGTAGGGGGAAAGGGAGCGGGTGAGCCAGGGTGGGGGTTAGAGAGGCTGGCAAATCTGATCAAATATCAAATGAGGGACTTCTATCGGCCCTCTCAAAGCTTCAGGAACATCTGATTGGATCTGATTTCCAGCAGAGGCCCCTCTGATGCAGCGTGTTTCTGTGAAAGACGACGACCTGGGGAAATGAGACGCTTGAGCCGGCCTCCTGGTCTTACTTCCAGGAATGTGACTCAGGCCTGCATCCACAGTGGGCTCCTTTTGTTAGTGTTTGTTTAGACCAGGAGTGCCCAACTCTAGCCCCAGAAGGTCGGAGTCTATTGGTTAGTTCGGCCACTCTAGCACACCTACTAATCCTGGTCATTAATTGATGCTTTGTTTGAGCAAGAAAATTACCAAGGTGTGCAGAACCATGGTCCTGTGGACTGTGGTCATCTGGCACAGAAGGTTTATCATTTCTGTTGTTAATCGTTAATGCTTGTGTCCGCCTGTTTTTTGGTCACCAGATCTGTTGCTGTATGTTCCATGACTACAGGGCCCAGGTATACAATGTCTAGTATTTGAAGTGGTCTATTTTCTTCTTGCTTTTGTTTTAGTTCTTCTATGTGTTATGTGTTATCAGCTCTGTTCATCAGCTACGGTCGTTGCGGTTCATATTATGCAAAATTAGCATTTTTATAATGTATGACAGAAGGATTCCTTCCATCTTCCCAATAGCAGATGTGAAGCACACTTACAGTGGTAGTAGATAAGCCACTAGTCAAACACAACCATGTATCTTGATGGATCCAAGAACTGTTCACCAAGTGCATTTGTTCAGACATTCTCGTCATTGCAGAAAATGCTTATTGATGGATCACTATGGCAAGGTTATTTTCAGCATTGGTGGCTTATTTATTGGGAATTTTACTGTATGTAAGCGATACTTAATGATCATTTTATGAAAACTGTTGAGAGCATGCTCCTGCACACAGTTCACCAGTCCTATATGCCACTAAATGTATTTTTCCCACCCAATATATTTATCAGTGTAATCCTGGATAGAGACAGACATAGCAACCTGCTCTTTATTTGCAATTATACTTCCATGGGACTTCCAGATCCTTTGAAACCACCCAAGAATGACTCAAACAGCAAATATCACACTCAAGCAGTTTGAGGCTCTGTGGAAGGCACAGCCCTTGTTTCTGGGATTTAATTGTTAATGTGAACAATTTACATTTGTGAAATACACTCTACCCCAACTAGGTACAGTGACAAGTTGAAACATAGTTGTTTTGCTATAGGGCAGGCCACTCCCGGGGAAGCTTTAAAGATACCTTGTTTCTAACTTGTTTGGCTTGCTATGTCAAATTAATTAAAAAAAGAGCTATTCTTTTTTATAAAGTTAAACATGAGGAACAGATAGATCATCTTACATGGTTACTGCTCATGTTGCTACAAGATTAAGACATAAGTTCAATAGCAGATTTTCTTTGTTGTGAATGGCAGCTGGTATATA
>JBBPCZ010000040.1:4429824-4457921 GCA_037974445.1 Brycinus macrolepidotus | reverse complement strand
GTAATTCTACATATGCGCTGTATAGCCCTAATATATATATATATATATATATATATATATATATATATAGGCACTACTACCATAGACTGCTGCTGCTTACTGGATATATTTTGAACTGTAGTAACGAACACATGACTAGGGGGATTTTGAGAAAGAGCCTCCAGGCACTTGTTCAGTAATATCAACATGTACACAAAGTCTGTAAAATGCTTTTCAGGGTCTTTTTAAAAGCAAATTTACTTTGGATTTAGAACTTCCACACAACACACATTTATTGTCTTTCTCTAGAAATCATGCCTTCCTGTGACCATATTCTGCATATGAGAAAGTGGCTTACTGATGTTACAACATTTCTTTAATAAGGTTCTCGATATAGTCAGTCTTTCATCTCTCTGACCCACGAACCTGACCATGATGGGACTGTTTGGGCGCTCCTGTTTAGTGATAGACTAAAATAGGTTTAACTGAAATAGCCCATTGGATATTTCAGTCACATTCTTGGAATAGTTCCACTCTACTGAAAAGTGTTACCACTCTATTCCATTAGTGCAAATCAGATTTGGTGGGTGAATTGGACTTTTCTCTCAGAATGTAGATGCTGTTTTTACTCTCAGTGGAGTCTGAGAAACATTCCAGGCTGCTTGGGTAAAGCAGCCCCCCAAACCCTGTGCCCTCCTTCTGACCCTTAGCTAGTCTTGATTCCCAGCCCAGTCTTCTTCCAATCTATTCAAATTTCCAGAGTACAGTCGCAAGTAGTTTGTTTTTGCTACTTGATTATTAGGTACAGGGGATTAACTATGGAAGCAGTCTGGACTAGCATTTTGTGTTCTCTGACATGACCTCCATACATCAGTATCCAGTCTAAAGTAACAGTGAAACTGCCTTTAGTTGATTCATTCACATGTACCTGGATTGCACAAGAGATTACGCCTCAAGTGTTCCCTCTCAAGTGTTCATTTGATTAGCTTTCTTATAATAAACGATTAAAGCTTTGTGATACATTGTGTATGATTACAGGCTTTCCACACAAGCTACATTGCAACTGTCTAAAGAAAACCACGTATCTCAATGGTCCAAAATAACCTGGAATTGAAAGTACATTGAAAGTAACGAACATCTCTTCTCTTGTAAAGCTACCATTTTGGACATCAAAAACAGGAAGATTCTTCCTGTTGTCTCTGACATGTAAAGTAACCTGTGGTTAGTGTACTTTAGTGGGTAACACCGTTGTCCTCCATGCAAATCCCAGTCTAGCATGGAGGACAACAGTGTTATTCACTACGCTACATCATACTACACATTACACTAACCAGAAACACTGTTGTCCTCCATGCAAGACTGGGATTTGAACCAATATTACAAAAATACTTGGACAAGACTCCTAACCCCACATTTGCTTACATTCATTGTATTTATTGTTACATTGAATTACTAAAAATTAGGGATGGCACAATACCACAATACCAGTACCAAGCTGATGCTGTTTTTTCCTTCTGTTAAAAAAAGTTATAAAAGTTATAAAATTTAAGTTTCTACACCCATGAAGTGCATAATTTTGTTCATTGCAGAATTCTGCATACATGGCTAAATTGCTGATGGCTCTTTGTTAGACATATTTTATCGGGGTGTAGGAGTCTGTATTTTAATTCCTATATAGTGCCCAACATAGGGAGTAGGTAGCCATCTGAGACCTTTCTGCTTTCTGCTAAAGGACATGTTCACGCTTTTTCCGATGTCCGATCCAGTGATTTTGGCCTATATCACACCGATATCAATACTGGGTATCGGATCTCCACACATCTATCAAAAGTGTGTGTTTCTTCTACAGCGCACCCAAAGTAATGAGAATAAAAATCCAGTGACTCATTTCATTTGCATGGAATGGATGACCTTGGATAAACCTCAAAAACAGATCAGCTGTAAGTGGCATTTGATCTGTTAGCTTGGTCTACAAACTCATATACATACTGTGTGCGCCCAAGGAGCAGCTGAAAATGGTTTGGAATGAGGACAAGAGAACAGCTACAGGCCATGTTTTGAGTGAGCGTCTTGCATGTTCAGTTCTCATATAATTACATTTTGCTTTGGTTTTCCAGGATTTCCCCTCACCTCCCTTAGCTTTTCTCCACAATTACTAAATATTTACTCGAGAGTTCAATGAGGACGCCCATTTAACACTTGGTGGCCATTTCTCAAAGCCATCGCCGGCTTTGATACCAAAGAGCTTGATGGAGTGTGGAGACAGTGAGAGTCCACTGTTTACTTGAACTCTACCTCCAGGATTTTAAGAGCGCTGTTCTCTGTCACCGAGTGACACTTTACAGGGAGAAATGCTTTAATGTATATACTGTACTCATTCGCGAGGGGAGGCGGGGGGTGGGGGGTGGTGGCGGGGGGGTGTCTGACTGCGGCTGGCACTCAGGGCTTTTGCCAGTGTGGCCTGTTAGTGGCCAAACCCTTGAGATGTTTTAAAAGCATCTTGTTAATGTGTGAAAAGTTGCTTTGTTTATAAATGCCCCCCAAATTGAGCGGGAGTTGAGTCATTGGAAAATGGCCTTGGATAGGCTGTGATGGATGTTCTTTGCTTCAGCGCCTTTTAAAGGGGAACTGTCTTTTCAGAGGACTCTGTAACCTTTCCCTCGTGCCAAAGCCTCAGCTTTAGAAGACTCCACACATTTACTGCCTGTGGGGAATGCACACATCTTAGAGAAGACACTTCTACACCGCTGTAACCTGCCGGATCAGTCCATCTGATCAAGAGGATCTGTTTGGCTTTCTTCACAGACAGTTTAATGAGGCACTTACAGAGCCACATGACTGAAGTCTGTTTTGTCCTGCCAACAGAGTTACACAACAACTGCAAAAGTAAGGGTCACCATACAAATTGCATGCAAAACATGCAAATCTATGAAAATCACATTCCACAAGGCAGGCAGGAGCACGCTTCATGACCAGGGTGAGCGGTGTGGTTGTTGGTATTGGTGCAGGAACTGTTCTGGGAGGAAGACCTGTGCAGCGGCAGTTGGTGACAGTTAATACTGAGCTGACTGAACATCACCCAAATCACTGCTTAGACATCTGCTGTCTGCTCTGTCTGTATCCATAACAAACAGTGGCATTTTTTTCCCCAGAAACCAGTTTTTCAAACCCTGTCTCATACCCACTTTGAAAAGAATGATTTTTATTACCCATTTTATTGTTCTGATTGTTATTGCGTCACCTGTGAAACCGTTAACCCTTTATCATCCAGTTTTTATGCAGTGATTAATTTTAAAACCTTTTTTTCAGTAGCTACTATAAATGACAGCATATACTACTCTCAAGCTCCTGCTACAACTGATCTTAGATATGTAGCCGGGAAGGAGAGAAAATGTGAAGGATACATCCATTTCCCATCTGTTAACCAGTACAAATGGAAAAGAATAGGCAGTCAGAAGTGTGTGCAATAGACCCTATTTTCGTGAGTTCACATTTGGACAAAAACATCTGTTGACTTAAAAATAGTTAAAAAGTAGAAAAAAATAGTGGCTTGTGCAAATGTTTAGACACCCACCCAGTTGTAAAGTCTCTGAACTTAATTAACTCGTCAGGGCTTTATCTACTGTTTAGGCAGGTCAAGAATTGTCATAAGGATGAAATTTCCAGAGTGTAATAAATTCTCTGGCTCTTCAAACCTTGTGCTAACACTCAACAACCATGGGTTCCTCTAAGCAGCTCGCTAAGGATATGAAAATGAAACTAATTGACGCCTACAAAAAGATATCAAAGCACTTCTAGCTCGCAGTTTCTGCTGTCCAAAATGTCATTAAAAATGGAAGTTAAGAGGAATTGTGGAAGTCAAAACAAGATCTGGCAAAAAAGACTCTCAGATCTGCTCATATGGTGGAGAACTGCTAATATGCTGGCAAGAAAAGCAAAGCAAAACCACTATCTGACAGCAAAGGACCTGACAAGTTTACAAGTGGTCGTGCACCATTTGCAGTGTTTCTTGCACAACCATGATTTGCGTTGAGTCATCAGAAGGAAATCTTACCTGTGGTTCCAAAAAATAAATGTCTGAAATGTGCAAAATACTATCTATATAAATCACCAGTGGGATGTCACAAGATAAAAAGTAATAGCATTTGACGAAAAAACATATTGCCAGCTGTTAAGCATGGCAAGGATCTTTTATGCTTTGGGGTTGTGTGGCAATCAGTAACACAGAAGCCTGGGTAGATGGAACAATGGAGTCCACTGAACATGTTCTGGAAAGTAATGTAGAACAGGCAGTTAAGTAACTGAAGCTGACAAGAGGCTAATTTCAACAACAGGACAATTATCCACCAGATACATCAAAATCCACACTGAACTGAAACACAAGCTGAAACTTTCGAACTGGACCTAACAGTCCTCTGACTGGAACATAACTGTAAATCTATGGATAGATCTTAAACATGCTGTGCAAGCAAAAGAGCCCAAGTACATTGTTCAGCTAGAAGCAAGTTGCAATCAAAAGTAGATGAAAATGAATAATATAAAGGTAGGAAGACTTCTAGCTGGTTACAAAAAAAGTGTGTGCAAGTTGTGATCTCTGCCAAAGGAGTATTGACTTAGTAGAGTGTCCAAACTTACTCACATCTCACAATACCACAATTACTGTCATTTTTAAGTTAATTAAACATTTAATTAAAGTTGATAATAGTTTGAATTGTGTGCTGCTTGTGTTGTGGTTGTTTCCTTCTTTTCACTTCATATAAAAATAAACAAAAATGTTTGGGCTGGGGGTGCCTAAACTTTTGCATTCAACAGTATCTTAGACTGCAGCAGATCAATGAACCTCTGCTCCCCTGGGGGCAACCATCCCACCGTCTGTTTCTGTCTTTGTTCTATCATTTCTAATGATCGTAGCAGAAAAAGAGGGAGCTATTTTCAGGGGAGGAAGGGTGGAGAGGAGGCTGTTATTTAGGCTTTCGCTGCATCCTGCAGGGCATGCAGCCGGTGATTGAGAGCTCGAGGATGTCCAGTGTGTCAGAGTCAGCAGAGGAAATGCACTAATGTCAGAGTCTGAGCAAAAATTTTTGTGGGGCTTTTTTTGTTCTGTTTTTGAGATGTGCAAGATAATCTTCTAAGGCATAAATCAAGGAGCGAGAGGCAGAGAGAGAGAGACAGAGACAGAGACAGAGACAGAAGGAGATCACCCATTGAGTACACATTTGTAATTGGAGGCGGCAGGCAGGATGAGTTTGTGGTAATCACAGCCAATTAGCTTTTACAACCCAGCGCGTATTTAGAACTGTGGCGAGGTCCGTGGCTCTTGCTCTATCACATGATATCCCCCTATTGCATGGCTAAGCATTGGAATGTAATCCAGCACTCTACTTGTCATTTTTGGATCCCTGTAAATCAGTCATGGTGTTCCTATTTGTCAGTGCTGACCACACTATGTTTGCTCACTCCACCCTCAGGGGCTCATCATCATCATCATTGCCCCTCAAAGAGCAAGTCTGGTTGGTTTGGCCTTGCCACCCTCATTTATGTGCTCACTGACATCAACACAGAGCGGTGTAGGAGGCTTCTTTCTTATTGCTTTCTAATTTGCCATCGCCTGCGTCCTTGTCCCGGCTCGGCCAATTACAGAGGCTGCCGTCTAAATATTTAGGGAAAAGTTACCCAGGCCTCAGAACCCCTCTGAACCAGCGCTCTCTTTGAACCTTTGAAGAGTCAGGAAGACTTGCACTGATCTCCATCCAGCTCTCCAGCCCTGAATCAGCTGTTCTGGCCCGACTGCCTCCCACTCCCGCTTTTACACGTGTTTGAGGGAAGCAGCGATGGAGGGTGGGTTTGGGAGAACGTGAAGCGACACGAAGAGGCTTTAGGCAAAAAGTGTTTACATTCCATTCACCATGCAGGTAGATATCCGTCCACAATTGTAAATTAAGTCTTTATTTATATCCAGACAAATTTGAGAGCAGTGAATGTAATAAATCATAGAGAGCTCATTTGGGACAATATACTAGAGGGTGTTTGGAGGGGCTGGGGCGGGGGGTGGCTGAGTCCTCTGAAAACTTCAAAGCAGATTTCTGGTAAGCTTTTTTTCCCCGTTTACTGTGTGTTATTTGCGCAACAGAAGGACTGTGATTCCACTGACATGTGTTATGACTGATCGTCTTGTTTTGTCTCCCACGATTTGATGTGATGCAATAGCCACTAATTGCAAACTGAGACAGAGGGAGAGTCTCCGTTGCACTTTACCTGCTGATCCATCTCACTGGATTCTACAAAATTGCTTCTACTCTTTCCAACATCTGCTTCATGCACTGACTGTCCCCCAGGCCATGCCACCCAGCGTGCAGCCTCTGAATACAGGGCAGGGGATGCCAGCAGCATCTGAGTGCACCAGGAAAGCAGCTGGGACTGCACACACAATGTACACACACGCATACACGTACACCCATCCATTGCTGAGGAGCAGCTGGATCTACTCTCAGCCTCCAGCATCTGATAACATCCTTCACTTCACCAAGATAGCACACTGGGCCAGGGGGAGTAGGGAAACGAGAGTAGGGTGGGGGGGACAAATTCATCCATAGAAAGTGAGGTAATGTAAAACTCTGCAAATATCTGTGAATATCTTTACCCTTGAGAGTGCGAAATCTTAATAAGAGCTGGTGATATTATAGCAGATCCTTCATATAGGCCTTAATCACAGTTAGAGGTTACGCCTACTTAAGTGGTCAATAAGTGCAAGTGGACTTTTTGAAGGCCATGATATGTGCTTGTCAAGCCAGCAGAATCTTGTCAAACATTACTAATGTTTTAAAAAAGAACAAATTATGGAACACCTATATTAACTGCCAAGGGTCACTTTATACACTGTACCATATTTGAGAATTTGGAGGCCTAGTTCACTTCAGACGCTTTAACAAACGGTTGCATCCAAAATGCAATATTAGACTGAGCTAGGGAGAGGTATAAGCTTTGAAGAAACAGAATCAGTTAATGATAAAAAGCATTCACACACCTATTTGAGGTAAAGTCTATTGTAAAATTAAAATGCAAAGCACTGGTCTGCTCTGCCCTTCTACTCATCAGAGACAATCAAATGCCACCCAGGCTGAATTACAGAGTGGACCAAAGTGGCCCACTGTCCCTGCCCTACTGCGGAGCTAGTGGGCCCCTTTGATGGACCATAGTCACGGCTCCCAATTACACCTAATGTGGGGTAATAGCCCCATGAGGATGGCCGCCTTGCTGTGGTCTGGCCGCAGCAGAACACAGAGGGCGGGGGGGGGCGGGGTCACGTTGTGTGGCACTGCCCCACGTACGTGATCATCAAGGCTGCAATTATGCTGGCCCTGTGCCCATTAACATGTCTCGCTCTCACTGCAGTTAAAAAAACAAGGGGGTTGTGAGGAAACGAGTGGGCACTCTTTCTGCGGTCACTCTCTCTGTTCCTCAATCTCTCACCGGTCGTCTCGCTCCCTCACATGCTTTTCTTACCAGTTTCACTATTGGGCAAGCTCACTCTCTCTCTCTCTCTCTCTCTCTCTCTCTCTCTATTACTTGATACCACAGAGAAAAATATACCATTAACTCTAGAGCTTTAGAGTATCAATATTGGGCAAAACCAGTAGTTAGTATGGTTGTTATTAATGCAACATAAAGTAAAGCACAGTAAATTATAGTAAATTTTCACACATTTTCACTATAAGTGAATAAATATGCTATGTTTTTTAGGTTATCATGTAAATTAGAATACGTCAATCAAAACTTTTAAAGCTTAATTTTATTAAGGGGGGAAATGTTGTAGTCTCAGATAATCCGTTCTCTATTATGCCATGTCTAATACGTTCCAAAGTGTAGCACTGTGTCTTTCCCATATATACCATTCTTTTTTTATGCTTTCTGATACCTCTATACTGTTGTAGCCAGGAATGGTGGAGGGTAGTAGTTGAGGTGGACGGAGGTGCCTTTTCAACAAGATCTTCTCAGTCTCTCAGTTTTAGACTTAATGATTGTGAACATTTTGGGTCACTCACACCATAACAGAATGGCAAGTTTTGTCCTCCAAAAGGGAAAACTAAGTCAGGTGACTATGGTTATACATCGGCACACACCACACCATGCCCTCCTCAATGTTGGCTGAGTGGGCGGATCACTGAACCATTTGAGGTACTGTTTCTGTTTAGCATGAGATACTAAGCCTAAATGCCAACTGTGCAATCATAGCTTAGCGTGTGTAAGGCCTTGGCTCCTCTGGGCATCAGACTTTAATCATCTTAAATTGTGAGTAGGGAATACATTAGACACTCAAATTTGACTCATTTTCTAAACCAAAGACACAAGAGGAAATGGATGGATAATAGATTTGGATTAAACACTGTGGCAGACTGTGTCACCTATTAAACCATTCAAAAATTCAAGGTATGTGGGTAAATTAGCTTAATAAGTCTGTCTAGCTAACAAAGTCTTTCTTGTTAACATCGGCTCATTGGTGGATTAAACACACGATGCCAGCACAAAATCCACCATGCTTTAGAGTGAAATGGAGAGTGGTCAATGTCAAGCTGTTTGCTGCTAACTGAACTAACACTGGAAGACCCATATACAATGAATACACATATACATTAACAAAAAGCACTGGAACTGTTTTTATATTTCAAAGTCATCTATATTTGAATATAACTCTTAGAACGTTTGACTGTAATCTGTGTCCTCTGTAGGCTTTAGCCTCTATTTATCCTTTGAGCTCTACTGAGGTGCAGAGAGGTCATGGTGCGGAGTAGGTGTGTCTTCAAAGTAATGCTGGTTACTTTTTATCTCCTTCTTTCTGAACTTTTGGATGTATTGCTCCAAAAATTCATATGAACGCACCAGTTCTTTCAGTTCCAGTGAATGCTCCACAGTTGACATGTCAGGCTTAAACGCTTGCATGATAGAGCAAGAGTTGCGAAGTGTGTGTGTGTGGGGGGGGAGTATTTTTTTTTAGCATTATTCCAGAGAGGATCCATGAAGCAAGAGCCTTCATGACAACATATGTCCAGGAAACATGCTACATGGGAGTCATTTCTTACAGACAATAGAGACCTGAGTCTCATCCACATCAGCAGGAAATTCTGGTCATTTCATTAAACCATAGCGATTATTTTCCTCGTGTCCATTTTTGTGATTGTTGTGACTATTTCTAGCCTAAACAGGCATTTTCTGATTTCAGTACAAAACGGTTTTGTTGCAGATCTGTTCAGTCGACATTGTTGTCCTGGGTGATGAGGAAGGGGTTAAGTGGATGATGCAAGACTTCTGCAGACAGGAACTGTTACAGTCCCTTGACTTGAATTGGCATGCCGCAAATCCAAAGTATGTTTCACTCAAATTATCCCACAACCCCTCACCCCCTGCCCCCCAGGGTTACAAATGCAGTAAAATAGATGAAAGGGAGAATTTTTACCCTAGTAGCGGGGTGTTGCCTAAACATTTTGCTCTTCCAGAGTACAGTGAATTAAATATTGGTTTGAAATATTGGTCAAATCTAAACATCTGTCCAATGCAAGTCTGTGTGTCATTCAATGTCAGTCTTAACATCAATGGTAACTGTCACTAGCCTCTTCATAGGAATCAATATATAACATTAGCACAAAGCTAACTTAGGTGAAGTTTCACTTCTCCATACTGAATGTAATACTGCTTACAGCATTATGAATATATATATATATATATATGTGTGTGTGTGTGTGTGTGTGTGTGTGTGTGTGTGTGTGTGTGTGTGTGTGTATTTTTTTAGTTATTTTTAGTATCGTTTTTAGTGTAGTTTTAGACATTTTACTTAATATATACACAATTGTGATTGGAACAAATGTTCTATACATTGCTGCTCAGTCCAAAACTAATCTAAATATTTCCCAATGAAATAATGGATCACATAGCATGGATTAAGTTTTATTAATCATAAAACAAAGCTTTTACTTATATACTTATACATTTAACGTGTTGGCTCAGCTCAGAAACTGGATACACATCAGAATTTTTGTTACATTTCCATTTTTAGGAGTATGTTTAAATTTCCCCCATAGACAAGCATTCATTTTACCGAGCAGAGAGGGAGTATCATATGATGTAGTCTTCACTCACCTTATGAACTGAAATGATTAAAAATAAAATGATTCTAAGATAATTCTTTCCCTTTTTTTTTTTGTGCTCTCTCTCTCTCTCTCTCTTTCTTTCTCTTTTTCTCTCTCTTTCTTGTACCACCCCCCCCCCCCCACCCCCCCACCACCACCCTGCTCTGTCCGCCTCTCTTCTAGGTCCCTCTCTCATCCACTCTCTGCCACCCATGCCGACAGCTGCCTGCTTGGCAAATGCCTTGGCATGCAGTAATTAGTGTAAGGGTGGTAGAGGGCACTGTGAGGGGGGTACAGTTTTGTTTTGGAGAGGGAATAGTGGGTGTGCTGTGTCCAGCTGGCTGTTCCTAGCCTAACAGGCTGGGCTTTGTGAAGTCCGACAGCTGCACAGAGGCTGTGTGAGTGTGTGTGTGTATCTGTGAGGTGTGCGCATGTATCAGTCCTCGCTTGTCCAGAAAAGAAAAAAAAATATGTGAGCATTGTGTCATTCTGGGTCTCTTTGTCCATGTGAATGTGTGCTTTTGTCCGTGGATGCTTGCATGTTCGTATGTGTGCATAATCCTCATAAAGTGGTGACGTAACCCACAAAGGGCCTGCTGCAGAGGATCGAGGTCTTTTAACCTACAATTACAAAAGCAATATTAATCATTTATCATTGAAACAATCATAGACACCCTCAGGGTTCAGCATGAACTTTCTTACCAAACTTACCAAAAACTGAGCTTAGACTGCCCTGGACAAATTTTTGCTTTTAAAATCACATTTCAAATTAAAAATAATATCTAGATTTTTCTTATTTCAATACATACAAAGTTAAGAATGTATTTCATCTCCTGAAAAGTTTTTAGTGACATTTTATTTAGATCATATACAAATTTATTAATGTAATATTATTATATAAAAATAATATTATTATTAGATATGTACATATGATTTATATATATCATTTGCTACTTTGGTGCATAACCAGTCATTTCAGCTGTGTGAAAGATGGGTCAGTAAACAGATAAAGAATAAAATTCTTTACTTCACTGAATACACCTGAATCGTGCCTCACGCTACGGACGATTACCAACAAACTGTGACTGGTGAAATGAAACTCAACACATAACTGGATTACACCATATTTTCTGCTGCAGAATGGTGTTTGCATTAGAAAGCATTGTCAAGTTCACTCGAAGCATTTTTCCCCCATAAATGAGAACTATCCCATTCCTGAATGTGAGTTTGACCTTCCGAGGCAAATCATTTTCACTGCCCTGGGCAGTGGGGCAGCTCTTAATACTGAGCCCTGATTCTGACAAACATCCTGATTCTGAACTTTCAGTTGATTCCACATTTGAGTCTCCGACACAAGGGACATTTTGTCATATAACCACCCTTGACTTCTAAAAATGAAAGTGATATGCTGATATTTCACAGGGAAGTGATATACCCCAGCACAATGGCTTCAAGTCATGATTCTGCCCAGCCACTTCACCAAAATAAAGCAAGCTCAGCTCTTTAGGCTGAGTGGAAGACAGAAATCTCATAGGGAGATTTCTGCTTGCCGCACTAGCTAATCCTGTTAAACTGATCTCTGAACTTGACCTGCTGATCCATCTCTCTGGGCTACTTCCTTTCCCATCATTAAACTCAAAGCAATGCAGCCGGCTGACTTTTGATACAAGAAGAACCGCCCTGCCTATCATAACTAAATGAGGGGTATAATGGAATAGATCATGTAACAGGGGAGGGGAGGGGACTCCTAGCTTTGATGTGTGAATCATTTATGTGAAGGGCCTCTATCTCTCCTCTAACAGCAATGAGTGACTTGTAGTTATGATGGGGCTGAGGAAATTTGTCATAAAGGGCGGGCTGTAAAACCTTAAAGCGCCCTTCCCTCAGTTGAGTGTGATCATAAACAGCATGATTCTCCCCATAGACTACTGCTGGCATTGACCGACTGGTGGTCCAAGCTTCCATGCCTGCCATGGCAGGCCATCCCAAAGCATATTTTTAATTGTTCCTACTGGAATGAAGGTATTTTGAGAGTTGTAGTGTCCAGTTTGCCCATGTGCATGGTTATGAGCATGAAATGCTTTTTCCAAGCATGCAGTCAGTGTTGCCAAGTAGAAGCGCATGAGTCAGACAAGACTTTATCATGCATAACTATAAAACACATATACATAATCATTACTTTCACTATAACAAATTTTTTGACTGTTCCAGCACAAAACCGCTTATAAGTGTTAATTGGGATAATTAAATGGGATTGTAAAGTTTCTCCAAATTTCTGATAGTTAAGCCATTCTGGTTGAATTTGTAGGATAAGGTGCACTTTTTTTGTTAAGTTAGGCCAGGTTGCCCACAGCTGAGAGGTACATGTGGTCTTTTGTTCCTTTTATGTGCCTTCAGATTTGCAGAATGTGTGCGTCTGCAAGCGTTCATAAGTTACAGCTTGCTCATATTGTCCTGTGCACACACTGCCAGCACTCCAAAGCTGAAAACACAAAGTGAACACAGTTTGCTAACCTGGGGCTGCTTCCCCTTTTCCCTTTTAAAATATGACCCCTGGCCCTACGCTCTGCCTAGCCGGAGTGGGGGTCTGATCGGGGTGGGCTGACTGTCAATCCATTTAGCTTTTTTTTTCCTCTCTCGATGGGCTTCAATCAAACCCTCTTTGAACCCTCCCTCCGTGGCTACGGTGCTAGCTGATTACCTTCTTTTGGCTATGTAAATCACTCCCACAAGCTCCACACAGTCACAATGGGCCTTTTTAGTGGGGCGTCTCCTGAGCCTGCAAAAGGGATTATGACTGTTTAAAAAAGCCAGTCATTTCAAATCAGCCCCATTATACTGCACTTTAAGTTGCGCTGCCTAGTGTTTGTTCCTGTCTGGAGGCCATTTTAGGCCCCTTTGTAGGCCTCAGTAAAAACATCTGTTTGTCATCCATAAACGCAGTTAACAGCATTATAACATCATGATAAAAATGATGGTCCGTTCACACCGTCCTCCCCCACTCAAGCCCACATGTGTCAGTGAGGCAGCAGCAAAAGGGGAGGACCAGAGCAGAGCTGGCAGAAGCTTTGGGGATACTGCTGTGGGTTTTTTTTGGGGTTTTTCTGGGGAAGCCCTGAGAACTCCCTGTTTGAATGTTTGCAGTACTTGGTGAACCATTCCAATAACTTATCGTTTGTGTCTTGCTTGTACAGGCTATAGTGCATACCTCACCTGCAGAGACAGGCTTCAAGATGATACAATGCACAGGTAAAATGCACCTGAGAGGGAATTGAGGTAAATTGGGGGGAAAAAAACATGAGAAAACAGTGCTTTTGGAAGCTTGTGAGCATAATTTACAATGTTTTGAAGGTCAACACATCATCCAGAAAGAATTTATGGGGAACATCCCTTCAATTCAAAGAAGCCAGGCTTACCTTTCATTGCTATCATGTTTTTGGCCTGCACTACAGAAGCGAGTGCAGCAAGTGTTCTGCACTTACACCCGTGTTGGAAAGGTGCAGAATTCGTCGGCCAAAAAACATCTTAACTTGCGATCTGTAAAGCAACCTTCTTGCTTGCAGCACACACACACATGCACGCACACAAAGCATCCAGCCTATAAAAAAAAGAGAAAAGGGATCCTTAACCAGCAAACGAGCTTGATCCTTGACTACACAATGACCGATTCAAAGCAACACGGGCACAGCACCGCCAGCCAACACTGGTTTCTAAATAATCGGGTGATCGGGGGCCCCACACTTTGGCGCGCTCCCGAGACAAAGGGGGGAAAAGGGGCGCGAGGCCCATGTGAGCTGGGCGCATACAGAGACAGCCGGGCAGCAGCGGCAGCGTGGCTCTCCTTTAACGAGCGCTCGGCTGATTGAAAGCTCCAATTGTGGCCCGCGCCTCGGCACGCCGCTCCGGCCGCGCATTCATCCTCACTTCCTGGGGCCTTTGTACCACTAGCAAGGGCTGGGAGCATGGGGGGGTGGGGTGGGGGGTGGGTACGCGGGGTGGAAAGGGGGCAGCCGACCCGGAACATTGGCACGACACGGTGGGCCCCCGCAGGAGCGCCTCTACCATCTGCCGCAGTAATTCAGCCGCCCCACATGCCAGAGCAGCCACGCGGCCCTGCTTACGCAACACTGCTTGCCCCGGGCCTCAGAACAACAAAAGCCCAGAAACAAGCACTGCCAGGGGTGTTAAAATGCATCAAAGCATTGCAATGCATCGGTCTAAAAGTGGTAATTCAACTAAGCTAATTTTGACATGTTAAAATCAATTATAATAATATTAAATAGAATTCTTTTTTTATTTTAAAACTGAAAACTGTTGTGGAAATATGGCACATTTTTAAAGAAATGCGCTGAGAATGTAAAGCTTGGCATATTGATTTAACTGTCTATATTTCATTAACATGGAAATTAGGTGTGCCCAACTTCTGTCCTGGAGATATAACCCTAATGTAACACCCCTGAGCCTGTTAATCAGGGCCTTCAGGAGCTAATCCACGTGTGTGGGACCTAAATTCTCAAGAGTGAGAGAAGTGAGACACATTTGTGTATTAAGTGGATTTTTAAATATAGCACTAGATCATACCAATGATCATTGAACTGAATCAAATCATGATAAAACTTATGTGATTTTCTAAATTGTTGCCTAATGAATGGTAATCAGACTGAACCTTTGTGAAGGAGGAGATTTACATCCTCGCTGTGAGCCAGTCTGGAATCTCTGGTCAGCTGCTGGGCCGTCTTTATTTTAGGGAGTCACTCTGAGAAACAGTAACAGCCTTTTCAGCACTCTTGTTCACCCTCTGTTCTCAAATCCCAAATCCTTGAATCTTTATGCCTTCAAAGACTACCTTTCAGTCTTCTAGAAAGATACTAACTGGTGAAACCAGGCTTCCGTTTATGCACATTCAGGAAAGACAAAACTTGCTTCCTGAAGAGCAAGTCCGGGATATCGCTCATTGCCCTATAACTCATCCTTTCCACGGTGACCCATAATAAACTTCACTGAGTCTCCTTCCAAGTCCATCTGAGAAAGTGCCAGCAGAACTCCCTCTAAAGGAAACTGACTCAGTGTTTTTACTTCTGGGTGACATTCTTTAAAGATGACTATTTAGAGCTCCTATTTGAACCGTACGGTTGTAGACAGTTGCAGGACCACAGGCATGCTGCCCTCAACTATTGTGTTTCTTTGCTCTTTATCGCTCTTGTTTTACACAGCTTTTTTGAAGACTGTTTTATCACATCTATAAAATCTTGTTTTGGGGAGATCCTTTTTCTTTGCTTTTTTTATTTCAAATCTTTGCCATTTGCTGTTTTGACTCCAGACCTGTCTGGTATTTTTCAATGTGGGTGGGTGCGCTTCAGCATGGACTCACACCAAGTCACTGAGGTCATGTGGAACTGCCACCTTCTATATATTTCTCAGCAAGTCTGTAAGTATAATATATATAGGAGGCACATCCTTACAATATTTCATTATAATATTGAGTATCCCACCCAATAAACGGATTTTTAAAAAATATATGCTACAACAGACACCCTTGGACCGCTCCACCTCCATCCCCCTTTCGGGTTACAAAATATAAAAATGTTCACTTGAGAGCTGAGGGCCTATTGCCTTGATAACTTCTGATCTTTTCTAGTTTCTGGGCAACTACTGGTCAGTCTCTTGCTGGCTCAAGCAGTGGTAGGTACATCAGGCAGCTCACCCCTGTTACTGATCTTGATTGCATTTGCTGGAGTTTTGGAGATTCTCAGTGATCATATGACATGAAAATAAAGAGAACCACATGTCCCACTAACACACACTGTGTGTGGGGCCAAACATCAGTGAGTTTAGCTACCAACCTAGCTGCTTCTACAGGGTCATGCAGATTTCCTTTGCCATCACAGATTGGGTGTTATCGTTATCTCATAAAGCATATGTGCCCTGTTCCACAAAGCATGCATGCCCATAGTTACCATGCCCATAGTTACCCCACTGACTAACACCTCAGTCACACGGAATGGCCCATGGCTCAATGGACTGGTCCTCCCCAGTGGGTGTCTTCCTGCATCTGGATGAGATTAAAGTCTCACTAGCGGTGATTAGATAAATGATGTGGAGGCTAATGTAAACTTGCCCACACCACAGCCCACGCAGCCACGTCCATTCATCTTTTGCTGCCCATCGGAAACCAGTCCTGCACTTGACCAGAGGGAAGGAAGTGGAGAGCAGGCTTGCTTGGTGTGGCTGTTTGTTGTATAGACATAACACTGAAAAACTCATCGTATCAACAAGATTTGATCCATGCACTATGTCAAACCTCATAATGGCAAAATATGTAACCAATTTATCTTGTGGGATTTGTTGATACTGTTTTTTTTTATCTGATTTATGAGCCCTTGAAATTTCATGTGGTAAAAGTGAAAGTTAAATCTGAAAGCTGGACAATTTCTTTGAAATCCTCCGTGTTTCCTGCTTGTGTGTCAGGGAGAGAGAGAGAGAGAGAGAGAGAGAGAGAGAGAGAGAGAGAGAGAAAGAGAGAAAGAGAGAGAGGAGTGGGAGTCCGACAACTAGTTTAATTAAAGAAGGCCTGAGCTGTTACTCATCAACTTACCACACCGAGACAAGAGCAGCTGCTCCCCGAGCCTTCCTCTTCACCTACTTTAGCTGTAGCATGCGCAGCAGGGTTGACCGAGCACCAGGAAGCCCATCTTTGGTCAAAATACATATTTTGTTTTGTTGATTTTTCAAACATTGCCATGGGGAGAAAGGGGGAAGGAAGTACATGTTTTCACAAGGTGTGTCGGAGGCCATTTTCAAACTGTACATCAGATAATGCGCATTCTGTGTGTCTTTAGACAGGACAGACTGATAGTGTTTTAAATAATCACACTGCTCGAAGCTGAACACAACAGTCAATCCTAAGATAAACAAACCCTTTATAGCCATGCTTTCTTTTTTTTTCTTGCATTTGACAGTGCCTGGGCATAATAAGCCTTGAGCAGTCTGAGTGTTGATTAGTGAGCATAAACTTTGCAGAAACTTTGAAGGTCCTCAATTCATGCAATGCTTCTCAGAATCCCTACAGACTGAGGTTTGGCCAGCTTGTCCTTACAGCATGACACAGGGTTGGGCCTAAAAATAATATCGCGATACACAATATATATGTTGATATTTTGGAATGTCCTCTAAAAAACTTCATAAATGCTCATAAATGTCCTTTGATGAAGTGCAATATATGTATGCATTAAAACATTATTGTGTATATTGGTCGGTGGTTTCTGCTGAAACAGTTTCAAACTTGCATGCAAAAAGGGGGAAATCACAGTGTTCCCTCCACAGGCTCACCTATATATGTCAGGCACACTCACACAGGATGGGTGGGCAAGTGTGTGTGATGCATAAATGTGCATTTTTCCTTCTTATGTCTGTGACATGGTCATTTACTACGTCCCATGTAGAACAATCCACAATACTCTGAGCGTAGTCAATATTGCCCAGCCCTTGCATTATGTAGATTTGTATAAAGCACTTCAGTGCAATATGGCAGCACTCTTCTAAGCAGCAAAAAGTCAAATTTACACAGCTTTCTCTGCCCCAAATGTGGTCTGTAACGTGCACAGATATGAACCTAATCGCAGAGTACACGGAAATGATGTTTAATGAATACCAAAGCTTGCAAAGACAAGAAGCAATATCCAAAATGTAGCAAAGAGTCCAAAATCCAGTAAATCCAATCACAAGGCAACAAGAACAATTCCGCAAGGCAAAAAGAAAAATCCAAAATCCAGAACAGGGGTCATAGAAAACACAGAAAATACTCCTTGGCCTAGAACTCAGGTGATCCAGATCTTCTAATTAAGGATCTCTGGAGAGGGTTGCCTGTTTGTCCCTGACTCCAACTCCGATCTAGGGCCAAGTCTTACATGGTTGATCAACCACATTATTTAGAGTTTGAAGTTTGCTTCTTTAATTTTGTTCCAGAGCTGCAAAGCTGATGTAGCTGAGGGAGTAATGGAAGCTTATACACTGTACCAAATGCATTGTACCAAAATTACGAAATTTGTGAATTTTAGGGATGCATGATCCAAATCAACCAAAAAAATATATGTTCTGCAAATGGACAATTTACTTAATTTACTCTTTATTGAAGCCTATTTATGTTCATTTTAAACCATAATGTGAGTCAGGTAAGTGCACCTATACAGCACTTGAACATGGCTGCTAGACTATAAATAATAGCCTAATTATGCATCACTCAGTGTACTAAATAGCCAGTTACCTCTAGCTTTCAGTGGAACACTTAAAGGATTCATGTTATTTAAATACTGATTGTCCACTCTAAATTTAAAATACCAACTTGGCCTGTTAAGTGCAAAGTATTTATATTGTAATTTTGGCCAGAAATGTGCTAGTGTTTTTCTGGTAATACCTTATATGTCTACTGCATAACGTCGACAGAACCATGCCACTTTGGTGTCCTGGAGGTTGTCATATGTTGTACAGACTGTTCTATACTATAACAGTATTATGGTAGGATTAACAATAATTGTATGATCATGTTTAATGTGATGATGGCTAAGTAGAGTATTCTTGGCAAAAATCATCATGCGGTCATAATATCAAACGTTATGTATGATATGTCTGATTTGTTATATTGCTAAACAAAATCAGTTGTGACAACTTAAGACAGCATGTAACATCTGCCCTGGCATGTTTATGTACTGCTATGTAGAAGGGCTTAAGTCATGTTTTACTATGTTTTAAGTGTTCATTTAGCCCGCAAAGTGTGAATTCCAAGTAAAAATATAAACAGAAAGTCAATAAATATCTGCCAAAAAATGAGCCATCGGCCAATTTAGAGGTAAAGAAATTAAAATAGGTCATAAAAGTTTATGAGCAGTGTATTCCTGGTGGTTTTTGAAAAGGAATAACATACTGTTGTCTCATCAAAGTATATTACACACTCGAGAGAAGTGGCACACTGCAACCTGTAACACGCTGAAATTACTTTACAAGTTAGGAAACCGGTTGCCTCGCATTTACTTAGTAAGTAAACAAATGCATTTCAAAATATGTGTATAAATGAATTTTTGAGTAAAATATCAGTTTGTTCCGTTATCATTTAAAGTAAAGATGTTATTTTTGAGCTTGAATTTTCCTTTACTTTCGTCAATTTCAAACTAGTACTTCAACTGATGTATGTGTTTCTCACGTTGTCTTTTTTAGGAACTGTTTGACGAGCAGTTATGATTCTGTTAATGCACTTAACACCTGCAAACATTTCTAGGAAGACAGCAAAGTGTTTTCACACCTCGACAGTATCTCACTCCATGAAACAGTAAACATAAACAGGCGGAAAGTGTTCCTGTTCAGCAAATGCCACAAAGTGGAGGAGTTGCGGCTTGGGCACTTTTGCGCTCTCACTTGCTTGACCTTTGTTGGATCTTGGGCTGCATTGTTCGGTAATGCGTGGTTAAAGAGGCGCACCCTCCGCTCTGTGTGGTTACCTGATCCCTCCCAGCACACACAGCGTTCACATGAGACTGTTCATACCAAACTACACCTACACAATCTACTCCCTTTTCATTTTCTCTTTTTCTCACTGTGTGTGTGTGTGTGTGTGTGTGTGTGTGAGAGAGAGAGAGAGAGAGAGAGAGAGAGTGTGTGTGTTTGCACGTTTGTGCATGTTTGCGATTGTGTGTTTTTGCGTCTGTGTGGGAGTGTGAAGATAAAATTACACTAAACACTTTGATGATGAACTTAAGTCAGTAATAAACATGCCTGTATTTGTGCTTTGACATTGACATTACAGGCCAGTAACATGCAGTGACTCTGATATATAATATCATAATTGCTAAAACATATGCACGTACAAGCTGCACAGCGAGCTATGCATGAGCCAATGAGCCTCCAAAGGTGCTCATGTGAAACTGAAGGCGTGTACCATCTTTATTTCATATTTGGTGAGCACTAGATGCTTATTGGCTTTAACCATGAAGAGGTGATTTTTTGTGTGATATACCTCATTTCTAGCACATGTCACTATGTGCATTATTTTTTTGCTGTGATGTTCAGTAGTCTACCATGTGCAACATTGTGCAATGTTCTTATCAGGTGCTAAAACATTATCATTATGTGCAATATCTTATTATGTGCAATAGTCTTACCATGTGAATATCACTATTTATGTCAATATTACTAATCTACTACTGATCTCCATTATGTGCAGTAACGTACTCCTAACTGCTCGCTAGTAATTCAATTAACAGTAAGTTACTTATCTATAGTATTTATACTCAGCATTTGTGTATATTTCACAGTGTATTTCATACACTGGTTTCTCTACAGATTTTTTATTGGATTTATTTAGACTTTATATTTTATAGTGTTCTTGTCTCTGTGCCTGTGTGTGTCTGTGCAAGCAATTTTCTCCCGGATCAAGAAAGTTTTCTGATTCTGATTCGGATTCTGATTTTGACCTGCAAAGTGAGGTAAACCTGTCTAAACATATGACTGACAGTAACAAAATAATTCAATAAAATAGGGCTGCCCAATTTATAATTTGTCAGTTTTTATGTTGGACTTAATGGCCATACTGAGCCCTTGAACCAATCTAACCAACGTGTTTTAATTGTGAACTCTGGGCAGTCTATCTAATCACATTTCTGAAAGAGCGCTTTATTGTTAGTTATTTTGTTTAAAGTAATGCAAGGCAGTCTTTAAATATACCACATTGTTGACCCACCAAGGCACTGCAAGGGGTGTCACATTTGCAGTACTAGAATTTTGTCCATGTCATGCAGCCCTAAAACAAAATATAGTTTATTATACATTATATGGCCAAAAGTATCCAGATTCCCCGGATTAACTGGTGAGTTCAGCTGCTTTAAGCTATTCCTGTTGCTGACACAGGCAACACATACAGTTTGTACAATCACCATAGTAAAGCATTGCCAGTAGCTAAAGTTTCAGAATTAGAATCAGAACACTTTATTGATCCTGGAGGAAATGCCAAGCTTGACTAGAAGGATGAAAAGCTCCCCATTGGACTATGGAGCATTGAAACTGAGTTCTCTGGAGTGATGGAGATCCATTCAGGTCCTTTGGTGGTATCGTTTGTGATCAGGACTTCACTAATGCTGAACACAATCAAATCATCACAGCAATGTTCCAACAACAAGCGTAAAGCGTTCCCAGAGGATCCTACAACTAATGTGCTAAAAGGGCGCTTAAGCACTGAACATTCTCTACATCAGTTCCCAAAGACTAGATATGCAACTTTTAATGCATGAGCAGTTGTTATCACAAGCCTCTGGAGGTGGTATTTTTAAGCACTGTGGGACTGAGCCCACCCACCTTTGTCACTGGCCCACCAAAAGAAAAAATCTCATGAACAAATAAACCTAAAACACATATAAAAATGAACTTGCAAAATATGACTTTATTTGGTCTTGACCAACCACATTTGCAGTTTAATCAACAACCATTACTATGGGTATATATGGATTGAATGGACCTATATGGACTGGAAGCATGAACACGGCTTATTCAAAGCACAAAACTAACCAGGCAGAGTGTAACATTACATTGATCCAATAACTGCAAACAGTTATCCAATGTAACACAGCACATATGAAACATAAATGGCAGAACAATATAAGAAAATCCCAAGCATTTCAATCTCATGTTGGACATTACAGCTTCTTTTTCTCTTATGAGTTCCCAGTTGTATGTATTAAGCAGATGCCACAATTGGTCATAATTCAGTGGCTTTACTAAGCATTATGAAACTGTTTTAAGAGTGCTGTGAGTGTGTGCCTTTTTTAAAAAAAATTATTATTTGATTTTATTTCTGTAAATGCTATAGATCAGATGTTAAAAGTGGAAGTTTGCAGGTCACACCAGGAGGTGACACGGCTTTTTACACATTTTATACATTTATGTACGTTTTTTGTAGAAAATATAATTATGATTTTTCTTTAGAAATCTTTATGGATCATCACATGAATGCATTTAGTATGGGAAAAAGTGCCTGATCCACTAAAATAGGTTGTAACTCGTTCTGGCACTGCTTATCTGTAGAAAATGGATGAGATATGAGGGAAATGAGGCTGAAAGAGACAGCAGGTATGCTTTTTGAAAAGTTAAGCTGCTAACATTTCTTGGTTTTCTCCCCTTCTGTCCATCATCGGCTAAGTTTAGTTAGAGTATATCCTTCCCCACGGTCAGGTATGTAGGTGTGTCTGTCTGTGTCTGTGCTGCCCTTCTCCGTGCCCCCTAAAGCGCTGCCTCATGTCTCAGGGAATGCACCTTTCCCTTTCTGAGGGACCTCGCAAATTAGCTTTTTACATCACATGGTTTTTGTGTAGTCTGCGGCTCTGCCTCTGATTGACGTTCAGAGCTCCCAGAGCCCTTTTTGTTAAGATCTGTTGTCATCTTTGAAGAACCGGAAGGATGGGTCCTCTTGCTGCAGAATCCATGAGGGCCACACAAAGGCAAAGAATTTAGCAGAACTCCTGGTGCTCCGATGCTGCAGTGGGGGAGGGGATAGGTATGGGCCCTCACAGACGCACTGAAGCGGGACCACCAGGCCCCCATCTGCCCATCCTGGTGAGGCTGCAGAATAGGACATGACTGATTCTATCACTTGCAAAATATTAAAATAATAGCTTATAAACTTGCTCATTTTGCTCTTAGTGAAAGCTAGCCACTAATTAGCATGACGCCACATTATAAATGATAATTAGCGTCTACTTGCTGTCAAGGTTGTACCACCTTTAGTAGTGACAGCTGGAAATCCAAATCCTACCTATAACTGAATTTCAGTCTTTCACATCATTATAGAGGACTTTTGGCCCACTCTTTAATTCAGCAATGCTCGAGAGCTTTTGAGGATGAATTGACACTTTAAGGTCACAACATCTCAATCAGGTTCATGTCAGGACCACTCCAAAACCTTTATTTTGTTTCTTTTAAGACATTCAGAGGTGGACATGCTCTTGTGATTTAGATCATTGTCCTACTGCATAACTTAACTGTGCTTGAGCTTCCCAAACTAAGGACCGGGCAGTTTTTTGGGTATAGAGCAGAATTCATGGTTCTGTTATGGCAAGACACGAAACAACTCTTAAACTTTGAATAAGAAAACCAGAGTTAATGAGATTCAATTTTTTATTATTATATTATAATTTACATACTTGACAATTGACAGTCATATAATTTGGTGAAATATTGCACTTTTGAACATATGAAATCGGATCAGCATTTATTACTGGTTATCAGAAGGTGACCTTTTCTAAAATCAGTACTGACAACAGTAAAATATCTATATCAATCAGAACATGGGTTGCGTTATGTGATCAGACATTGTTTGAGGAAACTCTCACTACTCTTAGGATGCAGTTCTATAAGCTTCTGCATTCCTGCCCCTATCCCTGTGCACTTATGGTACAGATAACGTGCTATGCTTGGATGAACGTTTATGAAAGTACTAGATGGTTCTGAGCTGCACAACACAGGTACTTTATTAGTGAAAACTAGTCTTCTACTCTCTAAGTACTTCTATGGTTTAACATAATGTTATTCTGCACCTTATGTGGAACAGTGCATGAAAAAGTGCATTGTTAAAATCATCTTAATGAGAAACTTGGATTATATCACATGTAAGTATTCACTTGCATTCAAGCAGACAAATCTCTTGTATGCTTCGAATTGTGCATTGAATTGTTTTGCACCACATTTTATGTTTTATTTATTTATATATTTATTTTCTCAAATTGACAGCACATTTACACATATATGTGTTCTCTTTAGAACATGAGTACTTATTTAAACTTAAAAAGCAACAAAGCATGTAATTTGATATGACTTTGTATATGTTTGTATTTATGTGATATATGTATATATGTATTCAATTGGAATGTAGCAGGGGGTCTAAAAGGCAGACTTAATGGGCCTGAACACAAAACCCTATTTTCTATCGTACAGGAATACATTACTGGCCAATTCAAGTAATTAGAAGTAAAACAGCTTCACCGGCCTGCAGCTGGCTGTGTTTTCAGTTGAAACATGCTCCTCACGCACCCCACTCAAAGATTTATTTACAATATAACAAAGAAACAATTACTAAAGAATGCATGCTTTTAATACTTGAAACACTTTTGCAGAGTATTGGGAAAGTGCTTACTGCATCGCTGTGGTATTTGAATTGATTTTTGACCTAGATAGTGCAAGGCAGTGCATGTTGACACTGGGTTGGGTCGGATTTAAAGGGATTCGAAACAGAGACCTTTTAAAATTACCTGCGCGTGGCCTAAGGAGTAGCTTTCTTTCACAACGGACTTTCCTTTCATTGTTTCCAAATTTAGTAAAAGTGGCTTTCCCTTATCTTACACCATCACCTTCGAACTGAGCAAAGCATAGAAGCCTGAAATCTTTCCAAAATACTGGTCATGCACTACTGTCTTTCCATCAGTCCAACATGATTGATGAAGAATGATTTGTCACATGACCATTAAAAAGCTAGCCAATTAATAGTGACACGTTGGGGCCAGGGGGTTGAACAATGCAATCAAATGCTGGCACGTTGCATACCTGGGACTCAAACCCAGATCTATGTCTTTTGTTCCTATGCAATGTGTGCTTATACGGTTATCTTTATAACACATGCAGATCCAGTGCCATGTTTGGTGACTGTCTAAACAGTCCACTCACACCAGCTTTTATCTGTGAAATTTTGCAAGTAAAATTAACTTATTTCACTGGAAGTCACCTCTAAGGTCTCAGTCAACAGGGTGCGAGTAGAGCATGTTCAAAATAAGGCGCAAGAACAGATAAGAGTGAAAGCTGAATTGTAAAAGTACAGCTTTCCATTTTAACATTTTAAGAATTCAATTTAGACATTTTATTTAGAGCAATGGGCTCTCACGCAATAATTATTTCATAATCATCATTACATTATGTTTAACATATTTTGGCAGTTAACTTCATTCTGATGCAATTGCAGTTCCTTCCACTGAAACTAATTGGCGGAAAATTTTGTACATACTAAAACAAAATTAAAAAAATTCAAAAGTAAAAATTCAATTTTCACTTTGGCCACTCATGTGGGCCAAAGCCTCATGCAAAGTCAACAGCTGTTTCCATCATTATATTGTAAATGTGCCATTCAATTTCACTTTACGTTCACTAGGAGCCTAAATCAGCTGTCTCCTGTGTCACTAGTTTATGTTGCTTTCTTGCATGTGAAGTATTATTTAAGTGTGCTGTCTTTGAATCAAACTATTTTTTGACATTAAGTACATTTTTGGTTGAACTGGCTTAACGTTTTTGTGCTATGTGAGCATGATTTGCCATTATTTCATCAGTTGTGCTTTAAAGGCAGAAAATGAATGGAAGTTTATCTGTTTACCCACAGTTACACTTTTCTACCACTAGGGGTTTCTGCATATGTGTGGTTAAGTGTACTTCTGATAGACCCACTTAAGATAAATCAAGTTCTTTGTGTAAAAAACGTGAATGTGCAGTGTAAAGCCAAGAGTCATGTTTCCCACTCTGAGTGCAAACAGTTTTTTTAGATAAAGGAGAGAGCAATAAAAAAGTTCAATATTAGTAATGATAAATGATTTTATGATATGTTATCAATATTAGTAATGTTGATAAATGCTTTCATTGTATAAGTAAAATCAATATTTTTCTCATGTTTTCATACTTAATAATTATTATTAAAATGAATTATTGGGGGTTTATTTATCTAATTATAAGGGGGGGGGGGGGCTGAAATCACGGCAATGATTTTACATGCTGCACTTTCGCAAGGCATTGTGAGCAGAAATTGGAATGAGGGGTGTGTTTGTTTGTCCTTCTTCCTGCTTTGATCAAAGAGTCCATCAGCAGTTAGTTCAGGGAAAGTAGCATTTATTCAGGTAACTTGATCTCAAGGAATGGTTCTTATCATCTCCTATGTTCTTATTAACTTATGATCGCTCTGTCTTACATAAGGTATCCTTAAATAAACACATGTCCCTTGAAATCAATGCTAAATGGGTGGCATGACCGATCAATAAACAAAGTAAATGGAAAAATGAATAGCAGTCATTGTGTTTCGACTCCGTTAACTCTTGTCATTGAAGTATTCCGAAAGGTGCCTCACTGAGTCACACATCTCCTCATAATCAGAGCGAAATCATTAGACTCACTCTGGGTCTGGCCCTGTAATGGCTTGAGAATGGGCCAAGAGTTGAATGGCTGCCATTGTCAGGACTTTGATGGAGGCACTGATATCTGGGCAGAGATGAAGCCGCGGTCTGTGTGAAACAGGAAACAGAATCCTAACCTCCTGACCTCTGCCCCTGGTTCGATGAACCCCCAAACACATGTGGCAGGGTGGCGGAGGTTGCAGGGGTCCGTCTGTGCCAGATAACTCCTCAGCTGCTTCGTGAGCCCCTCCTCGCTCCACGAAAGGCCTATGCTTAACCTATTTCAAAGCGGTGCTCGATGCAGATAAGCACGATTCTTTTTGTTAGATTAGAGGGGGGAGGGAGTGGGTGTAAACAACACTTACACTGCTAATAAATCACGTCTCGATGGGCTCTACAAACCAGTGTCTGCCTTATTTAGAGACGTGTTTGCATATTCCAAGAGTTGAAGCACAAAAGGCGAAAGCCTTTCATACTGCTCATGTCTCTTAATCAACACTGTGTCTGCAGACAGACAGCTATCAGCCATTCTTTGAAATGGGCCCCCGCAACCTTGTGAGTTTTGACAAGCTGTTTTTGGCCTCCACATTTGACATTTGCCGGCCGTTGAGCACTGTTGTGTTTTCTCTTCTCAGCGCTTAACGCCTTCTTGTTCATGCTTTAGTGCTAAAGTGTAACATTTGATCACAAATGCTGTGAATTGTCACTCCTTTTTGGTTGCATTTACATGCTAATCAGGCGACGTCTACTACGCTCTAATGTGATGAGATGTCGCCTTGTAGGAGCACAGCATCATGTTAGTACAGTTGAAAGTCATTAAAGTTGACACTCAGAATTAGCTGTTGAATAATTAATGAACTAAGGGAACGTCCCCTTAAACAAACTCAAAGTAAGCTTATTTATCCACTTTCAACATAAGTATAACCCAATTAGTACACTTCTATAAAGAGATATCTGACCAAAAGATAAACATTACATACAAATGATCAGTAAACAAACGTGCAGTAAACATAATAGTCATTTCTAATGAAATATTTTTTGCTTACACAGATACAACAACCTTTTGCTTCATATACCAAATTAGGGGGTGCCAATCCGACGCTCTGTATCTGTATCGGTCCAATACAGGCCAAAAACACTGGATCCAATATTGGAAAAAGTCTGAACTATCACATAATTGCTTAACTAACTGAGCAACATGCCGTAAAGAGAGGTGAAGACATCAGAAACACAGATGAGCAATAAAGTTGTGTCTCAAATGGCTCCCTACTTAGTGCACTATGTAGGAATTAAAATACAGGCTCCATCACCTAAATAGTTCATAATAAGTCTAACAAAGATCCACTGGTGATTCAACCATGTATGCAAAATTCCATTATTGAGAAACAGTGCACTGTGTGGGTGTAGAAACTTGGATTTTATAACTTATACAGCTCTGGAAAAAAATACAGAGCACTGCAAAAATGTTCAGTTTCTCAGGTTGTACCTTTTATAGGTGCAAGTATTGAACTGAACAGCGTTGCCTTAGTTTTTAAGAACTGCTGACAATATTTCTTCTAATTTCCAAATAAAAATATTGTTCTTTACAGCATAATTTTAAAGGAAATGATAATACATCAAAATAAGAGAAATGATGCAGCGTTTACAGAACTTGAATAATTAAAAAAAAGCAAATCTCTTGTTCACTCTTAAACAAAATGGCAATAATTACCTTTGACGCACTTCTAGTAGTGTTTTGTCATCCAACTGGTCACATTGCAAGAGGAGAGTGTTGATTACAGCAGTGTTTTTTTTATACTTTTCCTCATTAAATAAG
>JBBPCZ010000040.1:4418196-4429791 GCA_037974445.1 Brycinus macrolepidotus | reverse complement strand
ACACTGGCATGGAATGGTTGTCAGACTCATAGAGATGCTGATTTAAAAATAAATTGCAGTGGTCTCTTATTTTTTTCTAGAGCTGTGTAGTGCATCCAGACAAATGCATGATTAACAGCTTAGTTGTTTAAGAGAGGGGAAAAAAACAGTATCGGATTGGTATCAGTATCAGACGGGAAAAAGTGGTCCTGCTTGTAAACACAGTTTGCTAAAGTTATGCCTTTTCTGTTAGAGTAATACAGAGAAACCTGTGTATGTGATTATCATAAGCAGAACTGATTAGAGTCAGTCTCTCTTCATCAAAAAAAACCCCCAATACATTCTGTCCACCTTCAACCTTTAAACCAACATAGAAACATATCACCCACTACTGTTACACTGAATTGCACTGGCGACCTGCCTCTTTTCATATAGATTTTAAAGTTTTTGCTCATTTTTAAAGCTTTAAGCAGTCCTAAAGCACCTGTGTACCGCACTGAAAGTCTGTGCATATTGCAGTGTGTCATTTAAAAACTATTATAGAAGAAGTGCAGAGATTTCTTTTTGTTTTTATGCTTCTAAACTGTGGAACTCATTTCCACCTTTAATTAGACAGTTCGACTAAAGTTACACACTTTAAGAAACAAATGTCTCTCTAATTTAGTTTTTAATCAAAGTTCTACCCTTTTTATCTTTCCAAACTTAAAATTTCTCATGTTACTCACACTGTTTATTTGAATGAATACTCTTTCTTTTATTCCACTTTTTAATTACAGGGCTTCTTATTGGGGTTAATCACTTGTCTGTAAAACACTTTGAGCTGCAGAACACTTATTATTCATATTCGGATTCATATTCATACTCATATTCAAAGTTCTTATCCGTGAGGGAGAACCTGCTGCATGTTGTTCTTTAAAGAACTTTTTAAAAAAGGTTCCACTATTGTTACAAGTCACAGATTTTGTGAGGTCACTGGTACTGAACAGATTTTTTTTGTAAGTGTGTACTATTAGATTTGGGCAGCATAGTGGTGTCATTTTCATGCTAAATTACCTCACAGTATGCTTCCTGAGCTCACTGCAGACACTGTAGGCATTTTTAGGACGCTTGCCAACTGCATGCTTAATAAAAACTGACTTACATGCATAAAACTTGTGAACAACAACAATTATCAAACTAAACTCACTGAAATATCAAATTAAACCTGTATAGTAGCAAGGAGGTGGTTGGATGTTAGTCCATAATGCAATAGTCTTATTTATGTATGTATTTATTTATTTAGTTAGTTAGTATCCTGTTGGTACCCTTTTAATGTTGTACCCTGTTCCTTATAACACTGAATAACAATAAAACCCCTTGTCCTTTGCATTGTGCAGATGTTTCCAAATATCACAGTATTATATTTATGTCTTGGCGCCCACCTCTAACTATTATAAAAGTAACATGGTAAGAAATGTAGTTAAGAAAGTGAGCATTTGAAGTATAGGTGCACATTAAGGCCCTTGAGGTATAAGGGGTTAAGTGTCTTCCAGTGACTTTCTCATAGGGAGCCAGTTTTTATACGGGTTATAGAGATGGAATGCTACGAAAACAAAACAAAGTCTTTTTTCCCCTGCAAACCGTCAACCACATCGGCAGTTCCTGATGTTGAAGAGCCTGAATTTATATAAACAACTCTTTATTGTGCTGGCTGGTTTTCCTTTCCTTTCTTTTTATTTTTTTTAACAGCCCTCAAGTGTTGAAGGGTATTGCTTTTGCAGTAATCTTCAAATGGATTTATGCAATCAACTCTTAAATTATATTGTTGTTATGTCACAGATTCCCCTTGCATTTGCCTCTCCTAAATTGTGCCTGTGCTGTCTCCTCTTCTAACGATTTCAACGTCTTGACTAAAAGTGTAGAATCTGCACTTTCAGTCTATACATTGTCTGAAAGTGTAGAATCTGCGCTTTTAGACTGAACTCTGCTTGTTTCAGTGAGCTACTACTGATAAATAATACACCATGTACTAAACTCCACATCATCAAATGTTAGACACATTAGACAAATATGTAGCTGATTCAAGTATTTGCCTGTGGTGGATATCTAGTTAGGACAAGCAGATGATTTGGCATTTAAGTTAGGGATGGGCTATGATGATATTCTGTCATCATCTTGATTTACTTCGTCACTCAGTCATTCTTTTATTTTTCTTTATTATCTTTTTTTTTTTACCAACTCATTAGTCCTCAGAAAAACTAAAAGTTATGCCACATCATGTGATATCATATCATGTGCACTGATAAAGTCTTGTTCTATTATATTCAAGTGTTAGCGAATGATAAGTGATTCATGTTAAAGTTGTGACACAGGTTCCTAAGCATATTGGGTCATTTAAAAAACAACAAATAAAATCAGGAACGCCTGGGAGTTCTTGGACCCCACTTTGAGAGCCAAGGTTCACCATTCTCTTGCAGGGAGACTATTCGTCTGGTAGTTTTGGTATGGTAAAGGACCCATTCGTTGTTGTCTTACTGACGTGCAGGAGATGGACCTCACAGGGCTAGGGCGTCAGATTTGACACCTTCGACTCCTGAGGGCTTCATCACAATGGTCTGGGCCATTGGTTTTTTCTCGGTGGGCTTTACCATGGAGCTGTGAACACCACTGAATCGCCCCATTCCCAAAGACACTACATCCTCCATAAACTGAGGCCTTTTCACTATCGCGCCTACCCCTGCCGCCATCAGTCTCACTGTAAAAGCTTTTGTGTGTGTGTGCTGTATATGTTGACAAGGTGCTGGGGGGTGGCGGGTCAGCCTCGTGTGGTCGTGTGTGGGGAAGGATGAAGGTGGAGTTATGTTTAGCCTTTCTATTGTCTGTGAGACAGGAAGGAAGAGCGTCCGGGACAACAAATGAGAGCAGGTCTAACTGTCCTCCCCACTGCTGTGATCCAAGCGTTGGCCATTACAGCCTGGACTGGCCTGAGAGGAGCCGGGGGGGTGGGTTCAGGTCAAGAGTGCAGGCCCCACTGAGGTATTAAGGAAATAGCCCCCCCCTCAACCAGTCTGGTCCACTCCCACCGCCAATGTCACACGGATAGCTTCCAGGCCTATTGTATGCAAAGTACCTTCCTCTCCATGACACTGAGAAAGCAGTATTAACACCACTCTATAAATAGGGTCTCCACTAAAGGCAGGAAAATACCCTGTGTTGCTAACTATCTATTATTGGATAGCCATCATTTTATCACAGTAAAAAGCAGTACTGAGAGTAAGGAGGAATTTGCTCCAGTATAGCAGCATTTGCTCACCTGCAGGTCAGCACGTTGGAGTTCCACCTTCTTAGCACAAAAACCCCCATCAGCTCATTTGCATTAAAAGATGGAAAATGACCAAAACAAGTGTGACTTTGTGCACTGAAGTTGACTATTGACTGTTGATTCTGAAGCTAATGACACTGCTAAAGACACATGGCATTGACTTAAACCTTTAGACTGAAGAATAAGAATAATTATATATATATAATATTTTCCATTAGCATATATAAATGCCCTTTTACTGAATATTTTTGAGGTTTCTTGGTGCTGAGCTCATGTGTTTGTTGCAGTGGGTTTCTGCACAAAAACTCATGATTCAGTGAAACTGATTCTGTGAACTCTGATTCTTTTACATCTGCTGACTTTGCATTCTAACACTGAATTCTTAAAGAGTGTCTAACAGAATCACTCTTCAGCACCAGTTTTAAGGGTCAATGCTCAAACTTCTAAGATCCAACAGCGCTATGCAGGCTATAAACCCATTTTGGATTAGTAAATCTTTCAATTTCTTATTCATTTATTTACCTTGTCACAGAATTGAACACAAAAATTGTCAAAAGAAATTACGCCTAGTGCTGTGGCTATGGAAGGTCATATATTTTTCTCTAAAGGCAAAATCGCCTCATAATGCACTCTCGCAATTGGGCTGCCACACCTCCAGCTTATGTTGAAAGAGGACATTGCAAAACCTAAAGGTTAAATGCAGGCACTTCACAAAAAAGTAGGACTTACTGTTTAAAAAAATTGTAACTATAGTTTTGTTTAGTTTATTAGGGTTTGCATGCCAAGGTTCACTTGCAAGGAATGTCTTGTATTGTTACTTTTAGCCATCGACTTAAAAGTGGTAGTTTAGTGAAAACTCCATTTCACTATTTCACCCTTACCCTGAACGTTGATTCTTAGTTTTGCTGTGGATCTACGACTTGAGTTTTGCTGTGGCTAATGTAGCTAACAAGCAATGGAAGCTTATGTACACCAGTTAGCACCGTGCAAAAGTTATTTTATGGATTTCTTTTGTGCATGATATTTGGTTCCTGTACACGCATTTTCTTGCATTTCATTTGTGTGCATTAAAGCAATAATTCTAGTAATGCAGTGCAAAACTATGTATGAAATTCAGGCTTCAAGCTGACAGCTACTTTGATGTGTATTGAAACAGATAACAAGCAAGTCTATTGAGATAACCTCTCAAATAGATTAGATAGACTAACTTATCCAGTTGAAGGCAAGTGTGTGATGCTAATTGGAGGTATATAAGCTTCCAGTATTTATTAGCTTCTTTGGCATCAAAGCTTCATTAACTGGGGCAACCTATACGCATGGCTTAGCGGAGAATTGTTGGAATGTGATTTTTCAGCAAACTATCCCTTTAACTTCCACGCTCCACTCCGCCTGTGGCCCAGTGTGACCGCATGTCTCCGTGGGGCTCTGTGTGTGCGGATGAAAGTGAGGTCATTGCCCCACGGAGTAGGTTTTTGAGGATTGAGACCACGGGGCACTGTGGAATGCCTCCTTCCAGAGGCGTGCTCGCACTTGAACTGTGGTGGACCCCGAGGAGGGGGGGGGCCTTCTTTCATCTGTCCCGTACCGAGGAGGCCACGGTCCTCCCTGACCCCTCAGCGCTGTCTGACATTGTCACCTAATCCTTTCTCTTTTTCTCCCACAATCGCTTCCCCCCTTCGCAGGATTTGACTTCTTTCTCTTTCCCCAGGCCTCCCCTTTTTCTCTCTTTCACCAGCCTCCTCCACTCGTTAAGTCGTGCTTGCTCCCTTGCCGGGTGCTGCTTTGCTTTCTCTCTCTCCATCCCTCCTCTCACACAACCCCCATGCCCCCCTGCCCCATCCACCCCTCTCTTTTTCCATAGCTCTTCCTCTGTGGCCCCGCCCCTTCCTTTTCCCCCTTCTCAGATCGGAGCGCTGGTGTGAGTGGAGCTGCTGTTGGGGGATTATGTGCTTAGAGGCCTGCGGCCATGCAATTGTGTCATGGGTGGACTGAGGAATGCAACGGAGGTGGGTAGGCAAAGGACAGGGGCTGGAGGGTCAAGCTCCTGGGATGGCAAGGAGGGGTAAAGGGGGATGGTCTGAAACTTTCAGTTTTCTTATTATCAATAAGACGGTGTTTATGGAAAATGAATATAACTTCTTTGATGAACACTGCTCAGCATGTTTTTCCTCATCAATGATACGTCGGACTCATTTGACCATGCCACTTTTCTACCCAGCTCTGTAGACCAGTACCTGTGCTGAACTCCTAAAGTTACATTTGTAATAATACATGTATGCACTGCTGCCCTACTATATTGTGTCTCTCTATGTGGCTGTGAATGAACATGCTTGACTGACAAAACTGATGTTCTTAAGCACCTGAGGAACAGCTGCTCTTCTGCTTTTCTTCCCATATCACACTCATGCACGAGTACCATACTCATAGAATGTGCTCTTTCAGCCCTACTTACCTATGTGGTTCCTATAGATCTAAATGCAGATGTCACTTCAGTCACTGTTACTATTGAAACCTAGCCAGTTCCTCTCACAGGCCAGAAGTTCCTGTCATCCAGGCCCTGAACCCTCCATGAATGAACCTTCTTTCAGTGTCACTTAGGCTTTGTTCAGGGCAGGGCAATTAGATTTGTTTCCTAAATCTCTACATGAGTTTTCAGATTTCAAGTTTAAAGTTTTAAGTGACCAAAATTGATTTGTCAGACTACCTATGTATGACTCACTTGCATATCCATAGTAACTATGCATGACAACACAAAACTTAGATCTTGATATGTGCCGTTTCTTAACAACTACACCCAGCAGAACAATGGTGCTATATTTCACAAGAGTATTACACTTTTATCAGTTAGAGCATGAACAGAACATGACATTGGAGTAAGACTGCGAGATCAGCAGATAACGTTATAGCATACGGAGTAAAAAATATGTTTTCCAAATGTCTGTTAAAAGCTTCAGCTGTTATTATTTGAGAAATCTGATCTGATAGATAGATAGATGTGTCTTCAGAGATTTGACTTCAATCAGATTTGATCAGATTTGAAATCAAATTTGAAATCACTTACAAATGTGGCTTGAATCTAATTGGAAAAAGTCAGATTTCACATGTTTTTTTGCTGTTCAGACTGGCAAAAATCTATCCTGCTCAAATCAGATTTGCTAAAAAATGTCAGAAGCCTTAGATGTTCCTCCAACCAGGCCTGCTAAGTATCTATAAGCATGCCCCAGAAGATGGTAGGACGTTAATTGTTTACCTGTATCACGCACTACACCTGCCTGGGAGCATCTGCACTTGTTGTGTCTCACCACTCATTTATTTAGATTTTTTATTTTTAATTTGTCTCTGTGTGGTGGGTCTTTAAAACCAAATCTTGAATCCAGTTTGTTTTTTGGAGTCACTGGTCAGTATGACACTGGGTTACATCATCAGTGACCACAAAACCCCCTGTTACAATCTAATGCTGTCTATGGCAAAACAAATGCTTTTCCTTAATCATACATGATTTTAAAGGACAGCATGAGAAATATGCACCACGAAACCCACAGCACTGGAAATATCTCACATTTCCAGATCAAGATTTGTTTGTGATTAACTTCAAGTTTAATGGCTGAGCCATGAGCACCTGCATGGTCTAATGACTCACCACATATAGCGGCCCCAACATATCACCTCTTAAAATCTTTGTTCTATGTGTAAGTGCCTGAGTCTGTCCTCTTCATCCTTCCTTGGCTCCATGCTTCACTGCCAAATGCTGAGTTACTGTCTGTGACTCTCACAGCTCTGCTGACACACACTATGTAAGATGTAAGAAGCATCTGGACTTAAGCAAGTCGTTTAGTTGGACAAATAATGAAGAAATTGCTAATCATAGATAACCAAGCAATTACTACATTTTAACTGGTCATAAAAGCTCTCAAAGTGTACAGTAAGAATGTAAGGGAGTGTCATTAGTTTTGCTAATCTGGTTTTGCTTGTTTTTTACGTATTTTAAATAGCTGTTCTCTACTTACTGCAAATGTCTCAAACAACTGGCCCAAAGGCTATAATTTATCCTTAAATAGGGCCCATAAATATTTTTTTTTCTGTGTAAATGATATTTTCGTCTTACTCACCAGACACTCCGGCTAGTTGCATAATATGAGCTATATAAACTCAGACTGATGCTGCGTTCAAGAGTATTTAGGTGAAAGCCTGATGTAGCATGATAGATATAGAGTGTCTGAATTAAGAAATGAACGGAGTTATCATACAAATCCACTAAGAAGACAGATTTAACTGTGTTACTTTATCAAGCATTTCACTCATAATAAATGATAATAAATAAATAATGCATGATAACCCCCATGTTTATGGAAACCAGTTCTTCAGGTCATTTGAGTTAGAGACCCCCGATATTCTTAAGGGGAGGAGATTGTTTGAGCATGGTGCTTTTAGATGGAAGTTACATGAAGTGTTTTCATTTAAAATAGCACATTTTGAAGCTTTGAAGCTTTTTCCATAACTTTCTTCAGATGTCCATTTTTAGTGAAAAAGCTCATGTTACAGTTTTGCAGTGTCCAAAGAAAGAACCTTTGTAACACACACAGGGAGTATGTTGCAATGCTTGTTCTCTGAACATTATGATCTAATGAGAAATAAGGAAATAGCCCGTTTTATTTTTTGCTGCGGTTCATTGTGCACTGCTGTTCTGCCACAGGTGGTTCTTGGTGACTCGGTGGCACTCTGGGGCAGGGCTCTGCGGCTCGAGCCAGGCTGGCTTCACTGGGTGGCATGGCCCTCTTTTCTCTCTCATCTCTTATGGGCTTTTTCTCATGTATATCTCTATCATTTCAGCCCCTTAATGAGGATTGGATGAGCCCATTGATGTTTTTGGGCTTTGGGGCCCGCCATCCGCATGCCTCTTAATGGAGTCTCCTAGCAGCAGTCATCGGCCTCTTTCTTCCAGGCGCATTGTCACCCCCTGAAAGTGACTTACTTCAGGCCTAGTGTGCCTTTCTCTCTTTCTGTCTTTGTCTGCCTCTCCATGTCTCTACTAGCCGTTACTGCTTGAATAGCTCACAGTGGCCTCCTGCCAATGGACCTCATCCGTTCTTGACCCCCCACTCCTTGCACACACACAAGTACACATGCAGGCACACACGCATGCATGCATGCAGACGCGCGCGCACACACACACACACTCACAAATCCCCTGTATACCTTCATAAGCTAATGTGCTCTACTATGAACCTGTGGAGCACTGGCATTCCTAAAGGGCTTGATTTTGCCATAATGTAAGTCACTCCATTGACCCTATTCCCCAGAATATTAGATAAAACAATGACTTTACAACATGCGGTTGTCACTGGGATTATTCCTATCCTTACTTATTTCTCACTGAATTCATTGAAGCAGAAAAATTCTGTTAAAAATGCAGAGAGTAAATCAAATGTAAATGGAATTCATCATGTACCTCATTAAAAAGTGATTTCGTAATTCCATTTGAATAGTGTACAAAAATAGTTATTGTACACTTATTGTAATGAATAGCAATAATTATTATCCAAAAGTGCACAACAACTCTCAGATATTAATGGCTGGTTTGTTAGTGTGCGTGTGTAGCTTTAATTATGTCAGATGATTAATTAATTAATTCATTCATTCATTACCTTTGCCATTCATCCTGGTTATGCTTATTCTAGCTTTTAAAGGGCAAAAGTGAGAGAAGCACCTTGGACAGGTCGACATCACAGCTGTAAAGCTTTTAAAAAGCTTAAAAACACTTAAAAACAAGAATTGCAACATAATTTTTTACGTGTTCACTGACCAAAAGTCCTTAAAATGCAACCCTAAGCGTTTGTAGCGTTTATACTTTTTTATAATTAATACTTTTTAAACCTTTTATCTGAGAGTATTAGTCAAGCCATTCTCAGTCCTCCAAGTCCTGGGGAAGCATAAGAAATAGGACAGTTGGACTATTTCTCCGCCAGTCCTGTATCAGTGCATCATTAGTTCATACACAAGAGTGAAGAAAAGGTCTAGTTTGTTTTAGAGGCGCCATTTACATTTGGTGTGTGTTGCCAGTGAACTATGAATGCTGTCGCATTCTATATAAGAGAATGAATATATCTCCAGTATAAGGTTAGAAATTGGTCTGATTAGAAAATGTTCATGTAAAAATGCATTTTCTAAACTCTCTTTATCCCATGTAATTTTACATTTCTGAGCCTTAATGAGTAATATTTGTAAACATCCATTCTGTAATCTAAGCCTCATTCAAAAGGCCCAGTTCAAAACATTCCTTATAAGTTAGTCATGACTGGGCAGAGCTGAACTGCTGTAGGTTGACTAGGTGTATCAAGAAAATGAGGTAGCTTTTGAAAACCCAAATAAGTGAATTTAAAAAGGGCTGTGTGGGTTAGGTTTCTATATATAACCTGTGTGGAGTGAAAAGTGGGATTTTGGATTACAACAATGTCCATTGAAAATGAGATTTTCTATGATATGAGAACTTTAAGCGTATGAAATTTAATTCTGTTAGACATAGATGCATCCATCAAAAATAGAAGAATATACCTGCATGACCACAAGAGGTATACTGCTGGTAATCTTCAAGGATCCAGTAAATGTGGTGTGGAAAAAAGGGACATTATTTCATTGTATGTGAGAATGTACAAAAAACTGTTTCTTTCATTACTGCCAAAACTTCTTTTTCTGTGGTTGTGTATCCTTGCCTCATGTATTTCTTTTCTTTAAGCTTTAATCCATGTCTTTTATTGATTGTTCTGTTTTGAAATGTGATATCCTGTTTGAAATGTGGTATCTTGTGTCTGAATCAAAAAAACAAGAAATTCAGAGAAGAAGAACCTGTACCAGAGTGACAGAACGAGTAAAGTGTGAAGAAAAGGAACTGATCATGATACAAAACGCATCACCTTATTATGTGAGACGTGGTGGTATGGATATGCAGGGTTGAATTGGAACTGGCTCGCTTCTCTTTGGTAACATGATGAATAGTGTGGTGTATTGTGTAATGAAAAAAAACATTTTACCTCCTCATCCAACCAAAACTTTGTGTGTCACCCAACCTGATCCTTACAGTATTTCCCTTGTTTCAAACAAAACTGAAAGCAAAGGCCTTCAAAAGAACTGAAAATGACTGCATTACAGGCCTGGCAGAGCATGATCAGGTGAGAAACAGAGAGTCTGGTCATTTCTGTGGGTCACAATCTTTGGTCAGGCATCAAGAGCTGCAACTAAGTGTTAAAGTGTTAAAACTAAGTGTTTTGAAACTAAGTGTTGAAGTTGGTCATTTAATTGTAGAAAATGGTCATTTATTAAGTTAGCTATGGTCCTCTGAAGTGGAAGGATTAAGTATAAAAAGATCTGTGATTCCTATGTGGTTCGTCCAAAATAGATGTAAATATACAGTAGATACCCTCAAACTGAAGCTAACATTCTGCTTTTTAACCTCGTAATCATGGTAGGCTTTGAAATATAATGCACTGGTATACAAAAGTCACAAAACAACAAAAACTATGTCATTGTCCAGTTTACTGCACTGCAGGACCACTATGGCACCAGAGATCCAAGAGGCGTAACTGCAAATTTATTCTGGAATTTTCCATGATAACAATTTGCTAACAGTGCTCTGAGCTTAATGTTATCTAAAACAGAAAATGCTTTCTTCCTGCTTTGACCTGTCAAATTTGTCAAAATATCATCTACCAACTCCTTTTGGCCTCTGTTTCATAATAAGGAAATATGGGTTCTTTATCTCAGACAGTGCATTCTAATGCCTTTTTCCTTCAGTCTGCATAACAGATAACTGAAATTCTCTGGAAAGGATTACCACACTGATTAAACAGTATTATTAATATCCTCACTATTGTTATCACTAACAATTAAGAGAGACAATGGGTTGCAATTACTGAGAAACATTCCACCACAATACGGTTTTCTGAATGTGTCATAGGTATGGTCAGTACTAAAATACTGAACAACTGCAATTAACCCCAAAAAAACAGATTTAGAGTAGTTATTGGGAAGATATATATATATATATATATATATATATATATATATATGTGAGGACATTCCACCGACTTGTGTGATGATTTATCTTAGTTATACAACACCTAAACCGAAAGCAATCTGCCTGCGTGTTTTTCCTAAAAAAAAGTTGAATTTGTGGTGAAAATAGCATATTTCCTTGTGAGGACCAGCAAAATATCCCCAGTTCTACATATTTCAAGAGTTCCTATCATTTCCTACCATTAGAAAAAATGGTCCTAACAAAGAAATCAACACAGACACACACACATGTAGTAATGTATTAT
>JBBPCZ010000040.1:4388162-4411670 GCA_037974445.1 Brycinus macrolepidotus | reverse complement strand
ATCTTGTTATTTCTCTATTGTAGAATGAAGTTTTAGAATCTCTGTATTACTAGGATAACATTAAGTTGCACCAATGTGTGTTCTCTAAGCTGTCCAAAAGTTTTTTTTTTCTTTTTAAAGTGCTTGTGCTGTCTTTTAAGTGCAGCTTCCCGATTTTAGTGTGAAAATGCCACATAATGTCTGTCCACTCTGAGCCCCTGATATGAATGCCAGGCATGGTGTGCTGAGCCCATCCTCTCTCCCCTTTGCACTAGGCTCACTCATTGTCTGAAAGCGTCTCCTCTAGCAGCTGCTGCATGTGCGGCTGTTCCTTACTGCCTGCCATTTCCAGGAACTTTGTTCCGACTGTGCGCGTTACTCTTCTGCTTTCTTTTTAATGAATGGTGCCCTGTTCACCAACACTGAAAGAAAAGCAACACAGAGCAAGCGGCACTCCGCTTTTGTGTGCAGCGCCTGGGCTGCCTGTTAACCCCTTAAACTACTAGTTTATTATTCAGTAATTCATCTTAAGACCTATTACTATATAACTACTGTAAATTACTACTGTAAAACTGATGTAAAATATGATATGAAGCTTAATCCATTAAACTGCAGGCTTATTATTTAGTTGCATTTATTAATCTTAAGTCTGTAGTTTATTATACAGTAATTACTATGTAACTACTATGTAATCACTATGTAACTATATTTAAGTTATTAAATAATTATGTAAGCAATTATGAGAGTGGAGAATTGTGCAGTTTATGGCATTAATGAGCTCATACACATATGACTTTAGAAGGACACTGATTACATAAAGAAAGCCGCTTGATGAGCTGAGCTCAGTTTTGATGACAGAAGAACAACATGTGAAATCTATAAGGTAACTCAACATCTCCTGCTTTGCATAACCATTTCAGAACAGTTGCACTTCTGGTTATGTGACCCCATAGGGAATGAGAATGTAATTAGCATGAGAGATTGGGAAGAAAAGCCGCCAGCACTTCTTTTCATGTGATCCCAGTGTCCTGGAATGTGTGTTGCATTAGTGGCCTTCCACTACTCTTGACCAAGCCAGCTGTCACCCACGTACCCCTTCAGCATCATCTCCTCTCTGCAACTCGATCTGCTCAGGAACCCCAGACTCCAAACCTCTTGTACACTGGAATAAGAACATTCTGTGACTGCCCTCACCTGTTGGCTTGCACAGTGAGAGCTAGAGTGTCGAATACAGTGATTTTTGGTGGGGTACAGTCTGCTTTAGGATTCTTTAAGGATTCTATTGAATTTGGGTAAAAACCTTTGTCAAACCACTGTTGGGTTCCGAATTTGCTGGGTTGCAGTTGGATTAGATTCAAAAAAATTGCTGTTGGGGTGCAACAGGTTGGGATAAAATTGATCTGGGTACAGTTGAGTTGGGATAGACTTTTTTCTGGCTACATTTGGGTTGGGATAGAATTTTGTTTGGTTAGGTTCAGAATTTTCTTAGGCTCCCATCCAGGAAGGATTCAAAATTTGCTAATGGGGTGCAGTCGGGCTGGGATAATATTTTGTCAGGGTACATTTGGGTTGGGATAGAATTTTGGCAGGGTACATTTGGGTTGGGATAGAATTTTGGCAGGGTACATTTGGGTTGGAATAGAATTTTGTTGGATTAGGTTGAGAAAGACTTTTTTGGCAATAGTTGGACAAAGACAGAATTTTGTTAGGCTGGGCATAGTTGGGTTTGGACCCTGTTTTTTCAGGTTAGATTCAGGTTTGGTGTATTGAGTTGGAATGTTACCAGTCTAGACCCTGGTTCAAAATTGCAGGCTCGATTAAACCTCTAGTGAAAGACCGAGAATCAGCACCCTCCACTGACCCCCCTCCTCCCGTTCTCTCGTGAACGGACAGCGTGCGGAAATCGCCCCTGATTTACACGCAACAGCTGCGGAGAAGAGAGGCCCTTTTGATCGGGCTGCAGCGGCCCGGCTGCAGTGGCCCAGCCACAGTATCTGCTAATTTCACCTGTCATGGGAGCTCCTGGAAATTGGTGTAAGTTGATGTTAGAGGCAGAAAGGCAGGAGAAATGGAATGGTTACCCGTTAGGGTGTGTGATTTAGTGGGATGACTCTTTTTTTAAGAAAGTATATACAGTGCTATGTGTCACAATGTGTATTGTGCAACAAATGAGTACTTGTTTGAGTGTTTCTTCAAGATGGCATTATTGTCAGAGGAAGTGTGGTCATCCAAAAGGAGCTCTTTCACCACTCTAGCTTCCCTCACTGCAGTGTGAAATGTCACCCCTGAGTTCACCAGTGAAGGTGCAGATGACTGAGGGGCCTCCTATCTTTTACTGCTCCATGCCAATCTGTTTGTTAAATGCTGCCATGTTCTAATATCCCTTCTCAGGCCCAGGTTCATCTGCAGGTTAAACTGAAGCATCTTTCCCCCTCTACCTACATGCAAAGCATGCAAAGGCAGGTTGGTTGACTAATGGGTGCTGTGGTGCAGCCAATGATAAATGAGACACCTATTAATGGGAAAACTGTGAAGTTTCTTGTGTCTTATGCAAATCTGCATTCCTTTTCACATAGTCACATAGAACATCTCATCATTTCTGTTTTCAACCATCAGAATATGAGTTCATAAATATCAACAAAAGTATGTGTTCATCAGCATAAAGAAAACTATACAGGTTGAAACAAAAAGTATCCAAGGTATGTGTGTATGTCATCACCTTGTTCATTTGTGAACTGCTCTCTGAAACCTGTGTCCAGACGTGGTTTTCTGACTTTACAGAAGTAGTAAAAATTAGCACCTAAGTTAGACAGACTGTCTGCATTCTCACAGACAACAGAACTGAGAAACAAACTCAGAAAAGTTCAAAAATAGACATGAGAGCACATTTAAATCAGTGAGATTCAGTGTACCACTGTTTTCAGTGTTTTAGAGCCTAGCTATGAACATTAGGGGGAAAGTCATTCAGGGCCCTTTAATGGTCAGTTTCAGATGGGGGGAGGGTGAATGAGGGGTACCAGACCCTCCTTTAGGGGGCCACTGTACAGTGAGTGGCTCAGGTAGAGGTCCTGCATATTACACATGCACTCAAGGAGCTAATGTGTCACTGAATCACTTATCTGTATGACTAGTATAGTGTGGTATTTGTAGTATTTGTAGTATAGTGTGATTTGCATGTATGCAATGTGAATTATGAATTACATTACATATCAAGACCAAATGCCATAAGGCGTGATCATAGGCCTAAGGTATTTTGTTTATTTGCATGTTTATGAAGGGAAAGATAAAGAGAGAGGGAGAGGGAGAGAGAGAGAGGGAGAGAACTGGTGTCAGAGACAGAGCGAGAAGACCCCTGACTGAATGAGAATATCCCTCTTTTCAGCTGAATCAGCAGGCCGGATGACAGGAATGGAGGTTATCAATGGATCAATGGGAGTTAGAGAGAGTGAACAAACCCTTAGCACTGCCTTCACCCTCCGTCGGGGGTGCTAAGAGAGAGAGAGAAACAAAATTGAATCAGTATGAACAATTCACCCATCCATGACCATGAAAAATGTTTCTTTAATTATTTTAGATGCCTCCGCTGTACATGCTTTACACAATACTCACAAATATTAATTACGTCTACTTTATTACAGCATTGGGGTATAAAAACAAGTTACATCACAAGAGAACCATTTTGCTAAGTAGAATTTGGAGGGGTAACCAAGGGTCATAACACAGTATAAAACCCACTTTCCCTTTCAGTCTTTCCACACATCACAGTGCAGACACAATATACTGTGTGTTTGGTAACTTGCTAGTGTTATAAAGAAATACAAAAAGTTTCATAAAACCTGTTTAATATGATTCCTGTAGTGAACTCAGTTAGAACACATTAGTGCATTTCAGTATATTTTAATAAAGCATGATAATTTCAAACCTATGCCTATGCAACAAAATGTAGTTAATTAACCTATTTTCAATAGCAGTAGCTACATAAATCATCAAATTTATACCTTGATTGCAGCTATACTGCAAAAAAAAAACAGCCTCAGGAGCTTTTTTCTTTTAATCTGATTGTTTTCTGTTTGTTTTACAAAACTACCTGTCAGGCCAGGAATGATGGGACTGTGAAGGAGACAAAAGAGTTGCCTGGGCAGGCCGTGTAGTGACCATTTGTCTTGGAGCAGCCATTAAAGCTTAGGGGTCGCCATCGCAGGGGAACGGGGTCAGGTAGAATGCACTTTTGATATGGTGATACATTTTGTGAAATCCTGGCAGTGAGAGACGCGTTGGGGCTGTGGGAAGATTTGGCCTCTTTTGTGGTGGGGCTCTCCAGGCCCTCGCATTGTGTTTCCCTTGAGCCTCCGAACGGGAAATGGGCCCTTTAATCATGGGGTTAACCCGACAGGGGCTGCACCGGGGCCGAATGGGGGGGTGGGATCGAAGTCTGTTATTAATACTGACCACAAGACCCCCCTCGCAGGAGTCTCCTCAACTCTGGGGATGAACTTTATTCAAAGGAATTTAAGGCCACTAAATATGTGACCGAATAAATGCTCCAGGAATGCAATGTGAAGTATTTGTAGTCTTTAGCAGTGTTTATGCAGTACTTAGAATGTTGTAAAAGTCGAAGTAGAAAATAATTATTACATTACACTTATAAAGCGCCTTTAACGGCAGCAGTAACATTTGTCTCTTTACTGTTTGAGTTAAAATGCTGCCAAAGAATTCGATTCTTTTGTATGCTGTTTTTACTCCTTGTCTGCTCTGTTCAGCATGGGTGATTTCCCGTTACCATTTCAAAATAAGAGCGCCTTTCCCCCGTCCCTTTTGTGTGGAAAGAATTTACAAGGTTGCTTTTCTCTTTGCTGCTTCACACACTGGGCCTTTTGGCCTGTGAGGGCGACCAGGAAGCAAGGAGAAAATGGCTGAATGGGGAAACGATTCTACCTTTGCTCCTTGGGGCTCTCGTGTGATCTACGCCAAACTCAAGACTATGATCATCACATTGAGGCCAGAGTGTGTTTTTGTAGGCCTGGGAGCGGACAGGTTGGTCTTTGTCACCGTGTTTTGCCACCCCTCAGCTGCAGGGTTAAAAAAACAAGCCCTATCCCCCACAGCCCCTATTGGCAAGACAAGGAGCGCAATGAAAGAATGACATCCTTCTCCAGGATTGGGGGGGAGCGGTGTGTGGGGCGTGTTTCTGGTCTCCGTTCAGAAATGCAACATGCTCAGATTTCCAAAAAATATTCACGCCATGTTGATATAAATCCTTGAACACATTTAGTTTGTATTAATTCAGCAACAGTAGAATCGCTGGCAGCAAAAGGAAGGGAACCCTTATAAAACGTCCCATGCATGCCTGCTTAGTGTCAGTGACACACTGCATTTCTTGACCTTTGCACTCCAATTTCTGCCATTACGGCCATAGACAAAAGGTCCTCTCAGAAACGTACATATTTTCCCACATGCACAGCCGAAATTGGAAACTTCCTCTCACAAGCTGCAAACCTTTGAGTTAGGCAGTCATGAAAGGCCTGTGTGGTGACTGGTGGGGGAGTGGCCGAGGTGTGGGAGGAGGGGGAGGTCATGTATGCACTTTGGCCTAAGGACTGAAAGCAGAGACCCCCATCTTTTAGGGGAAAGAGGAATGTCTTTTGATGCAGACCTAAGCTCCTACCATCTTTCACCAGGAGTGATCTATTGATGAGGTGCAATAGATGAGGGGGAACCAGCAGTCGGGACTAGCCAGGTTCCTTTGTTTGATCTTAGTGACTTTTTTTTGGAGGGATTGGAGCTGATTGCTGGAGTATTTATCATTATTAAAGGATCATATTAAATGCATGAAACTATTTGTGAAAGACACACTTCGAAATTACAATAGACTGCATTGATTAGACATGAACCTACTCAAAAGTGAAGTCCCTTTGGGCTTCACCAACATTTGCAGCGATTGGCAGGATTTAGCTGCGAGTCCAAGGCTCAAATTTCCCCAATTTCATCCAGAACTGATGATGCATGAATGAATAGGCTGAGAGCACCCCCGGCCCTCTCACCCAGTGTCAGAAAGCGGATGTTACATCAAGCATCACTGTCACTGTAAGTGCAGAGCAGGAATTACACCATTGCAAACTGGATTTGTCATCAATGAAATCCAGATTTGCAAAGGAATGCATATTATGGCTGCAGGGTGGAGCTGTGGATTTCTGGTTAGAGGGGGACTGGGGCCCCCCTCCAGTACTCATTACCAATCTGTAAATATTTACTCTTCCACATCATTACTCCACAATCATCACACAATCGATCATGTATGAATTGGAGTGGGGAAATGAGAAACACACTGGCGTCAGGGCCACAAAACAATTAATACTTTCTCTGGTACCGATCTTCTATGGAGCATGGCAAAAAACCAAGTCACCTATCTGTCATATGGTCCGCCCAGCATGAGTTATAATGTTATTACCCACCCAGTGTGCTACAAAGACATGACAATTGCACATACGATTCTAAAGCAGAGCTTGCATAATTATGGTAACCCCTGCTATTCGTACAAGAAGTTACCTTCACACAGCAGCATGGGCAGTGTGGATTTCTCATTTGCTCGAGGCATTGCATCCACTCACTGATCTCCAGATCAGCTCTTAAGACAAGTGCAAAAATAGAGAAAACAACACCCTCTCTATCATTCTGCAAGTCAGATGCTGATAACTAATTTCATCATGAGATGCTTCTTATGACCATCCTTCAGTGGTGTGACCACTGCTTGGCCTTTAGAATGCATTCGCCTTGCTTCACACATGTTTGGACTGATAGTAACTGGATGAAAATGCAGTCGGTTTGTCCCTGATGTCGTTTAATACAAGACTAGATTGAGGCCAATGATAACCCCAGCCCTCGTCCCACATGTAGCAGGCGCTTACTCAGCTCCATGAAACGCTGCTTTAGATAGTCTGCTGATAAAGACAAGGTACTTCCCAGACCCCTGCAGTGGCCAGCATCAACAGAGCGTGACAAAATGTGACGCAATGTGACACTAAAGTTTTAGCGAAAGGCCCCTTTCCCTGACGGTGTGTGAACATTGCAGGAGGTTTGGAAGAGTGCATACGGGCGTAAGGGGTGCATTCTTGCAGCTTTGTAGGACTTGAAGAGGCTCAGATTTCAAGGTGGCCAAATCATTGCCTCCTGAAAAGTGAAAGTCTCGAGTTTCGGTCAAATACCAGCATCTCCTTTCATTGCTCTTCTGTTGGCTACAGAAGGCCTCTGTTAAATAGCCCATAAGCCTGTAAAATGGCAGATGGGATCTGTCAAGAGAGGCAGAGACCACCAGTAAAGGCGAACATGTTAACACTGTTTGGATAAGCAGAGTCAATGAATCCTGTCTCGTTGTCGGAGGCTCACAATGTCATATCCAGCCGGACATGCGTAAAATAAACAAAGAGTTTTTCTCTTATAAACTCAGCACAGCCATAATGTATTGGAAAATGCGAGATAGTTCCTCATGTTGGAAGTCGCTGGTCCTTGTATTGGCAACCTTGGTGCTCTTTTTGGAACTGCAGCCTAGCATATTGTGCTTTTCTTGAGCAATCATGAATCTGGTGCTTGGTTACATTGAGCCTTGTTCTATAGCTACTTGATCCTTTGAAGGAGGAACGAGCTGATTTCACATGGGAGCCAGATATGTGTTATAGTATAATCCAGCTTGGCATTCCACAAATGAAGAATTTCGGGGGCTTCTAATTACCTAATGCTGTTGTGAATTGCTCTAGTTGTCTCTACCTGCTCAACTTCCCCAGGAGTTTAGATAAGTTTAAGCGTTTAAAGTACTTTTAGAGTAAATGGTACTTGTCTTAAGATGAGATCAGTAATAGCCTTTCTTTCTTTCTTTCTTTCTTTCTTTCTTTCTTTCTTTCTTCAATTAGCTGAACTCTAAACTAATATGTAGGTAATCCTTGGAGATGTAAGAGCAGAATACCTGACCATAACACATCTGCCAGGTCCAGGTGAGCAGATATTAACAGTTACAGACAATGAGTCTCTCCCAACTCGCCCACAACAATAACTGGTACTATAGTGTGGTGTCTGGACCTTGGTCATAAATGCCACAGAACCAGAACTTTGAACCAGCATTATCATGTTGTAATTCAGGATACTGGACCGTGCAGGTTTTAGTGGTCAAGAGTGCTCCAGCTGGGTGATCCTGTTTGCGCTCGTAAAAGTTCTTCTACATATCAAAAGAATCATTACCAACCCTGAATGAAGTCGAGAAAAGACAGGTTCCTTTAACTGATTACATCAGTTATGGAGCCATGCGAAGGTAAAACCAAGCAATGTTAATTGTAATTTTTTAATTTTTGATGGTCATTTTCCCTCTACATCGATCATGAATACACTACTAGAAATGGTCCAGAATTAAATCTTGTCATATTAGCCGACAATAACAAGTGTCTTTTTCTTCACAGTTTACCATTTCAGATTCGTTTTTTTGTTTGTTTGTTTTTCTGTATGTCAATGCAAAAACAATTAGATCCTTGGACAAATTTGGGCTATTTCTTTTTAATGGACACATTCTAAACTGCCTTTTAAGTCATCATCGTCTCCATAACCTTCATAAGATTTGAACTATGAAAGCCATAATTACAAGGTGTTCAGAATGTCTAGATCGATGTTGCTTGAAGTAAATCACTTTTACCTCAGTAATGGAATTACACAGTTCATTTGACTGGGATTACTGGGAGTACAGATGGATTTAAGAAGTACAACAGTCCCTTTTAAGTCCAGTTCTGACTTTTCATTTTTTGTTCTTTCTTGCTCTATTTTTAAAATTAATAATATAACTTGCTTATGTTAAATTAGAGATGAATCATTCATTTTGTTATATGATATGTCACTAGCAACTGAAAAGTCCATACAAGTAATATGTTTATTCAGATTTAAGTGGGCTCCAATACATTCTCTAATAGACAGACAAAGCCTTCAGACACTAAACATTTTATGGCGGATCCATTGCATTTGTGGTAGAATTGTTTAAGTTTCTTGTGTTGCTAAACTATCATCTTAAAGAGGATTTCTTAAGCAGCTCCGACAGGAAAGTTCGGGGAGGGTCTGTATGGGTGGAGTGTGGGGGTTTCTTCATGTGCGGCAGAGCCGGGCTGTAGAGCTGTTGAATGGAGCGGCAGCGACACATGGGCTAAAATAGATGCAGGAGTGCGGCCACGCTCGCATTCTGCTCAGTACAATCAAAGCATTCTCTTCCCCATGTCGCATGTGTGTGTGATTTGGGCCTGGCCCGCTCCAACCCAACTGCTAAGCCGCCCCATGCGAGAGGCGGGGGGCACCCGAAGGGGTTCAGCAGTTGAACGGGGGGACAGCTGCGCCCCGAGGGTGTCTCTACCTCCCCAAAAGCCTTGCGTCCCACCACATCTAAGAGGACACCCACCCTGCATCATCCCGGACCCGTTAACTGTCCACCTCCCTCCCGCTTCGGCATCTTTTTTTATGTGTGTTTGTAGAATTTTGCTCCTCTTATTCACTCTTTTGGTCTCTTTTCACCCTCTCTACCCACTTTCACTGTCTTTGTCTCTCTTCCTTTCCTTCACTTGCCTTTTGAGTTTGTCTCGCCCTCCTGCATGAAGAGGAGCAATTTTATCCCAGAGGTTCCCAGCCCTCTTGGCTCTGCTGATTTTAGTGCTTGCTTTGCTTTCAAAACAGCTGATCCAATGAATCAGCTAAGTAATAATCGTTTCTTGGGTTAAAGTGGATGTGTAAGAGTAAGGAAAATGCTACAATGTTCACTGCTTCAGCACTATGCTACACCTATTCTTCCTGTATTTCTGTATTCATGTCCACAACTGCTTTTTTACCATTACTTAATCAAATATTTACTGATTTATACGTGGCAACCTGCAGAATCCCTTTACATGGTAAAAATTGGACCATTTGGACTTTTTATTATCTTTAAAAATCTCCATATGTTTTTGATTTTTTACGATCCCTCAGTCAGAAACCAAGACAGTCTACCTCTGAAAACCTCAAAACCAAGCAAATGACTTTTAAAGACGCCACTGCATTCCTTTAGTGTTTTATCAGGAGACGGCAGAGCACAGGTTAAGAGGTTTAAAAGAATCTGTTGCTGCATTTATGAGTCTTTTCAACATCTATAGACATATAAAGTCTAATATTAGTTAAACATTTATCTTTTTAAAAGTTACCATAAATAATAATAGTGTGCTTTAGCAGTTGGTTAAGCTGCCGAAGACAACCTCCGCTCAGGCACTGTTCTAATTCTAGTCACTTTCTATTCACTCTTTCAGTTTTGCTTCTTGGACCGGTTGAAAAATAATCACTGAAGAGTTGATGTAATCCCACACATAATTTTCTACCAGGCTGTGAGTCTTTGAGGGTCTTCATCTCTCACACACACAGACAGACACACTTAGCTAGTTTTGGACATTTATTTGAATAACTTGCCTTATTCTACTTGTTTTGCAGTGAAAGAATAAGAAAGCCAACAGTAACATGAATGCTGACTGGCTAGCCTTATAACTGGCATTTCGTCCCGCTTCTTTAGAAAGCACAAAAATAATATACTGTATCTGTAAACACACAATCAAAATGTTGCAAAACTTCATTTTTGACAAAACCTGATTTTTTTTTTTTTTTACATTTTTGGCTTTTCCAAAACATAGAATCCAGTTCATTGCTTATAATATGCAATGTTTTTAGGCACATCTTTCATCCCCAACGACTACCAAATTTACACCATTTAACTTAAAACATACAAAGCATTGCTTTGACCTGACAATTTCTTTCTAAATGAATAAAATTTCCATTCACTGAATGTATCAAAACAATGTACACTTTGAGCAGTGTGATTTTTTGTAGTGTGGGCCTGAATGGTCACCTGCCTGTGGTTGTCCACTACAGCTGACCTCTTGCTTGGGCAAGGCCTGTGTTTGACAGACCCTCTCACACATTTCTGCAAAGTTCTTCTGCACCCTCACCACACACATGGTCACTGGCTGTGACACATGTGTGTTTGTATTTCTCTTGTGCAAATGCACTGTTGTTCTGCAGTATTTGCTCTTAACTGAAATCTCATTTACTATTTTCTGCTTTTTTAATTAGTATGGAGGCCTTTTGAGAGCAAATTTCAGTTTTTATTCCTTTGTTGTTACCTTTTACACACGTTTCTCCATTTTAAAGTACATTAATACATTAGTGATTTACGATTTTGTTTGAGATATTGTTAAGAACACTTCTAAGTAATGCATATAGTGTTAATCATATGCATTTTTCACTGCCATTTAACAATCCTGAGGAATTCTTTGTATGCTTTTCAACATCAACACATAAGGCAGACGCCTTGTTAGCTGTCTGATAAGTCTTGAGAACGGGGGGGGGGGGGGGGGGACGTGTGGAATGTGCCATGACTTTACACCTCACAGGCAGTGTATGAGATAACATGGAAAACCTCTGCAAATCTGACTTTCTGTTTTGTGCAGAGTGGGAAATTAGCAAGACAGAGGCAATGTTTGCAAGTGAGATAAAGAGATCTCTGCATTTCACATTATAGGTGAACTGTAATGTGTTTGTTGTTGCCTGAAAAACAAACTCAGGTAACCCTGCCCCATCACACACAGCCCTGCAGGCCATGGATGGACTAATATAGCTTTAGAAGTAATGACCTTTTTTTAATGACAACATTTTTAGACTACATTAGCGCTTAAATCGACAATCATCTTCCTAGAAGCCAGAATGCAATCTAAACACTGAGTAAATGTTGACTTGTTTGCATTAACGAATGCCCGTTGATTGTTTTCATGAGGAACTAAATCAAGTCTCACACACATTCAAAAGTGGGGAAGCTGGAGCGAAGTGTGGCGGCCGGGCCACTTCAAAGCTTCAGACAAAGCACTGCGTTTATTTAAAGTGTCTCTGCGTGATGGTGCTAATTGTCATAAGTAAGTGTAAGGAGCGCCTCGCTTTGTGAATGAACCTGGAGTGCACTAGCTGCCTTTGAGCCAAAGAGCACTCGATTCAAATCTCTAATTACCTGCACACTCAGCCAAGTCACAATCAGTAAACAGAGAGGATGCTTCAGTGTTCATTGTCCATTCGGAAATAGGAAAACCTCCTTGCTTACAAAGATACTTTCAGATGCCCCGTCACTGCTCCAGATGTTCGACTTCTTCAGGTCAGAAAATAATGCATTACAAGTAAAGCACTCTTTTTGGGGTAGCTAAAGCATAGTCATTTCACTTTTACTTGAGTTGATTTCTAATAAAGTATTCTACATAGCTAATTTAATGTTTACATCCCCAAACATGCCCAAATCCCCAAATGGTACATTCAGAGTGTTAAATGCCCCTGTGATGGTACCCGCAGTACCTTAAGTTAAGGAAAATAATTGTACCATAATTGGGGACAGTGACGTTTTTAACTTGAATTGAGTGCCCTGACTCAAGACTTTTCCTATTTAAAAATAGTTTAGTTATGAAAATGTGCAAATATGCCCCTTTCTTCTGGAAAATGAAGGCAGTGTACCTTTAAAGCTCATTTAAGGCCCACATTTGGACATTAAGGACCATTTGTACCATTTGTACTTTAGGAGACTGTTCTTGTGTTCTTTTTGTCTTTTTTGACAAGCATGGCAACTGTTTATTAAACCTAATGCCAGTTATGATGGCGTTAGGTTACATGAGCTGGCATTCAGGGTAGTGGTATAACGATACACGTATTTTCAGGTTGGCAATTTTTGATTCTGAGGTCATTTGATTTGGTTTTTAAGATTTTATATATTAAAAATATCTTAATTCCACAGAACTCCGATTATAAGCTTCAGTGTAGCCAAAAATTATTTGTACACTTAAAAAAAAAGTCCTTCAATGGAAATGAAATTGAGGCTATTGGTGAACAAACTTTCAAAACGGTCTAAAATGCTACAATTATGTGTGTGGTATGTAAAGAATCTAGAAAAACGTCTATACACGAAGCCTCCATGCTTTCAACAAGATTGTTGCAAATGGATGGGACAAGGCTCTCCCATGTGTGGTGGAGCATGTTTTTGAAATGCTGTTTGTTGCTTGGTGGATCTGCTGTGCATTTCCTTTCCATCTCAGCCCAAAGGTGCTCAATGGGTTTGAGGTCCGGACTTTGTGGGGGCCACTCAAGCACTTCCACCTTCTTCTTGGCAAGAAAGGCTTTCACACGCTTTGCAGTGTGCTTGGGGTCATTATCTTGTTGTAAAATATAGCGACACTCAAGCAGTTTGGCAACAGATGGGATCATCTGGGTAGGCAGGATCTCCTCATACACCTCAGAATTCATGATGCCTTCAATAAAATGCAAATTGCCAACACCAGAAGCTGCCATGCAACCCCAAACCATCACACTCCCACCTCCATGTTTGATGGTTGGATTTACACACTGGGGTCAATACTCCTTCTTAGAGTTGCGCCACACTCTCTGACGACCATCCGATCCAAACATGTTGAATTTAGATTCATCAGTCCATAAAATGGATTTCCAAAAGCTGATAGGCTTGTCAACATGTTCTTTGGGAAATTTGAAACGTTTTTTTGTTCTTTTTACTTATAAATGGCTTCTTACGAGGAACCCTGCCGTACAGCCCATGTTCATTCAGCCTGTTCTTTGTTTGTGTGCAAACCTGAATGCCAGTGGCCTCCTTGACTTGCCTTGCAGTTTGTGTAGCAGATAGCTTTTGGTTCTTCATGGCAAGCTCTTTGATGTACCTGTCTGTCCTTAAACTGGTCTTTCTTTTTCTCCCTCTTCCTTCCAGGTTAACAATTTTACCAGTTTTCTTGAATTTTTGAATGATGTATTGCACAGTAGCGTGCTTCATATCAAGTCTGGTGGCAATTTTTCAAACAGAAAGGATCTTTTTGTGAAATATGATGACTCTTTCCCTCAGTGCATTAGGTATTTCAGCAGTTTTAGCCATGTTAGGAAGCTCAGCTAACCCTACAAATGCTTGTGTGAAGAATGACAACCAAGGCTACTTAAGATCACCCAATTACCTGTTCATTTGGAACACCTGCTGTTATGTCCTATGTTAAATGATCTCTATTGTTACTGGGAACTCCTCACATTGTTACTAATTCATTTAACTCTATGTTTGACCAGGTGTACAAATAATTGTTTGAAGGCAACAAATTACATCATTTGAAATCAGTTGCAGAATATGTTTTGAATAAAGGTTTTTCTTGTTTCTTTACATACCACACACACAACTGTAACATTTTAATCACTTTTAAATGTTTGTTCTTACATATCTTGAATTTCATTTCAACTTTTTATCCTTTTTTCACAGTGTACAAATAATTCTTGGCCACTTTGTATACAGAACTGTTTGGTTCAGATAAATAAAAGTTAACCAACTGTTAACTCTGAATAAAAGTTACCCAACTGTTATCTCTATATGCTCAAAAAAAACAAACTCCTACAATTTATAAGTAAAAAGTCTAGTTATTCGTGGTGTAGATGTGCCACAGCATTATTCCACCCCATCCCTGCCCACTTTACCATGATTCGATGTGCCCAAGTGCCTAGTTTTGATCGTTGACAGTCGTTTCCACAAAAGACAGAGACATTCAGATGAGACGAGGGGTATATTGGTGATGTAGGTTTAAAAGCCCCATATCCTTCATTTTTCTGGTATTTGATTTTTTCCCCCCTGAGGTTTACTTATGATGTAGCGAAAACAGTAATAATGTTTTTAGATGGTCATTTCCGTACTGTACTTTATCCCTTATATTTAATCAAGCTGTTTTTGTTACTGTGTCTGTAAAACTGATATGGAAATGATCTCTGTTCTGTTTGACAGTTGTGTATTGTGTCTTATTCATAAAACAGAGAACTGAAACACAACATAACTGAATTACTGATGAACAGACGGGGCTAATCTGCTATAGGCTGAATAGGTGGATGTACAAAAATGAGTCAGTTTTTGTAACATCACGAAAGCAGAAAATTCAAAATGGTTTCTTTATGCATCTTAGTTTCCCTATATGAACCGTAGTGAATGGGGAGTGAATAGGTACATTTTTCAACTTTACAAGCATTTACCCCAGACTCTTTCGTTTCCAAAGGCAAGGAAAATCTGGTTTTCCAGGATATGGGCCCTATCAATTTCAATAAACCACACTGAGGTTGATTTTCTGATGCTGTATTGAAATTGTTATATTGTTACCCTTAATTCAAGATAAGCCAAGGCTTACAAGGCCAACAAACCATCAGGACTAAACCTCTGTTCTGAAAACCAAATGTGGACTTAAAGTGGCAAGTCATTAGTTGTCTCTTCTTTGTCCACTTCTTCTTTACACTTATGTTCCTATTGAAAACAGTGATAATAATGAATAATTTCTACAGTTACAGAAATCTTTCTAAAGTAGTGGTCATAGTCTTTCGCTCTGTCCCCTGCCCCCACACAAGTCTGCAAACAGCCATCCGTTCCGCCATCTTAACCCTAATGAGTCCGCTCTGTCTGAGCTCAAAAGGAGACCCGTCCGGGTCATATCGAGGAGCCAATTTAAATGAACTGTTTGTGTTTCAATAGGTGGCTAGTGGAATGCGAGGCCCTACATTATGAGCCCCCACAGGGTGGTCCCCTTGCTCCTTGAGGTTCACTTTAGGGGTCCTGCCGGGGCGCCGGGGCATTGGGGGCTGGAGGAGAACGCAGGCTGAGGTTTTTGGGGTGAACCCTCAAGCAATTGTCAACAATGCTTCATCCTCTATTTTAGCCATAATCCTTAGGTAGAATTGTCAAAATTTGGAGAGCCTTTTTTCCCCCTACCAAATACAATACCTGGCCTTGGTCTTAGAAGAACGCTGGGATGTTCCACCCTGGGGATTAAGCAGTAAAGGGGTTGTATGAAATGTACCGCAATTGCTAATTACCAAAGGGAGCCTGGGAAAGCTATGAAGAAAGCCTTGAGCACGGTGGCATTCTTTGTAGCTACCTGCCTTTGTAATATGAATAGATTCATTATGTGTCCATATCCGTACCTCCGCATGTGTTTTCGCAGCTTAAAGGAAGTTCCTGCCTGGTTTTCTGAAAGAGAGAACTGTTGGTCAGATAGTGGGGCTGAATAATCAATTAACTTAGACATTTGCATGCTTCAGGTAATTATATGTAAGCTTTTGCCACCTTTGACAAGCATGCACAACCTTAAACACTCAGTTGGCAGACACAGACAATCTGTCCACTATCATCTGTTAAAAGCATTTGAATAACTGATACGGAAGTGGAGGAGTAGTATAATAAAACCTTAAATCGAAGTCCCAGGAAGTTATGATAATAAATGAAGGCATTTGCATTTCTGATTTAAAACTCCTCGAATGTGTTTCCTACTGCTAGATATCAAATTTAATATGTAAAAACAAATGTCCCCATGCACTCGAATAAGTAATTGTAGAACATTATCTGCTTTGTTCATTTTCATTCCACTGGTCTTTCTACTATGCGTGGCTTACGTAACAGTGGCACTGTCCAGACTTTGACATGTGATATGCAATAGGTTTAGATTTTAACTGATTTAACATGTGCAGGCAACATTCATTATAAGATTTAAACCATCTGAAAACTCAAAAGAAAACACAACAAGGGGTGTACAATATACATTAGGACATCGCTTTCACTGTTTTAGTCAAAAAGGGTGCATTAATACATTATATACTCTTCCAAGCTTGGCGGTCTTTTAGCAACAACCTGAAACATACTGCATATACAGTCGTATGCAAATGTTTATACACTCCCAGCCAAAGTAGATGGAATTGTGTTAATCAGCAATATGTTAAATTTAGCAAAAAATGCATTCCCTGTAGTGTACTCTTTCATTTAAAAAAATCAACAAAACATGGAATTTGACACACTTTGACATGTGACAGTAACATAACGCGTTCAAGGCTAGCCAGGGTTATTTCAGGCCAAGCAGTCTCTTGTGCGTAAATGTGTGCGACAGTATTTGTGCTACCTTAATAATGCTAAAACCCAAGCATTGTACCCCCTTGTAGTGATGTCATCACTCAGCACTCCTCCCGGTGTCAAAACCACCTTTGGGCCACAAGAGGTTCAATAAATGCTTTTGACAATAGTTTGGAAAAGAAGGTTGTCACATGATTATGTAGGACCAAGGAAGATATTTTAATGAACATGAAGCTGTGCTGAAGATAAAGAGAAGAAGTGTTTGCCAATCTTTGCTACTGTTTTTAGTTAATGAAATGGAGAGGAACTGAGACAATTTTCAGACTTTTGATGCCCAGTGTAATGTAATATCTCTTTCTGCCGGGTTGAGCGTGTTGGCATCATTTGGCTCCTGCAGTCCAGCCCCGCAGGTCCCTCTCTGTATGTGTGGAGTCCCGCTTGCGGCACGTGAGGAATCCGCCAAAGCCACCCACTTGGCAGGAGCCTTTCACGCGCCGCCTCTTCCTGCTCCCCCTTCACCGTTTTGTGTGCCGCGCCGCCACCACCACTTGGAGAGGCCCGGCGAGAGGAGCCATTCAACCCTAATGAACTAGCGAAATTAGGCAGGCCGCCTCGTTAGCAGCGCTTATTTAGACCTACAGTACACACTCCTTTCTCTCCACTGCAGCTGCTGCCAGCGAGGCCCATGAATAGTCAAGAGCGCCGTTCTCAGAGTTGACATTCCAAGCCAGGACTTTGTGCAAGTTGTCATAATTAGGAAGGATAATTGGTTTAGCTACCAGCGAAAAAAATGGTTGGCAAGGCAATAACTTATTTTTTTCACATAGAGAGGAAAAGTTGGGATACTTAACAGTTCTTAATCACGCATCTACTTCTGCAATTTACTGCGAATATCATTGTCAGTGTTCTTTAAGTTAGAACAAGTAGTTATTCCTATTGTAAGCTTGTTTGTGAGCAAAATGTTGGTGAAAAAGTATGAGGATGGAGACCAGAGGCTTCTGTTGACGTGAATCTGGGGTACAGTCATCTCTGTCGGCATGTTTTCCCACCGCGTGCAATCTGTCAGGAAATGACATGCAGGTGTCTCATAAAACACAGCGGAGCAACAACTACCACAACAGGAATGCCCAAAACATGGCTAATTAGACTCCATAAAGACCTGAAGAGGGTGATAGTGCAGTTGACGTGCTGCTCCGTACAGGTGGGCCACCAGGACTGGGGTGGTCGATGCCAGCAATAGCAGTAGAAGACCCCCCAGGCCACGGACCTATTTTTGTTAAGGCATATCATCTTATCAACATATTTATATTCCTAGTACAAATTTATAGTCACATTTATGCTGTTGTATGGGCAAAAACACTTAATGTAAGTTATATATCTACTTCTATCAAAACCTGTCATAACAGGAAAACATTCTACATCGTTCGAATGGAGCAGCTGCCTAAGCATTGGTTCTATTAACAATTTTATTCCAGTTTGATTCCCAACTATGCCACAGCCATCTAAGAACATAACTGGCCTAGCCAGTTCTGCATAGGCCCTCCCTCTCCCCCATCATGATGCCCGCCAGCACTAGCGTTTCATGGCTGATGTAACAAAATGGGCAATTAGAATTCACCTCCAAGCACATTGAGCTGTCCAATGATGTTGCATTAACTGCAGTTCAAAAAGATGTGTTGAAAAAGCATGTACAAGCCTTCAACCTCCTATATTGGCGGCACATGATAGGTGGAGACCCATCTAGTGGGTGAAATCGGCCATGAGTACAACTGGGGAGAAAACCGGATAAAAAAAAAGTTTAATCCACATTCAACAGGTTACACTCCCTCCACTGGAAAAAGAGCAGCAGCTTCTGCTGTGTATTTTCTTGGTGTTCCTCTGTGTTCATACTGGTACATTAAATAGGCCTAAATCCTCCAATTTTCCATTTGATAGCTAAAACCTTGATGAAGCTTGAGAAGGCTTTCAAGAAGGCACTGATGATAAAGGCAGCAGTGAGGCCTGTTAAAGGAAGCCTAAGGCCTTGGTGTTTCTCTGATGTGTCGTAAAGCAGTGTTTCCTTTTTTGGATTAACTTCTCTTCTAACTATCTAAACATATATGAGCAATAAGTCTTGTAAAGGGTGTGCATTTGCATTGATTGCACAGCCAGTGTGGGGAGGTGGCAGCAGCTGTTTTATCAAGTGTCTGTGGTGTTGCCTCTTGCCAACCGCTGGCTGATAAAACTTGCCCTTGATAATTCAGTTCTGCAGAACTTAGGTGGGTCTTTTAACTGAACCAAAAACGATAAGGTGCCTGGGGTGAGTCATGTTTGGCAGCTTTCACACGGCAAGATCAGAATGCAATACGTAAACACAGCCTTCTTTTGTAATTTGAGCTCCACTTTTTTTCTTTCTTTCACAGCGTGTTCAGTGATAACCCCCATGGAATCTATCTGTTCAAAACCAGCGTTACGAGCAAACGTGACCTTTGGCGCTGCACAAACCTTCCACCATGGAAAATGTACACGCGCAATATGCCTGCAGCATTGCCCCACAAACGCTGAATGGAGCGAAATCAGACAGTGGGTGAAAGAGCAAGGAGAGGGCAAGTTTTGCGATTGCAAAAGTGCAGCCGAGGCAGCAGAGCGCACATGCGAAGGGGCAAAAAATTTATGGACATTTAACTGCTCTTTCCTGTGAGGGCTGCTTCAGAGTCCCCATTCAGAAGAAGGAGGAAGAGGCTTGCGGCTCCTACTGTAAGCCAACATGTGCGTTTTCTCAAGAATGCAGCACCACAAAGCCGTCTACTGTACAGAGAGCAGCTGAAGGCAGCAACAAATTAGGGGGGTACTGGGGGGGAGGTTTTTTTTTTGTCTGTTTGGGTGCGGATGAGGGGAGGAGGAAGCCAGTGCGGTTGCTCTTTAGTTAGAAACTCCATGCAGTAATGTTCCGAGGCAGTTGCTTGCACGTGAGCACTGTGTGGTCATCGTCTCCTGCTCCGATTGGACGACGGGCCAGCCAATGGCGGGCCAGCTGTCCGCAGCCATTCATGAAAAACGGGGCAGTGAGGGGGCGAGCAAGTGAGTGAGCGAGTGAGTGAGTGAGAGAGTGAGTGAGTGAGCAAACAGGATGTGCAGGGAATATGAAGGCTATCGCTTCCCAGCACGCCTTCCTCCGCAAGCATTTCATTCAGCTCCTCAAGGCTGGACTTCCTAGTGTCCACTGCAAGCATCTCTGCTCTCTTCATCCCATCTTCTTTTTTTTTCTCTTCTGACCAGTGTCTATAGCTTGATGCCTGGAGACCAAACACCAAACTCAGTCCTCCTCCACATCTCTCTCTCTCTCTCTCCCTCTCTCTCTCTCTCTCTCTCTTTCTCTCTCCCCCCAACTATGAAGTCATTTTCCCTGCCGATTGAAATCATCTGTTCACAGCTGACAAATGAATCAAACTGTACTCAGATTTAACCCTTTAAACATGGAAGACAGGGTTTTTACTTTCGTTTTGCTTTTCAAATGTAATTATAATTCCACTACAAGTAACCTTTACATTTGATTTGCTTTCTGTATCTCTGCTTTTTTGTTTCAGTGTCAAGAAATGACAAAACATGCCATTAAGTAAAGGGTGTCTTTTCTTTCTGCAGGACATGGCTGTACACATGACAATCCACAGCAAGCAGTTATCAAAATCACACGATAATAAAATCTCTCTTATTCCTTAGTTCCTTTCTTTCTCTTTCTCTCTGTCTCTCTTTCACTCTCTTTCACTCTCTCTGTCTCTCTCTCTTGCTCTCTTTTTCTCTGTCTCTTTATCTTTCTGTCTCTCTCTGTATCTCTGTCTCTTTCTTTTCTCTCTCTTTCTCTCTCTCTCTCTCTCTTTATCTTTCTGTCTCTCTTCCTCTCTCTTGCTCTCTCTCTCTCTTTTTCTCTCTCTGTCTATTTATCTCTGTCTACTTTTCTGTCTCTCCCTCTCTTTCTATCTCTAATTGTTTTCTCTCTCTTTATCTCTCTGTCTCTTGCTCTCTCTCTCTCTCTCTTTTTCTCTCTCTCTCATAATTTAATCTTTTTGGGGGTCACATTTCCGTGCAGCGGTCTGAATGCAACCATTTGTTTGCCGCAAAAACACAGAGGCAAACCCAAGTGGAGCATCTGGCTCACATCTTCTGAAATCGGTCAGCGCCTCTCCAGCACTTCCCACGGACCTTGCAAGGTTTTAATAGCCACCAGCATAAGGTGTTTTGAGGATGAAAGGAAATGCATAAAAAGTGGGTGCATGTTGGCCCTGTATCCATGCGCTGCTTACCCCTCGTTGCGTTTTGTCGTGTGTGAGCCAGACACCACCCACAGAGGCGCGGTGTGGAGGAATGTGGGGCTGCTGGTCCATCACTTCTTCCACAGCACTGCTACTCTGTCTGGGAACTTTAAAAAAAATTATTGTTATTTACAACATCTCATCCTCCTTTCTTTGCAGTTCCATTGCTATGCTGTTAGACACACATAAACTGGCATCTTTCAAACGTGTGCTGTAGGTCTTGTGTGTGTATAAATGTGTAAACTGCATGTGAATCATGTTCATTACATTTAATCTTTAGCAGCTGTTTTGCTATACATTCGTGTTTGCTGTTTTACAACACATTGAACTTGCATTACATAGTTATTAATGTGTAATTACATAGTAATGCTGTAGATATGGTTTTAGGCAAACATTTAGGGGTACCTAGTCAGACTGCATGTTTTGTTGATTTTCTAAGTGTAAGTAAGCACTCATTCGCCTCCGAGAAAACACTTCTGCCCATTTTGCTGCACAATTATTGTTTATTTCTTTTAACATATGGGGCTAGAACATTAAACGTAGCCTGTGCAAGCATTACGGCACATTTCATATGTTATGTAATATATTTTTTAAGTCAATTAAACCAAACAAAAGAATAAAATCTGCCCAATTCAGGTGTTCTCCCTGTCATGGATATGTTGGCTTATTTTCATTTACAGAATCAACAAAACGTGTCTTGAACAAGGGTTCCAAACCTTTTTGCTAATGTATGTGGCTCCATATATAATGAACTACATTCAATTCAATAAATTCCATTTACATTCTATATCAATAGGCACTTTGGATTCCTCTTTCAATTTCAAGAAAAGTGACAAAAACGTGGGAAAAGGGTAAAAGATATGTGTTTTTTCTGCATAACAAGACTTCATGCTCAATAACTTCTCAGTGAATTCACATCTGAATAAAACAGCTCCTCTTGAAAGAACAAGCACAAAGTGAAAGAACAGATTTTGCACTTTTGCCAAACTCCTCCACCTACGAATGAGAAACACATAAGGTGTACAGTCCATGGAGGGTCAAAGAATTGATTGTTCGTTCTCAGTTTTCTGTTTCTTGTTGGAGCAAAGCAAAAGAGTTCGCCTCTGGAGAACTCAGATGCACTTCAGCTTTAAAAGGAAAAAAAGCGTCATTCAGTACCGGTTATCGCGGAGAAATCCGAAAATATCCCACTGATAATATAACACCGCTATCTGGCATGCCATATCTTTGTCCTGATTGCATGTTTGTTATTGCCTCTGTAATCTCAGTGATTGTTTATCCTTTTCATTTGTGGAGCATTTCATTGTGTAGGATTTTATTTTTATTAGCTCTTTTTCTTCTGGTCCGCCCCTGGAAATCCTGGAGACGTGGTGGAATGGACTGGGGCGGTATATCTATATCTATACTTTGTGTCCATATCTGAGTCAAATCTATTATTGACATTATTTTTTTCCACTCTAATGGGCTGTATTTCTGAGTGTATGGCTAAAATGAATACCGTAATTGTCACCCTTACAAAAATAAATGTTTTGCTTGTAAGATGGTTTCCTGAAGATAAGACAAACCAGGGTGAAGTATTTCACAAATTCCTGACAATTTACTGTAAAGCCGCCGCTATAGCTTCTGCATGTTCTATAGCGAGGTCATGGTTCTGTCATCTGTACCTCTAGCATCTTCTAACATCTTGATGGGCAAAATATTAATGCGTAAAAATTTCTGTGTTTCGCTGTATACAGATATGTGACCATTAAAGCATGCAGGTGACCGTGAAGTAATCGAGTGGTTTTTATAATACTACTTAGAAGAAGAGGGGGAAATGAAGACCCTTGTAAAACTACTAATGTGGTAGAATACTTGCAAAGAAAACATATAATCAGTGTCAATGTATTGCAGTGAAACCACTAGTGATTACACTGATTGCATTACATTATACAAAGGTGAATAGTGATATGTAACTTAAGGCTGTCAGGTTGATGGAAGATAGCATGTGTTGAATTTTTCACTTTTTCATTCACTGTAGTTAATAACATGGGTAACTTTAGTAAGTTTTTATTTTTTTATATTTTCTTACTAATACAGTCATATACAAAAGTTTGAACACACCTGGTTAAATGACATGTTTTGTTGAAGTGAAAAAGTATGTATCGTTTTTGGAGTGTGTGTGTGTGTTCGTGTGTGTGTGTGTGTGTGTGTGTGTGTGTGTGTGCGTGTGTGTGACTGTGTGTGTGTGTGACTCTGTGTGTGTGACTCTGTGTGTGTGACTCTGTGTGTGTGTGCATGTTTGCCTTTTGCATATGACCATGCATGAGACAC